>OY731400.1:27240585-27642815 GCA_963425845.1 Sphenostylis stenocarpa | reverse complement strand
AAAAATAGCATAAGAAGCTTGAGACGGCCGTCCCAAAGCCCGGACGGCCGTCCCAAGTGCCCAAATTCAGTTGGGATGCACATCTCGGGTAGGGGTTGGCCCATATGCAAAAGTTTCATTTGAGACGGCCGTCCCAACCCAGACGGTCATCCCAAACCTCCATGCGCGGCCTACATATGTGGGGCGCGGGTTTTGGCTCTAGCACCTCATTCCAAGCTTCCTATCTTGCTTTTCCTCCTTCTCTATACATTTTTAGCATCCCTAAGAGAGTAGAGCTCACAATGGAACGTGGAGAAGCCTCATCCAGGAGAAAACGCACCAGGACTGCTGCTAGAAGAACTCCTGTCACCAGCATGTTGCTAGCAGAGGCACATCAACAACGACTGGCAAATATCCAACAATTTGCCTGGTATCCTATGCTGTGACTGGATTTTGAAATCTTAGCTACATTCGGCTGGGAGCAAGATGTCAGAAAGTTCATCCACAACATAGGATGGGACTTTCTGCTCCGTGAGCCACCTACTCGGATCCACCGTACTGCTACAATGGAATTTCTTGCCTCTGTCAACATGATTGTCGCCGCCGTCTCTTTCCGACGTCCGGAGGGGGACGTCTTAGAAACGTTTATGCGAGCGGTCGCGAAAAGATGGTTTAGACTCGCGTTATTGTTTTAAAAGGTTTTCGAAAAGGGGTTCTTATGGAGTCGCCACCAATGTTTTGACCATAAACATTGGAAAAGGAAAAAATGTTGATTTTAAGAAAAACCGCACTTGGTCATTATAACCGGAGTTGGGTAAGGGAGTTAGTTACGTGTGGGGAAGGTGTTAGCACCCCACAACGCCCTTTCGGGTTCCCTATGACAGATTAATTCATTTAAATAAAGACTACGAGAAATTACGCGATTACCCTATTTTATTACATAATATTAAATGGCTATCTACATGATTTTATTCTATGTTGCATGCATAAAATGATGAATAAAGTTAAATAAAGCAATAAAAGAGATATTAAAATAGCTATCTACATGATCCTATTCTACATGACATAATAAAGCTAAATAAAACAATAAAACAATAAATAAAACTATAAAAGAGAAGGGAATTGAAAAGAACCTCCGTAGCAAGCTTTATATTGAGAATCTCGAACCGTGAGGATGCGTTTTGGCAACCCCTCTCTCTACACGGTCTCTCCTCACCAATACAAGATCGACTCCACTAAAAATTTAAAGAAGAATCGAATGCCGGAATATAATTCCTTAACCGATTGTTACCTCTTTAAGGCAATCGGAAAGATCATTCGAGAGAAGGAGAGAAGTAGACAAGTGCTCTAAAGTGTTTCGAGCTCTCGGAGTGTCCGTGGTGTGAAAAAGTGGCAAATGAGCCTCCTATTTATAGTTTTTCGCAGCTGGCGCACTTTGGGACGGCCGTCCGGGTCGGGACGGCCGTCCGGACTCGGGATGGCCGTCCCAAATGGCAAATTTACACGAGCGGGACCCCAGGAAAGCCGGGACGGCCGTCCCACTTAAAATGGGTTTGGGACGGCCGTCCCAACTTTGGGACGCGCGTCCCAACTGGATTTAAGGGGTTGGGACGGCCGTCTCAACCTGACTGTCTCACGCCGGTTCGCGCGTTTCGGGACTCCGGGAAGCTTTCCTTGCTCGTTTTGGACGTCGGTTGATGCCGATATGTGTCCGTTGAAGCTTTATCTTCATGTAGGAAGTCTTCTTGGCCTTTATTTGAAATGTCGGGCGAGTTTTATCTCTGTATAGGAAGTCTCCTTTGTCCTTTATCGTGTGAATGAGTGAACTCCGTGTTTGTTGCGGGAGGTCTTTCTCGGTTTTTCTTTGATATGAAGCCGGGTGAACTGTATGAAGTTTCCCTAGCTTTTATTTTGAGAGGCCGGGCAAAATTAGGGGTCTACAATGATGGAAATGCCATCTGCAATTCCCGGAGTGCCACCAACTCAAGCTATCTCCTACTGGATGGATGGAGCCTACCGGACCACTGTTCTGGATGACTTTAATGTCATAATGGGTTTCTGCCAACGAGCAGATACAAGAACACCAGAATATCGGTCCGCATATCTGGAAAAACCTGTTGTTCTCACCACCACTAGCATGTGGAAAGAGATCACTGGAGCTCACAATCTGCCATCAAACCTGAAGGGTGCAGCCTTCTCTCCTCTGCTCCGCATATGCCATAAAATGCTCGTCGAGACCATACACAGCCGGAAGGAGAGCCAGGGGAAGGTAACGCTGGATGACCTTTTCATCGTCTACTGTATGCACCAGGGGCATAAGTGCAACCCGGGATACGCATTCCTGAAGGCCGTAAAGGAATACGGTACTCGGGGACCAGCAGGAGCTATCATGGTGGCTCCCCTCCTTACCCCTTTGGCTGAGTATTGGGGATGCACTAACGGAGAAGATCTCCCAGCTGAACTCCAACCAGAGCCGATCAACGGAGGAGTGCTGACGCACATGAACATCCTCAGCAGGCAAGGAACAGGGTTCATCTTAAACCCTATCATCTCGATTTCGTGGGATATGCGCGACTTCGATACGCCGCAAGACATCCCTACTACCTCAGAATCCCAGCAGCAGTCACGCGATCCTGACTTCCCCGGCATGTACCGATGCCTGGACGAGGAGCATGCCTACATGAAAGGGGAGTTCCAGTTCATACGTCAGCAGTTTAGCCAGCTGACTGTTAGGCAAGACAGGACGGACCACTAGATAGAGAGTTTGGTCCAGAATCAGGCGAGATTCCAGCGCCGCCTACTCCGCCGCTTCCCTTCACCAGTACCATCTTCCCACTCCAGTCCAGAAGCAGATGATTAGGAGTAGTTTTTTTAGATAGTTTTTAGTATTTTGAAAAAATGCTTAAATGTATCAATGAAAAGCAGTAATAAATAAAAGTAGTTATTTCTGTTTCATATTTCAAAAGCCCATGTGTACAAAAATTATAAAATAAAAGGCACACATGATATACTAAAAAAGCTGGATTTCAAAAATTCGCGATAAAAATTAAATCGCGATAGAAAAGGCGAAATCAAATCCACTTCAGCAAAATAAGGAGCTTCAAGGAAACTAGCTCCAACCATCAACCTTCTACACCAATAAAAGAAGGTACATCAAAAAAGAAAAGTCAACGGAAAGGCTTGACCATCCCCAAGAGGATCCTTGCCTACTCCAGAGGCAAAACAAAAAGACTACTGCGCGACTCATCTTCATCATCACATGAGTCATCAAGCACACTCATACAAGAATCTCCGCTTCATTCCCCAACGGAGAATAAGGGCTACACAAGAGCCCATCATACGAAGTCAAGTCCTCTATATCACCGGGGGGCAATAAAAAGAAAAGAAAAGAAAATTTTTCATCCCCAACAAAGGCCACTACAGAAAAAGGCCAAATAAATGACTCCTAACAGAGCGTATCAAGAAAGTCTCCAAAAAAGGAAAAAAGAAAATCTCTTCATTCAGCCCAAATAAAGAGCTTCACAAAAAGCCAAGACTCCATCATCAAAGTTAGATCCCCAAGAAATAAAGAACAATTTCCTAGGGATCACCAAAAAGAAAAGAGGAAGAAAAAGATATCTTTTCATTCAAAGAAGAAGCCAATGTGCATAAAAGGAGCACATATGCAAAAAACCAAATCGCAGAAAAAGAGAAATTGCGAGAAAAGGGTAAAAACCCATTCCCCAGCAAAATAAGAGCTTAGGCAAAGCCAGCTCAAACAACAGCAGCCGATAAGGAGTCGAAAAACTCCATTTCTCCCTAGGGGGGCAATTCAAAATAGATCTCCGGAATGAAATCAATTCCCCAGTGGATTATCAACAAGAAAACTACCCCAGTGAGCCTACGACAAAGGCAAACTACAATATTATACCCACAGGGAGTTAATCGTTCATAAACGCCCAAAGACGGATATCCCCAGTGAAGCACAAAGCCTTCACTTTCAACAAGCAAACAAAAAACTAATATCCCCAAGAAATGGGAAATCAACCTATACAAGAGGCAATCCAAGCCCTCAAAGTCTTCACCACTATTGAAGCATTCGCCTAATCAAGAGGCACAACAAAAATCCCCAAGTGGATCTTCGCCTAATCAAGAGGCACAATCAATAAGGGAATTTAAAATCCCCAGAGGATTCCCGCCTAAAAAGAGGCAATCGACAAAAATCCCCGGCCAAGACCGGACGGCTAAGAGAAAAAGCCAAAACGGTGGTTCGGACCAGGTGGGAGTAGGTACCCATCAGAATCTTGCAGAACGAGATTCGGACCGGGTGGGGGTAGGTACCCATCGAGCCTTGCGGAACGGGGTTCGGACCGGGTGGGGGTAGGTACCCATCGAGCCTTGCAGAACGGGGTTCGGACCGGGTGGGGGTAAGTACCCATCGTAGCCTTGCGAACGGGGTTCGGACCGGGTGGGGGTAAGTACCCATCGGAACCTTGCGGAACGGGGTTCGGACCGGATGGGGGTAGGTACCCATCGAGCCTTGCGTAACGGGGTTCGGACCGGGTGGGGGTAGGTACCCATCGGAATCTTGCGGAATGAGATTCGGACCGGGTGGGGGTAGGTACCCATCGAGCCTTGCGGAACGGGGTTCGGACCGGGTGGGGGTAGGTACCCATCGGAACCTTGTAGAACGGGGTTCGGACCGGATGAGGGTAAGTACTCATCGGAATCTAGCAAAAATGCAGATTCGTACGGGTGGGGGTAGGTACCCACCAAACCTTAAAAATAAGGTGCATGTACGGATGAGGGTAAGTACTCATCGGAATCTAGCAAAAATGCGATTCGTACCGGGTGGGGGTAGGTACCCACCGGAACCTTAAAAATAAGGTTTTTGTACCGGATGAGGGTAGGTACTCATCAAAACTTAGCAAAATGCATCGGGTAGAGTAAAAATATTCACCAGAAGCATTACTAAAAACGGGTGCAAAGACTTGCTTCTATTAGAGGATAGTTCAGTGTTGAGCATCTCGGAAGTAAGTACCCACAAGAGTTTAGCGAAATGCGAACTCATACCAGGTGAGGGTAGGTACTCACCAAAACCTTGTAGAACAAGGTTCATACCTAGTGGGGGTAGGTACCCACAAAAGTCTAGTAAAATACGAGACTTATACCGGGTGAGGGTAAGTACTCACCAGAGCTTTATAAAAGGAGGCTCAAAGCAGATAAGGGTTGGTACCTATGAAAATATTTATCATCCGGAGGATCAGCAAAGAAGCAGCATCCGAAGTATAACCGGGCAAAAGGGTTAACTCCTTCCCCTGCTAACTAATTTTGTTGGTATATTAAACCCAACAAATTAGCCAGGCAGGTGAAGGGGGGGCAGCTGTAGACCCCTAATTTTGACCGGCCTCTCAAATAAAAGCTAGGGAAACTCCACACGAAGATAAAGTTCACCCGGCTTCCCAAATAAAAGAAAAGAAGACCTCTCGCAACAAGACGGAGTCCACTCATCCACACAATAAAAGCCAAAGGAGACTTCCTACACGAAGAGAAAGCTCGCCCGGCATCTCAACTAGGGTCAAGAAGACTTCCTACACGAAGATAAAGCTTCAACGGACATATATCAGCATCAAGACAGGTTGGGACAGCCGTCCCAACTTTGGGACAGTCGTCCCAAACATCAAAAGACAAGTGAGACGCACGTCTCAACTTTGGGACGCACGTCCCAAGCCCCAAAATTCAAGTGGGACGGCCGTCCCAACCCAAACTGGCCGTCCCACTCTTTCCCCAGCTTGGCCATGTGTAAAATGTGCAGTTGGGACAGCCGTCCCAACCCAGACGGCCATCCCAAAGTTCCGGGCGAAAAAGGCTATAAATAGGAGCCTCATTTGTCATTCTCCACACCCCAGACAACTCTAAGACTTGTCTTCTTCTCTCTCTCTCTCGAATGATCTCTCTGATTGCCTATTATAGGTAACAATCAATTAAGGAATTTGTATTGCGGCATTCGATTCTTCTAGAAAAGTTTTAGTCGAGTCGATAGGGTAGTCGAGAGGAGAGCTATTGTAGAGCGAGGGACTGCCAAAACGCGTCCTCTTTGTAAAACACTTATAATATAAAGCTTGCTTCAGAGGTTCTTCTCAATTCTCTTCTCTTTTACTGCTTTATTTACTGCTTTCTGTATGCAATGTAGATAAAATCATGTAGATAGCCATATTTAAATACTGTATGAATAAAAGAGGGTAATAGCGTAATTTCTCGTAATCTTTACTTAAATGAATTAATCCATCATAGGGAACCCGAAAGGGGCGTTGTGGGGTGCTAACACCTTCCCCACACGTAACTAACTCCCTTACCCCAACTCTGGTTATAATGGCCAAGTTTGGTTTTTATTAAAATCAATGTATTTTTCTCCTTTTCCAATGTTTATGGTTAAAACATTGGTGGCGACTCCGAAAGAACCCTTTTCGAAAACCTTGCTTCTATTAGAGGATAGTTCAGTGTTGAGCGCCTCGGAAGCAATGAACATAATTTTAACAAAAAATGCGAGTCTCAACCATCTTTTCGCGACCGCTCGCATAAACGTTCGAGATGTCCCGGGACGTCGGAACGGACGGCGGCGACAATCATCCCTAATTTCTTCTCCTTCCTTAACTTCTTCTCCAACCATGATCATTTCTCCCTCCTTAACTTCTTCTCCATCCCAAACTTCTTCCCCATCCATACTTTTTCCTTTACCCTTAACTTCTTCTCCATCAAAAACTTCTTCTTCTTCTTCCTTAACCTCTTCTCCTTCCTTCACTTCTTGCCCATCCCAAACTCTTACACCGACAGTCCTCATACCCGGGCAAGAGTGAATACCTATGGAGTGGGTGGCGATACGACCGCTTGTCGGCACACGGGGCTACAACCGTTGTCGAAACCACCAACTCAAGGTGATAGCTCTCTTCTTTTGGTCTAAGGATGTCGACACGGAGTTCCGTGCATGACCCGAGGATCGAGAGATTGAGAGGTCCCTATAATGGGGGCACCTTGGGGACCTTTGGCCTTGGTGAGAACAGTTAGAACCGCCTAAACCAAGCACGTTTCGCAGGAAAACCCTACCTCGTGATTAAATAAGCGTGGCTCTGCTCGTGGATGTATGAATTGTGTGTGCATATGTTTGCCGCATTTGTATTGATGCATTAGCATAGGGTAATCATACAACAAACAAAAAAATGAAAAACCCTAAAAATCACAAAAAGTGATAAGATAAAAAACCTTTATCTCGGACAGTCTTCAATTAAGCTAGCCTGGTTTCAGGTTCTTTGTAAGCTAAGTAGCCACGTTGACCGACAGAAGAGATAAAGGGTCATAAAAAAATATAAAAACAATTAAAACAATAAAAATGCCTTTTATAATAAAAAGATTTTTCGACAAAGTCGTATCATTCATACCACATCATCCAATAAGTGGCAAAATCAAGAGAGAAAATAAATGCACTAAGAAAGGTATGCATAAACATCATCATAATAAAATCTCTCATACATAAACACATTCATTCCAGGATACACCAATTATTTAAAAAGCTATAATAAAAATTGTTAAAATCATTTAGAAAGTGGCCGGTCTTCCGCCCGTCCTCACTCGTGCTCGGAAAGCCAAGAAGATGGAACATCCGGAGGAACAAAATCGAAAGCTCACTACCGAGCTTAATACGCTAAAAGAACAAATGGCACGGATGTTAGAAATGATGCGTCAAGAAAATCTCCATAAAGAGGGTCCTCAAAGTGGACAAGCCTCTCACCAAGAAGAAGAGGAGGGACCCAATGATGAACAAGCCCAATCCGATACAAGGGCAGTGCATATTCATGCACCGTAAGTATCAAAACAACGACTGATCGCTCCTTCAAGAGCGATTGAGAGCCATGGAGGGGCATAATTTTGATGTTAAAGAGGCACTGATATGTGCCTTGTCAAAAATATCCAATTCCCTAACAAGTTCAAAACTCCGGACTTCCCAAAATACATGGGACTAACTTGCCCTAAAAGCCATCTTACGATGTACTGCCATAAGATGGCTGCATATGCTAAAAATGAGAAGCTCCTGATCCATTGCTTTCAGGAGAGCTTAGCTGAATCAGCCCTAAACTGGTATATGCAACTGGAGGGAGGGAAAGTCCAAACCTGGAGACATCTGGCGGATGCTTTTCTTCGTCGTTACAAGTACAACATTGATCTGACCCCTGAAAGAGCAGATCTACAATTACTAAGCAAGAAAAACGATGAATCCTTTAAGGCATATGCCCAAAGATGGAGGGAATTGACAGCACAAGTAGAACCTCCTCTATCCGACAAGGAAACCACATCTATGTTCATCAATTCTCTGACTGGTCCCTATTATGACAAAATGATAGGGAACACATCAACACTCTTTGCGGATGTGGTAATTATAGGAGAAAGAGTAGAACAAGGTCTGAAAAGTGGAAGAATTGCACAACAAACCTCTTCCAATTCCTCTACTCAAAACTTTAAAAAGAACTTTGGAAAGAAGAAGGAAGGAGACGTGAATGCTATCAACTTCGCCACTCCTTTGTCCTCCTCGCAGCAGACCAAGTCACGCAGGCCGGAAAGGAAGTTCACCCCAATACCCACTTCCTATGGAAGCCTGCTGCTAAAATTGTTGGATGCCAAACTCCTAGTGCGCGTCCCTCCCAAGAAAATGGAGCCACCATATCCAGAATGGTATAAGCCAAATGAAAAATGCAATTATCATTCAGACGCTCCGGGACATTTTGTAGATAACTGTATGGCCTTAAAGCATAAGGTCCAAGATTTAATAGACGCAGGATGGATTACTTTCGATGTGTCAACTCCAAAAGTGGATGACCAGCCCTTATCAAAGCCCGAATGAAAGACGGGATAAGGAAGACCAGCAATTTAGGGCTCATCATTTTTACCATCTCTAAAAAATGTAATAAAAAAAATATAAAAATATATTGAAAAGCTTCGGTGTACTCCTCGCGATCCCCGCCCATGGTCACGAGATTTTTTGTTAATAAGGGCTTTGTAAATATTTTCTTTCTATCAATACAATGAGGCATTTTTTCATAATATTCATATTCTCTGTTATTCTTTTCCCTCTTACACATTTAATAAAGAGATCTAAAACAAAGCATAACCATAACAGATCATGTCTCGTGATTGAAAACTCCCTGGAAGATCCGAAAGCTAAAGACGAATGGATTGAGTCGATACAGTGAGGAGGGGACCATTTCCTGACATGCAAAGACTGCTAGAAAAAGAAGCTCAATCAATACAAGCCCCATCAGGAAAAAACCGAGGCCATCAATTTGGGACAAGAAGATAATAAGAAAGAAGTAAATATTGGAACCCAAATTAACGATGATGTCAGGGAAAAACTAATACAATTACTAAGAGAGTATGTGGATGTGTTTGCATGGTCCTACCATGATATGCCCGAATCGATAAAAGTATAGTGGAGCATAGATTACCGCTAAAAGAGGGATTTCGGCCGGTTAAGCGTAAACTCGAAGAGTAAAGCCGTAATGGTCCTTAAAAATTAAGGAAGAAGTAGAAAAGAAGTTGGATGCCAATTTCCTAATTGTTTCCAAATACCCTGAATGGTTGGCAAACATCGTGCCAGTTGTAAAGAAAAATGGAAAAATCAGAGTATGCGTAGATTACCGGGACTTAAACCGTGCAAGTCCAAAAGATTATTTTCCATTACAACATATCGATATGTTGGTAGATCACACTGCTACAAATACTCTCTATTCTTTCATGGATGGATATGCAGGGTATAACCAAATTAAATTGGCCTTTGAAGATAGGGAAAAAACTTCCTTCATTACACCATGGGGTACATTTTGTTATAGAGTAATGCCTTTTGGACTCAAGAATGTAGGGGCTACTTATCAAAGGGCTATGGTTACATTATTTCATGATATGATCCACAAAGAAATCGAGGTATATGTGGATGACATGATCGCTAAGTCCAAAAACGAAATTGATCACCTCCAATACTTGAAGAAGTTATTCAATCGACTTCGAAAATACCAGATTAAGCTCAATCCGGCTAAATGCACATTCGGAGTACGATCAGGAAAACTCCTTGGGTTTATTGTCAGTAAAAGAGGAATTGAAGTAGACCCTGATAAAACAAAGGAAATCGTAGAAATGCCCCCACCAAGAACATAAAAAGAAGTCAGAGGGTTCTTGGGCCGAATAAATTACATCGCACGGTTCATCGCGCAATTAACGGATAAGTGTACGCCCATCTTCAAGATATTGCGTAAAAACCAACCGAAAGTTTGGAATGATGAATGTCAACAAGCTTTCGAAAAGATCAAAATATGCCTAATTAATCCCCCAGTACTGGTACCACCTGTGGAAGGAAAGCCCCTGATTCTTTACTTGTCAGTACTCGACGAGTCCATGGGATGTGTGCTCGGTCAGCAAGATGATACGGGTAAAAAAGAACAAGCCATATATTACCTCAGTAAGAAATTTTTAAACTATGAGACCCGTTATACACCACTTGAAAAAACATATTGTGCATTGGTGTGGGCAACTCAGCGCCTTCGACAATATATGGTCAGACATACAACTTGGTTGATTTCCAAAATGGACCCAATGAAATACCTATTTGAAAAACCCGTCTTGACCGGAAGGATAGCTAGGTGGCAAGTACTCCTCTCAGAATTTGACATTGTTCATGTCACTCAGAAAGCTATCAAAGGTAGTCCTTTAGCAGACTACCTGGCACATGGGCCAACTGACGAATATCAATCCCTCCAAGATGATTTTCCAGATGAGCATATAATGCACATCCAACACGAAGAACTTGAAAATGATGAGTGGATCATGTTTTTCGATGGAGCTTCGAACTTAATGGGACATGGGATCGGAGCTATTTTAATATCTCCTAAAAGGAATTATATCCCAGTAACAGCCAGATTAAACTTTGATTGCACAAACAATATGGCGGAATACGAAGCCTATGCTCTAGGTATTCAAGCAGCTCTGGATCATGGGGTGACTAAACTCAAAGTATTCGGTGACTCATCCCTTGTTATTTACCAGCTCAAGGGCGAATGGGAAACTAGAAATTCCAAATTAATCCCTTACCTGGAACACATCCGTAATATGACTTCAAAACTGGAAAACATCAGTTTCGAGTACATCCCTCGGGAAGATAACCAGATTGCAGATGCACTGGTAACATTATCATCCATGTTCGCATTAGGACAAGAACATGAGATGCCCATCATCCAAGTCAAAAGGCACGATAAACAAGCCTTTTGTATGATGGTGGACAATGAAAAGGAAAAAACCCCTTGGTATCAGGACATAAGGCGATACCTGACAAAGAGCGAATACCCCGAGGGAATCAGTGACAATGACAAAAGGATCATTCAGAAAAGGGCCATAGGGTTTATGTTAATAGGAGAAACCCTCTATAAAAGGAATTTTGATTCCACTTTGTTAAGGTGTGTAAATCTTGAAGAAGCACAGAAATTGATTAAAGAAATACATGAGGGAACCTTCGGGACTCATGCACCAGGGCATATCATGGCTAGGAAAATCCTCAGGGCAGGATACTTTTGGTCCACAATGGAAAAGGACTGTCATCAGTATGCTAGAAAATGTCACAAGTGTCAGGTACATGCAGACAATGTACATGTCGCACCGGCACCTCTCAATGTTATGGCTATCCCTTGGCCATTTGATATGTGGGGCATGGATGTTATTGGACCTATTGAACCTAAGGCATCCAATGGTCATCGATTCATTCTAGTGGCTATTGATTACTTCACTAAGTGGGTAGAAGCTGCATCTTATGCACATGTGACTAAAAAGGTAGTGGTCACCTTTGTTCAGAAGAATATCATATGTCGATATGACATCCCACATCGTCTCATTACCGATAACGGGTCCAATCTAAATAATAAGATGATGGGAGAACTATGTCAAGATTTCAAAATTCAACACCATAATTCTTCTCCTTATCGGCCCAAAATGAATGGCGCAGTAGAAGCAGCTAATAAAAACATCAAGAAGATTGTTCAAAAGATGGTTAAAACCTATAGAGATTGGCATGAAATGTTACCTTTTGCTCTTCATGGTTATCGAACATCTGTACGAACCTCGACAGGAGCTACTCCATTCTCCCTCATATATGGAATGGAGGCCGTATTGCCAATAGAGGTCGAAATACCTTCCTTACGAATCATAATGGAAGCAAAACTAACAAAAGCCGAATGGGTTCAAAATCGATACGACCAATTAAACCTTATCGACGAAAAGCGGCTGAATGCTATATGTCATGGACAAGCCTATCAAAAGAAGATCAAAAAGGCTTATGATAAAAAGGTCCACCCTCATACTTATCAAGAAAGGGATCTAGTAATAAAGAAATTGCTTCCGGCCCAGAAGGATAAAATTGGTAAATGGGCCGCAAATTACGAAGGACCCTTTGTGGTCAAAAGAGCTTTCTCAGGAGGAGCACTTATCCTCACCAATATGGACGGAGAGGAACTTCGACACCCAATCAATTCTAATGCGGTGAAGAAGTATTATGCTTGAAGACATTGCTCAAAACCCGTCAGGAATGAAAACCCGCAAAGGGCATCCCTGGGCAAAAGATAGGGTCCATATTCCTCGCTAGGATACGTCCTAGGCAAAAAGAAGAGGTAAAAAAAAAAGAAGAAACTAAGAGCAATGGTTACTTTAGTTGAAAACCGAAAAGGCGGCTAAAGTAACATTCTTCCGTAAGCAAGCGATCGCATAGTCTTCACTCGAGCTCGGGCATCTCAACCGAAGCAATTAGGAGAACCGGGGGCGGATATCATAGACATGACTGTTCAAGCCTATACAGATACGCCAACCCCGACTACCCATTCTTCTAAATATCTCTTGAAATCCTTCTGTAAAAGAAATAAACTTTTGCTCATTTATCAATAAAATTCCCTTTCATTTTTTTTCTCTTGACCAAATATTATGGAAATGCCTTTTTATTGATAAATCATAAATATGTGCAAAGACCTTTTAATCAAAAATCAAACATACATCTAAAAAAGGGAAGCATATAAAAATAATAAGAAAATAACAAATGCCTGCTAGGATATTTTTAGGTAAAAATCAGGGTAGCCTGCTAGATCGGAAATCCCAAAAGAACGGTCTAGGCAAAAGATAAGGCAAAAGCCCCCTAAAATATTCTAGACAAAAATTAAGGCAGCCCGCTAGATCGAAAACCTGTAAAGGGCGGTCTAGGCAAAAGATAGGGCTAAAACCAAGAGATGAATAAAAGATGAGCCCATCATCATGGTCATAAAGGAGGGATCCATCGGCGTATTCCTAAGAAGCCAGCAGGAGAAGGCCAGTTACTTTCTAAATGCATCAAAAAATAAATAAACAATAGATTGCATTTAGGACATTCACACACAAAGTAGTTGCATAATACGACTTTGTCAAAATCAAGAAAAAATAATTTTCTTCAAACAAGAATATTAAACATGCATATAAGGAGGCTAGTCTCCATACTTGTGATTAAAAACAGGAGGCGCCAGAATCCAGTCTCCATATGAAAATCAAAATCGCGAAAGGCGAAAATCAAAATTATCTTTAGCAAAATAAGGAGCCTCAAGGAAACTAGTTCCAACCATCAACCTTCTACACCAATAAAATAAGGAGAAGAAAAGCCAATGGAAAAGGCTTGATCATCCTCAAGAGGATCCTTGCCTACTCCAAAGGCAAAATGAAAAAGACTACTTCGTGACTCAGCTTCATTACCACATGAGTCATCAAGCACACTCATATAAGGATCTCCGCTTCATTCCCCAACGGAGAACAAGGGTTACACAAGAGCCCATCATACGAAGTCAAGTTCTCTATATCACCAGGGGGCAACAAAAAGAGAAGAAAGAAAATTTTTCATCCGCAACAGAGGCCACTACAGAAAAAGGCCAAATAAATGTCTCTAAACAGAGCATATCAAGAAAAATCTCCACAAAGAGGAAAAGAAGAAAAATCTTCACCCCGATAAATAAAAAGCTTCACAAAGCCAAGAGCCAAGACTCCATCATCAAAGTTAGATCCCCAAGAAATAAGGGAAAATTCCCCAAGGATCACCGAAAAGAAAAAAGAAAAAATATCTTTTCATTCAAAGAAGAAGCCAATGTGCATAAAAAGAGCACACATGCAAAAAACCAAATCGCAAAAAAGAGAAATCGTGAGAAAAGGGTAAAAACCCATTCCCCAGCAAAATAAGAGCTTAGGCAAAACCAGCTCAAACAACAGCAGCCAATAAGGAGTCAAAAAACTCCATTTCTCCCTAGAGGGACAATTCAAGACAGATCTCCGGAATGAAATTAATTCCCCAGTGGATCATCAACAAGAGCCTACAACAAAGGCAAACTACCAAAATATATCCACAGGGAGTTAATCGCTCATAACGCCCAAAGACGGATATCCATAGTGAAGCACAAAAGCCTTCACTTGCAACAAAGCAAGCAAAAAACTAATATCCCCAAGAAATGGGAAATCAACCTATGCAAGAGGCAATCCAAACCCTCAAAGTCTTCACCACTATTGAAGCATTCGCCTAATCAAGAGGCACAACAAAATCCCCAAATAAATCTTCGCCTAATCAAGAGGCACAATCAAGAAGAGAATTCAAAATCCCCAAAGGATTCCCGCCTAAAATAAGAGGCAACCAACAAAAATCCCCGGCAAAACCGGATGGCTAAACAAGAAAACCCAAAAACAAGAATCCCCGGTCAAGACCGGATGGCTAAAAGAAAAAGCCAAAACAATTAAATCCCTGGCAAAAGCCGGATGGCTAAAAGAAAAAGCCAAAATCAAAGAATCCCCGGTCAAGACCGGATGGCTAAAAGAAAAAGCCAAAACAATGAAATCCCCGGCAAAAGCCAGATGGCTAAAAGAAAAAGCCAAAAACAAAGAATCCCCGGTAAAAACTGGATGACTAACAGAAAAGTCAAAAAGTCAAATCAAATATTCCCCACGGATTAGGCGCATGAACAGAAACAATAAGTCGCCAACACATCTCTAAAACAGATAACCACAGGATCAACTACCAAGAAGTGCATCCTGAGAACCTTGCGAACGGGGTTCGGACCGGGTGGGGTAGGTACCCATCGGAACCTTGCAGAACGGGGTTCGCACCGGGTGGGGGTAGGTACCCATCGAATCTTGCGTAACGAGATTCGGACCGGGTGGGGGTAGGTACCCATCGAGCCTTGCGAACGGGGTTCGGACCGGGTGGGGGTAGGTACCCATCGGAATCTTGCGAACGAGATTCGGACCGGGTGGGGGTAGGTACCCATCGGAACCTTGCGGAACGGGGTTCGGACCGGGTGGGGGTAGGTACCCATCGAGCCTTGCAGAACGGGGTTCGGACCAGGTGGGGGTTGGTACCCATCGGAATCTTGAGAACGAGATTCGGACCGGGTAGGGGTAGGTACCCATCGGAACCTTGCAGAACGGGGTTCGGACCGGGTGGGGGTAGGTACCCATCGAATCTTGCGAACGAGATTCGGACCGGGTGGGGGTAGGTACCCATCGGAATCTTGCAAAACGAGATTCGGACCAGGTGGGGGAGGTACCCATCGAGCCTTGCGAACGGGGTTCGGACCGGGTGGGGGTAGGTACCCATCGGAATCTTGTAGAACGAGATTTGGACCAGGTGGGGGTAGGTACCCATCAGAGCCTTGCAGAACGGGGTTCGGACCGTGTGGGGGTAGGTACCCATCAAAATCTTGCAGAACGAGATTCAAACCAGGTGGGGGTAGGTACCCATCAGAACCGTGCAGAACGGGGTTCAGACCGGATGAGGGTAAGTACTCATCAGAATCTAGCAAAAATGCAGATTCGTACCGGGTGGGGGTAGGTACCCACCAGAACCTTAAAAATAAGGTTTTTTACCAGATGAGGGTAGATACTCATCAAAACTTAACAAAATGCATCGGGTAGAGTAAAAATACTCACCAGAAGCATTTCTAAAAGAGGGTGCAAAGACTTGCTTCTATTAGAGGATAGTTCAGTGTTGAGCACCTCGGAAGTAAGTACCCACAAGAGTTTAGCAAAATGCGAACTCATACCAGGTGAGGGTAGGTACTCACCAAAACCTTGTAGAACAAGGTTCATACCTAGTGGGGGTCGGTACCCACAAAAGTCTAGTAAAATACAGACTTATACCGGGTGAGGGTAAGTACTCACCAGAGCTTTATAAAAGGAGGCTCAAACCGGATAGGGGTTGGTACCTATCAAAATATTTATCATCCGGAGGATCAGCAAAGAAACAGCATCCGAAGGATAACCGGGCAAAAGGGTTAACTCCTTCCCCTGCCGAATAACTTTGTCGGTATATTAAAACCAACAAATTATTTAGGCAGGTGAAGGGGGGGCAGTTGTAGACCCCTAATTTTTCCCGGCCTCTCAATAAAAGCTAGGGAGACTTCACACAAAGATAAAGTTCACCCGGCTTCATATCAAAAACTGAGAAAGACCTCGCGCAACAAGACGGGGTTCACTCATCCACACAATAAAGACTAAGGAGACTTCCTGCACGAAGATAAAGCTCGCCTAGAATCTTAATAAAGGCCAAGAAGACTACCTTTATGAAGATAAAGCTTCAACGGACATCTATCGGCATCAATCTACGTTCGAAAAAAGGAAAGAAAAGCTTCCTGGGGGTCCCAGAACGCGAAAATTGGCCAAGACAGGTTGGGACAGCCGTCCCAAACTGGGACAACCATCCCAAACAGCAAAAAGCCAGTGAGACGCACGTCTCACCTTTGGGACGCACGTCCCAAACCCCAAAACACAGTTGGGACGGCCGTCCCAACCCAGACGACCGTCCCACTCTCCCCCCAGCTTGGCCCAGTGTAAATTTTGCAGTTGGGACGGCCGTCCCAACCCAGACGGCTGTCCCAGATGTCCAGGCTGCGAAATCTATAAATAGGAGCCTCATTTGTCATTCTCCACACCCCAGACAACTCCTAGACTTGTCTTCTTCTCTCCCTCCTTCGAATGATCTCTCTGATTGCCTTTAATAGGTAACAATCAGTTAAGGAATTTGTATTCCGGCATTCGATTCTTCTAAGAAAAGTTTAGTCGAGTCGAGTTTATTCGAGAGGAGAGTCATTGTAGAGTGAAGGATTGCCGCAAAGCGTCCTCTGTATAAAAGACTTATAATATAAAGCTTGCTTCGGAGGTTCTTCTCAATTCTCTTCCCTTTTATTGCTTTATTTACTGCTTTCTGTATGCAATGTAGATAAAACCATGTAGATAGCCATATTTAAATACTGTACGAATAGGGTAATAGCGTAATTTCTTGTAATCTTTACTTAAATGAATTAATCCGTGATAGGGAACCCGAAAGGGGCGTTGTGGGGTGCTAATACCTTCCCCACACGTAACTAACTCCCTTACCCGACTCTGGTTATAATGGCCAAGTTTGGTTTTTATTAAAATCAATGTCTTTTTCTCCTTTTCCAATGTTTATGGTCAAAACATTGGTGGCGACTCCAAAAGAACCCTTTTCGAAAACCTTGCTTCTATTAGAGGATAGTTCAGCGTTGAGCGCCTCAGAAGCAATGAACATATTTTTAACAAAAAACACGAGTCTCAACCATCTTTTCGCGACCGCTCGCATTAACGTTCGAGATGTCCCAGGACGTCGGAACGGACGGCGGCGACATTGATAAATAAACCGGAAAAATACGCTTTTGCCCTTTTTATTTCGCGGAATTTAAAGTTATGACTAGATGGCCCTAATCTATTGCATAATTTAAAATTAAAGCGGTAAAAGTAGAGAGGGAGAATTTAAACCTCCGAAGCAAGCTTTCTCTATTAATTCTCTTCATAAATTGGGTGCATTTTGGCAGCCCTTCACTCTACAGCGCCGGAAAAACCTCTCGGAACGCTCGAAAACTCACTCTAAAGACACTCAGAAGCTCCGGAAATGCGTCGGAGGGATTCTAGAGAGAGAAATCCTAGAGAGAAGGAGGAGAGAAAGCTGTGGTGTGTAGAAATGAGGGGGGGAGAGCCCCTATTTATACGTTTTCGCGCCTAGCAGTGGCGAGACCGCCGTTCTCGTCTGACAGGGTCGAGCCCGCCGTCTCGCCAAACGAGACAGTCGTCTCGTCATTCGCAGGTGGCGAGACCGCCGTCTCGTTTGGTGAGACGGCGGTCTCGCCATTTGCGTGAGGCGAGACGGCGGTCTCGATTTCGTGACGGCGGTCTCGTCCCAAAAAGGCGAGAAAACTTTTTTTTTGTGCAAAAAATCGCTCCTATCCTAATTTGGAGCCTAATAGTCTCTCCTAATGGCTTTTTAGGCTTCATCCATCTTCGAATAGGAGGTCTTTTACTCTTTATTTAGAGGTCGGGCAAGATTTGGGGTCTACAGCTACCCCCCGTTTACCTGACTAGTCAGTTGTTGGCCTGTTGTGCCAGACAGACTGACAGGAAGGTAAAGGAGTTAACCCTCTTGCCCGGTTACCCTTCTGATGTCCCGTCTTGTGGCGGTTGATCTTCTGGGGAAATCTTGGTGTTCATGCACTTCCAGGATACTACTTCTGACGTAGCCGATCCCTTTGGTTAACACGTGGTAAAACCTCAGGATACTCCTTCTGACGGTAGCCGATCCTTCGGTTGATGGGTATAAACCCCCCATCAGGCTGGTAGTTGCAGTCCGTTGTGTGGGACTGGATGGGTATGAACCCCCCATCAGGCTGGTACAGTCCGTTGTGTGGGACTGGATGGGTATGAACCCCCCATCAGGGTGGTACAGTCCGTTGTGTGGGACTGGATGGGTATGAACCCCCCATCAGGGTGGTAGTGCGACTTACTGATCCGGCTCGAGCGCAGATCAGGTGCAACGCGTGCGCAGGTTGATAGGTATAAACCCCCTATCAGGCTGGTACAATCCGCTGTGTAGGACTGGTGGTAGTGGCGGCTTACTGTTCAGATGGCCCATGCGCCTTTCAGGCACTCCTTATGTGCTGGTTGATAGGTATAAACCCCCTATTAGGCTGGTATAGTCCGATGCGTAGGACTGGTGGTGGTGGCAGCTTACTGCTCGGGTAGCTAATGCGCCGACTCTTTGGGGAGTGATTTCTGTGTTGGTGAATGTACTTGGACCTTTCTAAATGGTCATCCGGGTTGTGCCGGGGATTTGGTATTTCATCCAGCTTTGTTGGTTGCCGGGGATTCTTTGTTTTTGACTTTTGGTGGCGACTATCCGACTCTTGCTGGCTGGTCGGATGAGTCTTGTTTTCTGTTTGACTCTGATTTGGTAGTCGAAGTTTTGTTGGTTGAGGTGATGGCTTGTCTTAATCCTGCCTCTTTCTTGCGGTTTTATCTCTTTTTTCTCGTGATTTTAGGATTTTGGCTTTTCTTATTGAGCATATGCCTTTTTCCTTTTTAAGCTTTTTTGTTACGCTGGATTTTTCCTTTCCCTTTGTTGAGCCCTTGATGGTTTGGACTCTTTTGACTGTTGATAATGATGGGCTCTTGAAACCTTTAGTCTCCGTTGGGGAGTGTGGAGAAGGATCTCGTTTGACAGTGATGTTGAGCCATGATAATTTTTTTTGTTGCCTTCATGGATCCTTTTGGGGATGACTAAGCCTTTCCGTAAGCTTTTCCTTTATGATGTTGGATGATCGTACCCTCCTTTATTGGGTAGAAGAATGATGACTGGAGCCTTTGATTTCTAGAAGCTCCTACTTTGATGAGTCGCTTGATTGACGACTAGCTCCGCTTTCTTGGGGGCATTGTTTGGAGAGTTGGTCTTGATGATCCTGTTTTCAATCACAATTATGGAGCTAGTCTCCTTATATGTATGAATGCTTTTCATTCTGAAGTAATTTCTTTTATTTTTGACAAAGTCATTTTGTGCGACTACTTGTGTGTGGATGTTATTAATGCAAGTTGTTTGAGAGCATTTTTAGAAAGTGACTGGTACTTTTTTTTTCTATTCTTTTTCACTCTTTGTTTTATCCCTATCTTTTGCCTAGACCGCCCTTTGCGGTTTTTCGATCTAGCGGGTTTTGATTTTCTTGCCTGAGGTATTTTGGTGGGTTTTTTTCTTTTTATGAGAGCCTTATTTTTTGCCTAGACCGCCCTTTGCGGGTTTTCGATCTAGCAGGCTGCCTTGTACTTTTTGCTTGACCCTGGTTGGTGTCATTCGTCTCGTTTTTACGCTTTCTTGAATTGCTTGTTTTATGCATGCTCATATTTCATTAATAAAGAGGCATTCACACAAATAGGTAATAGAGAAGGAAAGACAATTTTATTGATATAAACAGATGGTTTATTTTTACATGGGGATTTACAAAAGAATTTGTAAGTAAGGCTGGCCAAGGTTGGCTAAACAGTATGAGGGTGCCACAATCATATCTGTGATCTCTATTTCCCCGTTTTTCCCGGTTACTTCAATTGGGATGCTCGAACCCGGAGTGAAGACTATGCGAAGTCTGCTTGCTTTTGTGAAGGTATTACCTTAGTCGCCTTTGCAGTTTTCGGCTAAGGTAATCATTGCTCTTTTTGTTTGTGTTGTTTTTTTTTTTTTTTTTTTTTGAAACCTCTAATTTTTGCCTAGGACGTGTCCTGGCGAGGGATGTAGACCCTATCTTTTGCCCAGGACGCTCTTTGCGAGTTTTCATCCTGACAGGTCATGAGCAATGTCTTTTAGGCGTAATATTTTTTCACCGCATCCGAGTTGACAGGGTATCGGAGTTCTTCTCCATCCATATTGGTGAGGATGAGGGCTCCTCCTGAAAAGGCTCACTTGACCACAAAGGGTCCTTCGTAGTTTGCTGTCCATTTCCCGATTTTGTCTTTCTAGGCTGGAAGCAGTTTCTTTATCACCAGATCCCCTTCTTGGAAAGTGCGAGGATTGACCTTCTTGTCGTAGGCTTTCTTGATCTTTCTTTGATAAGCTTGCCCCCGACGTATGGCGTCCAACCGTTTTTCTTCGATTAGGTTCAACTGATCGTACTGGTTTTGGACCCATTCAACTTCTGTCAATTTTGCTTCCATGACAACTTGTAGGGAGGGTATTTCGATCTCTACTGGTAGTACGACCTCCATTCCGTATACGAGGGAAAACGGGATAGCCCCTGTGGAGGTTCGTACCGACGTTCGGTAGCCATGTAAGGCAAAGGGAAGCATTTCATGCCAATCTTTGTAGGTCACAACCATTTTCTGGATGATTTTCTTGATATTCTTATTGGCTGCCTCTACTGCACCATTCATCTTTGCTGGATTTTGAAGTCTTGACATAATTCCTCCATCATTTTATTATTGAGGTTGGTCCCATTATCAGTAATGAGCCTATGAGGGATGCCGTACCGACATATAATATTTTTCTTGATGAAGGTGGTCACCACCTTCCGGGATACATGCGCATACGATGCCGCCTCAACCCATTTGGTGAAGTAGTCAATTGCTACCAGGATGAAGCGATGGCCATTAGACGCTTTGGGTTCAATGGGTCCGATGACATCCATGCCCCACATAGAAAATGGCCATGGTGTAGCCAGGTTACTGAGAGGTGTGGGCGGCACATGAATATTATCGGCGTAGACTTTGCACTTATGACACTTCTTAGCATACTGGTGACAGTCGGTTTCCATCGTGGACCAAAAGTATCCTGCCCTAAGGATTTTCTTTGCCATGACATGCCCGGGTGCGTGGGTCCCAAAAGCTCCTCTGTGGATTTCTCTTATCAAGGTTCGGGCTTCTTCTTGGTCCACACACCTTAAAAGAGTGGAGTCGGGGCTCTTTTTGTAGAGGGTTCCTTCAATCAATGTGAACCCTGTGGCCCTCTTACGAATGGTTCGCTTATCATTGTCGGTGATTCCCTCGGGATATTCACCCCTCATGAGATATTGTTTGATATCATGATAACAGGGGTTTTGGTCGCGCTCGCCATTTACTGCCATGCAAAAAGCTTGTTTATCATGCAGCTTGACTTGAATAATTGTCATTTCATGCTCTTGATCCAGGGAAAACATGGATGATATGGTGGCAAGGGCGTCGGCAATTTGATTGCCTTCCCTAGGGATGTACTGGAAGGTGACACTTTCCATTCTTGAGACCAGCTCGCGGATGTGCTCTAGGTATGGGATTAACTTTGAGTTTCGGGTTTCCCATTCACCTTTAAGTTGGTAGATGACAAGGGATGAATCACCGAATATTTTGAGCTTAGTGACCCCATGATCTAAAGCTGCTTGGATCCCCAGCGCACATGCTTCGTACTCAGCCATGTTGTTGGTACAATCGAAGTTGAGCCTGGCCGTTACAGGGATGTGTTTCTTTTCGGGGGATATCAAAATAGCTCCTACCCCGTGTCTAAGCATGTTTGAAGCCCCATCGAAAAACATAGTCCATGCTTCTTCTTTGGTCTCTTCGTGTTCGATATGCATAATATGCTCATCGGGAAAGTCATCTTGTAAGGACTGATATTCATTTGTTGATCTGTGGGCTAGATAATCTGCTAGGGGATTACCCTTAATAGCTTTCTGGGTGACATGAATGATGTCAAATTCTAAGAGGAGAACCTGCCACCTAGCTATTCTTCCAGTCAAAATGGGCTTCTCGAAGAGGTATTTGATTGGGTCCATTTTGGAGACCAACCATGTTGTGTACCGAGCCATATATTGTCGGAGACGCTGAGTGACCCACACCAATGCGCAACAAGTTTTTCCGAATGGTGTATAGCGGGTTTCGTAGTCCAGAAATTTCTTACTGAGATAGTAAATAGCTCGTTCCTTTTTTCCGGTTTCATCATGTTGGCCGAGCATACATCCCATGTACTCTTCAAGAATTGATAAATATAGGATCAGAGGTCTCCCTTCAACTGGTGGTACCAATACAGGCGGATTGGTTAAACAAGTCTTGATCTCATCAAATGCTTGTTGGCATTCTTCATTCCACATCGTTGGTTGGTTTTTGCGCAACAGTTTAAAGATGGGGATACATTTATCCTTTAACTACGCGATGAAACGGGCGATGTAATTAATTCAGCCTAGGAAACCTCTGACCTCCTTTTTTGTGTTTGGTGGAGGCATTTCCAAAATCGCCTTTGTTTTGTCGGGGTCAACCTCAATTCCTCTTTCACTGACAATGAACCCTAGGAGTTTTCCTGATCGTACTCCGAAGGTACACTTTGCTGGGTTCAGTTTAAGCTGATACTTTCGGAGTCGGTCAAAGAGCTTTTTGAGATAATGAATGTGGTCCATTTCATTCCTGGACTTGGCAATCATGTCATCCACATACACCTCTATTTCCTTGTGGATCATGTCATGGAACAGCGTGACCATAGCCCTTTGATAAGTAGCCCCTGCATTCTTGAGTCCGAAGGGCATTACGCGATAGCAAAAGGTGCCCCATGGTGTGATAAAGGAGGTTTTTTCTCTATCCTCAATGGCCAACTTGATTTGGTTGTACCCCGCATACCTGTCCATTAAGGAATATAGCGTGTTGGTAGCGGTATGGTCCACCAGCGTGTCTATATGTGGTAAGGGAAAATCGTCTTTTGGACTTGCTCGATTGAGGTCCCTATAATCCACACACACCCTGACCTTCCCGGTCTTTTTGATGACGGGTACTATGTTGGCCAACCATTTTGGGTATTTGGACACTACCAGGAAATTGGCATCCAACTGCCTTTGCACCTCCTCCTTTATCATTAAGGACCAGTCCGGTGTGATCCTCCTGAGTTTTTGTTTCACAGGTCGAAACCCCTCTTTTAACGGCAATCTATGCTCTACTATGCTCGTGTCGAGCCCAGGCATGTCATGATAAGACCAAGCAAACACATCCATATACTCCTTCAGAAGCTGTATCAATTCTTCCCTTATGCTACCTCTTATTTGGGTGTCGATGTTCACCTTTTTCTCCACATCCTATTTTCCCAAATTAACGGTTTCTATTTCCTCCTGGTGCGGTTGTATGATGCGTGTTTCCTTTTCCAGCATTCTTTGCATATCCGGAGAAATGGTCTCCAGCTCACTGTCGGACCCGACCCATTCGCTTTCCGTTTCCGGGGTCCACGGAGATTCATCAATCACAGACATGATGTGTTTTAGGTTTTGTTTTAGTCATAGATTTTATTATTCAATTTATTTTTGAAAGAATAATAAATAGAAGAGGGAAAAGAATAAATATGATAAAATGCCTTGTGTATTAATGAAAATGAGATGTATGTACAAGCCCTTTTAATCAAAATTCCTGCGGCCATGGGCGGGGACCGCAGGAGATACAGAGAAAAACTTAAAAAAAGACACCCTAAGGGCTGATCCTCCCAGTCCTCCCTCTCTGCTACTCCGGCTTTGATAGAGGTTTGGCGTCGATATCGGAAGCGGAGGCGTCGAAAGTTATCCACCCGGCGTCGATTAATTCTTGGACCCGATACTTAAGGGTCAAGCAATTTTCTATAGAGTGCCCGAGTGAACCCGAATGGTAAGCGCATTTACTGTTTCTTGGGAGGAGCGCAGGTTAGGAGCTTGGCTTCCAACAGTTGAGGCAGCAGCATTGCGCAGGAAGTGGAGATTGGAGTGAACTTCCTCTCTTTCTTGCGGGACTTCCTGGGCGTTTGCGGGGTAGAAGAAGGGGTGGCAAAGTTGATTGCATGCACAAATTCGTCCTTCTTCTTGCTAGCAGGCTTCCTGAAAGAGACGCCAGCTTGGGAAGACTGTGCTATCTTCCCACTCCTCAGCCCCTGTTCTACTCTTTCCCCCACAGTGACTATGTCCGAAAAGAGATTGGAGGTACTGGCTATTGCCTTGTCGTAGTACGCTCCAGTCAGTGAATCGATGAACATAGCCACTGTCTCCTTGTCAGTCAAAGGAGGCTCTATTTGGGCAGCCATTTCCCTCCATCTTTGGGCGTATGCTTTGAAAGGTTCGTCGTTCCTTTTGCTCGAGTTCCGAGATCCGGCCGATCGGAGTCGGATCAATGTTGTATCGGTAACGATGAAGAAAAGCATCGGCAAGCTGTTTCCGGCTCCGAACCTGCCCTCTCTCTAGCTGCATATACCAGTTGAGAGTTGTGTCCGCCAGACTCTCCTGGAAGCAGTGGATCAGGAGTTTTTCGTTCTCAGCGTGGGCGGCCATCTTACGACAATACATCGTAAGATGGTTCTTTGGGCAGGTCATCTCGGCATACTTAGGGAAGTCTGAGATCTTGAATTTGGGAGGGAAGTGGATGTTTTTCACCAGGCACATGTCTGCCACCTCCTTGACGTCGAAGTTGTGCCCTTCGACCGCCTTCAGCCTCTCTTCCAGGGCGGAGAGTTGTTGTTTGGACACTTATGGAGTAAGGATGCGTGCAGTCTTAGCATCCTTTCCGTCAAAAAAGTATTCTTCCTCCTCTTCCTCATGGGGAGGGATATGTTCAGCTCGGTCTTTGCCTTTGCTCTGACCCTGGCGTACGACCTCCACTAATTGGGCCACCTGCTCGCGGAGGGTATTGACCTCCGCGGTGAGCTTTCGATTCTGCTCCTCCAAGTTTTCCATCGCTTTTGCTTTTTGTGCACGAGTACGAGTGGGGAGAGGACCAGCCACTTTCTAGAATGCCCAAAAAGGTTTATTGATGCATGTTGAGTGCTTAAACTAACATGGGTATGCTTATGCATGAGAGATTCTGTTTGAATGATGCTAAATGTGCTCTCATTTTTTATTTTCTCTCTTGGTTTTTTCTTTACTCATGGTATGATGTAGTATGAATGTTTTGACTTTGTCAGAAGTTGATTTATTTTCTGGTATTTTTTGTATTTTGATTTGTATTTGATGTTTATTTGCTTATTTTATAGCCTTTTATCTCTTCTGTCGGAACTGCGTGGCTACTTAGCTTACAAAGAACCTGAAACCAGGCTAGCTAAAAGGCAGACTGTTCGAGATAAAATATGGCTTTGTGCGAAAGAATATTTAACGTCCCTTATCTCTTACGTCGGAGCTAGCGTGGCTACTTAGCTTACAAAGAACACTGAAACCAGGCTAGCTAAAAGGCGGACTGTCCGAGATAAGGGTGTTTATTTGTGAAAATATTTTTTGGTTTTTGTTTTGTTGTTTGTTTATGCTATGCAACGAGACAAATGCAACAAACATATGCACACACAATTCGGTCATCCACGAACAGGCGAGAATTCGTTTTTATCACGAGGTAGGGTTTTCTGCGAGAAAAGTGCATTGGCAAGGGTTGGTTCTAACTGTTCTCACCGAGGCTAAGGCCCCCAAGGTGCCCCCATTATAGGGTCCCCACTCTCCAGCCGTCCGACTATGCTTAGCACTAAGGCCATAGTCGGTCTTGTTGCCAAAAGAGGAAGGTTATCACCTTGAGTGGTGGTTTCCGATCACTGCCGGTGGGCACAAGGCCCTCACTACAGCGAACCGTACCTGCCACCCACTCCCTATGGTTTTCTCACTTGCCCCCGGGTATAGAGGGAACTGTAGTGTGCAAGGGTTTGTGTACAGTTTGTATTTCACACAATTGCGTAAGTATAAACAAGCAACAATTATTAAAGCCAAACTGTAAAACATGTTATAATACAAGTTAAGGGCAAAAAGCGTTATTTTCTTGGTTTATTTATTTTTTAAGCTGGCCCATCACTAAATGGGATCAACTCTCGAGGCTTCCCCAGTGGAGTCGCCATCTGTCGCCGCTGTCTTAAAAAGAGAAGGCGGTCGGAGCGACGCGATGGTTTCGACCCTTTTTTATTTTTCGCGTTTTTTATGGGTGGTTACAATGCCTTTAGGTTGTCCGATAACCGGGCTAACCTAGGGGCGAGGTTTTCGAACTGGCGTCCTTGGGTTGTCCGATAACCGGGCTAACCCAAGGACTAATTTTGTAGGGTTCTGTGGAGTTGCCACCGATGTTTTTACCGGAAACATCGGAAAAGGGGTTTTTTAAAAGGCGTTGGTTTTCGAAAACCAACTTTGGTCATTAGAACCAGAGTTGGGTAAGGGAGTTAGTTACGTGTAAAGGAAGTATTAGTTCCTTTACTACGCCCCTTTCCGGTTCCCTATGATAGGCCAGCTTTTTTATTGATAAATAAACTGGAAAAATACGCTTTTGCCCTTTTTATTTCGCGAAATTTAAAGTTATGACTACATGGCCCTAATCTATTGCATAATTTAAAATTAAAGCGGTAAAAGTAGAGATGGAGAATTTAAACCTCCGAAGCAAGCTTTCTCTATTAATTCTCTTCATAAATTGGGTGCGTTTTGGCAGCCCTTCACTCTACAGCGCCAGAAAAACCTCTCGGAACGCTCGAAAACTCACTCTAAAGACACTCAGAAGCTCCAGAAATGCGTCGGAGGGATTCTAGAGAGAGAAATCCTAAAGAGAGGGAGGAGAGAAAGCTGTGGTGTGTGCAAATGAGGGGGGAGAGCCCCTATTTATAGGTTTTCGCGCCTGGCAGTGGAGAGACCGTCGTTCTCGTCTGACAGGGTCGAGACCGCCGTCTCGCCAAATGAGACTGTCGTCTCGTCATGCCAAAGTGGCGAGACCGCCGTCTCGTTTGGTGAGACGGCGGTCTCGCCATTTGCGTGAAGCGAGACGGCAGTCTCGATTTCATGACGGCGGTCTCGACCCAAAAAGGCGAGAAAACTTTTTTTTTTGTGCAAAAAATCCCTCCTATCCTAATATGGAGCCTAATAGTCTCTCCTAGTGGCTTTTTAGGCTTCATCCATCTTCGAATAGGAGGTCTTCTACTCTTTATTTAGAGGCCGGGCAAGATTTGGGGTCTACAGCTGGCCCCCCTTTACCTGACTAGTCAGTTGTTGGCCTGTTGTGCCAGACAGACTGACAGGAAGGTAAAGGAGTTAACCCTCTTGCCCGGTTACCCTTCGGATGTCCCGTCTTGTGGCGGTTGATCTTCTGGGGAAAACTTGGTGTTCGTGCACTTCCAGGATACTACTTCTGACGTAGCCGATCCCTTTGGTTAACACGTGGTAAAACCTCAGGATACTCCTTCTGACGGTAGCCGATCCTTCGGTTGATGGGTATAAACCCCCCATCAGGCTGGTAGTTGCAGTCCGTTGTGTGGGACTGGATGGGTATGAACCCCCCATCAGGGTGGTACGGTCCGTTGTGTGGGACTGGATGTGTATGAACCCCCATCGGGGTGGTAGTGCGACTTATCGATCCGGCTCGAGCGCGGATCAGGGCGCAACGCGTGCGCGGAGTTGATAGGTATAAACCCCATATCGAGTCCGGTACGATCCGCTGTGTAGGGCCGGTGGTAGTGGCGGCTTCTTGTTCGGGTGGCCCATGCGCCTTTCGGGCACTCCTTGTGTGCTTGGTTGATAGGTATAAACCCCTATCGGTCGGTATAGTCCGATGCGTAGGACTGGTGGTGGTGGCAGCTTACTGCTCAGGTAGCTCATGCGCCGACTCTTTGGGGAGTGATTTCTGTGTTGGTGAATGTACTTGGACCTTTCTGAATGGTCATCCGGGTTGTGCCGGGGATTTGGTATTTCATCCAGCTTTGTTGGTTGCCGGGGATTCTTTGTTTTTGACTTTTGGTGGCGACTATCCGACTCTTGCTGGCTGGTCGGATGATTCTTGCTTTCTATTCGACTCTGATTTGGTAGTTGAAATTTTGTTGGTTGAGGTGATGGCTTGTCTTAATCCTGCCTCTTTCTCGCGGTTTTATCTCTTTTTTCTCGCGGTTTTAGGATTTTGGCTTTTCTTATTGAGCGTATGCCTTTTTCCTTTTTAAGCTTTTTTGTTACGCTGGCTTTTTCCTTTCCCTTTGTTGAGCCCTTGATGGTTTGGACTCTTTTGACTGTTGATAATGATGGGCTCTTGAAACCTTTATTCTCCGTTGGGGAGTGTGGAGAAGGCTCTAGTTTGACGGCGATGTTGAGCCATGATAATTTTTTGTGTTGCCTTCATGGATCCTTTTGGGGATGACTAAGCCTTTCCATCAGCTTTTCTTTTATGATGATGGATGATCGTACCCTCCTTTATTGGGTAGAAGAATGATGACTGGAGCCTTTGATTTCTAGAAGCTCCTACTTTGATGAGTCGCTTGATTGACGACTAGCTCCGCTTTCTTGGGGGCATTGTTTGGAGAGTTGGTCTTGATGATCCTGTTTTCAATCACAATTATGGAGCTAGTCTCCTTATATGTATGAATGCTTTTCATTCTGAAGTAATTTCTTTTATTTTTGACAAAGTCATTTTGTGCGACTACTTGTGTGTGGATGCTATTGATGCAAGTTGTTTGAGAGCATTTTTAGAAAGTGACTAGTACTTTCTTTTTTTTTTCTATTCTTTTGCACTCTTTGTTTTAACCCTATCTTTTGCCTAGACCGCCCTTTGCGGGTTTTCGATCTAGCGGGTTTTGATTTTCTTGCCTGAGGCATTTTGGTGGGTTTTTTTCTTTTTATGAGAGCCTTATTTTTTGCCTAGACCGCCCTTTGCGGGTTTTCGATCTAGCAGGTTGCCTTGTACTTTTTGCTTGACCCTAGTTGGTGTCATTCGTCTCGTTTTTACGCTTTCTTGAATTGCTTGTTTTATGCATGCTCATATTTCATTAATACAGAGGCATTCACACAAATAGGTAATAGAGAAGGAAAGACAATTTTATTGATATAAACAGATGGTTTATTTTTACATGGGGATTTACAAAAGAATTTGTAAGCAAGGCTGGCCAAGGTTGGCTAAACTGTATGAGGGTGCCACAATCATATCTGTGATCTCTATTTCCCCGTTTTTCCCGGTTACTTCAATTGGGATGCTCGAACCCGGAGTGAAGACTATGCGAAGTCTGCTTGCTTTTGTGAAGGTATTACCTTAGTCGCCTTTGCAGTTTTCGGCTAAGGTAATCATTGCTCTTTTTGTTTGTGTTGTTTTTTTTTAAACCTCTAATTTTTGCCTAGGACGTGTCCTGGCGAGGGATATAGACCCTATCTTTTGCCCAGGACGCTCTTTTCGAGTTTTCATCCTGACGGGTCATGAGCAATGTCTTTTAGGCGTAATATTTTTTCACCGCATCCAAGTTGACAGGGTATCGGAGTTCTTCTCCATCCATATTGGTGAGGATGAGGGCTCCTCCTGAAAAGGCTCGCTTGACCACAAAGGGTCCTTCGTAGTTTCGTTGTCCATTTCCCGATTTTGTCTTTACGGGCTGGAGGCAGTTTCTTTATCACCGAGATCCCCTTCTTGGAAAGTGCGAGGATTGACCTTCTTGTCGTAGGCTTTCTTGATCTTTCTTTGATAAGCTTGCCCCCGACGTATGGCGTCCAGCCGTTTTTCTTCGATTAGGTTCAACTGATCGTACCGGTTTTGGACCCATTCAGCTTCTGTCAATTTTGCTTCCATGACAACTCGTAGGGAGGGTATTTCGATCTCTACTGGTAGTACGGCCTCCATTCCGTATATGAGGGAAAATGGGGTAGCCCCTGTGGAGGTTCGTACTGACATTCGGTAGCCATGTAAGGCAAAGGGAAGCATTTCATGCCAATCTTTGTAGGTCATGTCGCCGCCGTCAAAACGAGGCGGTCGGAGCGACGCGATGGTTTTTTCGACCCTCTTTGATTTTCGCGTTTTTTATGGGTGGTTACAACGTCTTTAGGTTGTCCGATAATCGGGCTAACCTAGAGACGAGGTTTTCGAAAAGTGTTCTTGGGTTGTCTGATAACCGGGCTAACCCAAGAACGGGTTTTGAAGGGTTCGTGGAGTCGCCACCGATGTTTTTACCGGAAACATCGGAAAAGGGGTTTAAAAAGGCGTTGGTTTTCGAAAACCAACTTTGGTCATTAGAACCTGAGTTGGGTAAGGGAGTTAGTTACGTGTAAAGGAAGTGTTAGTTCCTTTACGACGCCCCTTTCGGGTTCCCTATGATAGGCCGGCTACTTTGGATAAATAATTAAACTGGAAAATTGCGCTTTTACCCTTTTATTATGCGGTATTTAAAGATTATGACTACATGGCCCTAGCCTCTATTGCGTAATTTAAATGGAAGCGGTAAAGTAAATAAAGAGGTTTATGAACCTTCGAAGCAAGCTTTCTTATATTCTTTGAAAGAGGGTGCTTTGTGGCAGCCCTTCACTCTACAACGCTCAGAAACTCCGGAAATGCCTCGGAGGGATTCTAAAGAAGATTTAGAACGCTCAAAATTCTCCTAAAGACACTCAGAAACTCCGGAAATGCTTTGGAGGGGTTCTAGAGAGAGAAAATCTAGAGAGAAGGAGGAGGAACTGTGTGTTTCTCTGTGTGGAAATGAGGGGGGGAGAGCCCCGATTTATAGTTTTTCGCGCCTGTCAGGTTGAGACCGCCGTTTCGTCTGACAGGGTCGAGACCGCCGTCTGGATAATCCAGACCGCCGTCTCGACCATGGCAGGGGTCGAGACCGCCGTTTGGATAATCCAGACCGCCGTCTCGACTAGGCAGAAGTCGAGACCGCCGTCTGGATAATCCAGAACGCCGTCTCGGCCTTTGCAGGTGACGAGACCACCGTCTGGACAAGCGAGACGGCGGTCTCATCCCTGGCGTGAGGCGAGACGGCGGTCTGGTTCTTCCAGACGGCGGTCTCGTCCCTTCAGGGCAATAAACTTTATTTTTCGGGTCAAAAAACCCTCCTATCTTAGTACGGGGGCCTAATAGTCTCTCCTAGTGGCTTGTTAGGCTTCGACCGTCTTCAAATAGGAAGCTTTCTGAGTTTATTTGGAGGCCGGGCAAGATTTGGGGTCTACAGCTGCCCCCCCTTTACCCGACCAGTCGACTGCTGGCTTTTTGTGCCAAGGTGATCGACTGGAGGTTAAAGGAGTTGACCCTCTTGCCTGGTTTCCCTTCAGATACTCCGTCTTTGCGGCGGGTGATCCTCTGGGGAGATGTTGTGTTGGGCGCTTCCGGGATGCTCCTTTGTCGCGGTAGCTGACCCCTTCGGCTGATGAATACGAACCCTCATCCGGTTTGACGAGTATGAACCCCCGCCCGGTAAGCCCCCTTCCATAAGGCCTGATGAGTACACACCCCCATCTGGTGGTTGACGAGTATGAACCCCCGCCTGGTAAGCCCTCTTCTGTAAGGCCTGATGAGTACACACCCCCATCTGGTGTTAAGCCTCTGGATGCCCCATCTTGCGGTAGCTGATCCTTTGGCAATGGTGGCGTCTTACTGATTCTGACCATGCGCCGTTGTGAAACCTCGGGATACTCCTTTGACCCGGTTGCTGACCCCTTGGCTGACGAGTATCAACCCCTGTCTGGTTATGTGCCTATGGATGCCCCTTCTTGCGGTGGCTAACCCTTTGGCAATGGTGGCGTCTTACTGATTCTGACCATGCGCCGGCTCCCTGGGGAGTGTTTTCTGTGTTGGTAGATGTTCTTGGACTTGATGGTCATCCGGGCTGTGCCGGGGATTTTGTTGGTTGTTGGGGATTTTTGATTTTTTGTGGTAATCATCCGACTCTTGCTGGCTGGTCGGGTTCTTCTCTTCTCTTTCTATGTTTGACTTTTGCTTGGTAGTCGGAGTTTTGTTTTAATCCTGCCTTTTCTCGCGATTTTATCTCTTTTTTTCTCGCGATTTTTGGACTTTGGCTTTTTCTTGAGCGTATGCCTTTTCTCTTTTAAGCTTTTTTGTTACGCTGACTTTTGTAAAAGAAGGCAAAGAATGCATGGAATAAAATTTTATTCATGGAAAATTTTATTACAACAGCTTTTATTTAGGTAAATGCAGTCCCTAAGGGCTATCATCAGGGGAATCGGGGTAAGGGTACTATTTGTACACGTGATATCGGAAGTCTACTTGCTCTTGGACTTTGTCACGGTAGTCCTCCTGGAATGTCGTCCACTCCTGCCGCAACCTCTGTTGCTCCTGGTAGATCTCGTCCTGGCGAGCTTGATAGGCCTGCTGGCGAGCATCGTGGGCCTGTTGCCACTGGGTCTGCTGCTCTCGCCATACCGCCATTTGGGCGAACTGCTGGCTTATATCATTCAGGTGTTGGTGCATGCCGGCAAAGTCCTCCGTGTACGGCGGTGGGCATGCTGCTCGTCTGCTGGCTGGGAGCCGGGAGACGTGGGCATATCCTGCATCGCCACAATCCCCGGAGGTCCGGCTCGAAGTCCGGGGAGGGGTGCGGGGCGAGCCGGTTTCCCAGACGTATCGGCATCCCCATGCCGACCGGCATTGGCCCATTGATGGGCTCGGGTCGGAGATTGCGGGCCGGCTCTTCCCGACAAGGGCACCCCATTCTCTGCGCCGGAGGGGTGATGAGAGGAGCTATGAGGACGGCCCCTGTGGATGCTGCTCCCGAAGTCCTTAAGGGCCCTTAGGAGAAAGTACCGGGGTTGCGGCGCCGCCTCCGGTGCATGCGGTAGAGGGCAAAGAGATCAAGGAGGGATATCTTACACCGGCTTTGCTTCCTCCCATGGATTGTGCCTCCCGGCAACTTGTGGCAAATGCGGAGTGCCGGTTGCGGGCGCGAGCCTCTCATCAAAGTGGGCGGTGTGGTCGCTCTCGTGAGCTCATGCCACATTTTCGCGGGGGTGAGGTTGGCAGGCCGAGAGCAGATGGCCTCTCGGTATTCCCGGGTCAGCGCTTCCTCGGGCCGGATGAATCCAATGGACACATTGAATTCTTCCAGGGTGGTGGTGTGGTATTGTCCACCCATGAAATAGTTGACCATTTTGGTGGGCTGCATGCTTGAGGCCATGGAGGGGATTTCAATGAGAGAGACGGAGGCCAAGAATTCTTGTACCACTTGGGGGTACACCTGTGTGGGTGGGGTACGCAGCAGAAAGCCCCACCCAATGCTCGTCGATGTGGGCTCGACATCTTCTTCCCATCCAAATTCGGCCGGAACGCCGAAGTCCGGTGTCGGCATGGAGTGCCACTGGTAGTTCCTTATGTTGTCCGAGGCGGGCTCGGTGCTTGTGGTGACAGGTCGAGAAGGGTCGCAGGGGTGGCGGTGGTGCTGAGCTGCTAGCACCGGCGGTGCCCCTTCTCTTCCTGGAGGCACTTCTGCTGAACATCTTGAGCAGGGAAGGCTTGGAGGAGTAGAAATATGAGTTTTGGAGGCTCTGGAGGCTTAGGAGGCAAGGAGAGTTGTGAGGAAACCCATCCAGGCGCGCCCCCTTATATAGGAAAATTTTTCAGATCGAGACCGCCGTCTGGGAAGTCGAGACGGCGGTCTCGTTTGGGTTGCTGGTCGAGACGGCGGTCTGGAGGTTCCAGACGGCGGTCTCGACTTTGCCTGAGTCGAGATGGCGGTCTGGTTCCTCGAGACGGCGGTCTCGATTTGCAGGGGAATCGAGACGGCGGTCTGGAATGTCCAGACGGCGGTCTCAAATTTCTGGGTTTTTTTTTTTTTTTAATAAGAAATAGGACCTGGTTCAAAAACATTTTATGCATGTAAATGTTTTCATGTTTGATGCCCTATAATGCCTACTTTAATTAGTTTTTCAGAAGGATTTAACCGACGTGTCTTGTTGTGCTGAAAGCCTTCTGATTCGCTGTGTTTACTTTTGGATGTACCATGTCGGACTTCTTGTGACCGAAGGGTAATTTCTTTCTTTCTCTTCCTCCTCTTTCTCTCTTTTTCGTTTTCTTTTCTTTGGTAGAGCACTTTTGTCATGTAGTGTCCCTTTTTCCTTGCTTTAGTGATTTCAATCCTCTTGTTGACTATACGCCTCCATATTCCCAAATTAATTATTAGAATATTGTCGTGAGGGTCAAGAGAAAAGAAGTAAAGGGGTAAAAATCAATGGTTTGTATTTTAGAGGGTTGATTTTTATTGATAAAAGGGTTTTGTAAGAATGGTTGGTTAAGGTTAAGCCTGGGTGTTTAGGCTTTGTCTAAGCAAACATTTTTCCCTTTTTTTTTTATTTGCGCTCTTTGGTTTTATCTCCATTGCTTTTAAATGGCTAGCTAATTTCCCTAGAACGCCCTTTGGGTTTTCGAACTAGGATACTGTGTGTTGGCCCTAACTTTGGTCCAGGTTCCCTCTCTTGTAAAATTTTGGAGAAATCCTAGCAGACCTTATTTGTAACCCTAACTTTTGCCTAGGCTACCCTTTATTGTTGTTCGGGTATCCTACCGGGTTTACCCTATCTTTTGCGTAGCCCCCTTAGTGGTTTTCCTACCGGGTAATTTGCCCTTTTCTCTTGGCCTTTGGCTTCTCTGGGCTTTTTTCTTTTTTTGTGGATTTATTATTTTTTTGTTCACAGTATAGGCAAAGCGTGACTTCCTTTATGGCTTAGGTGAAGTCTTTATTTTTATGTGCTTCTAATCAGCTAACTTGATAATAGCAATGGCAAGTGTTGATTATTTGGATGCGCTTCTTATTCTTCTTCTCTTTTTATGTTTACTTAGACAAGGTTATTTATGTGGTCTAGTCAGAAGTAGAAGGAAGAGAAGCAGATAGAAAGAATCATTCTTATTAATTAATGGGGGAATATGTGCCCTAAAATGCCCGGGGGTCGGGCTCGCCCCGGGGGATAATCTCTAACAATCATGGGGTTTACATCCCTTAAACAAAGAAAAAGATTTCCTAATGACTAGAGTGGCTCTTGACGCTTGCACCCCTCCACTTCGGAAAACTTGCTTGAGTGTGCGGAGTGGAGACTTCCCTTTTTTTCCTTTCTGCTCGGCCCTTAGCAGGGTCATATCCTAAGCCATACTTGCAAGGATTGTCTTTGAATTCTGGCGGTTCCTTCATGCCTTGGGAATCTGCCCCCAGTCCTTGGCCAGGATTGTAGCCATGCTTCAACATCATGCGGGCTACCTTTGTGTTTCTGGGAAGTCGCTCTATATCGGCAATTTCAAGCGCTTGAAAAGATGTTTCAAGGGCCTCTTCGGCCGCATCCACATAAGGTTGGGTGGACGGTCCAATGATCGAGGATATCGTCTTACGCTGGATCGTGACCAGTTTATTGTCCACTATGAACTTGACTTTACGGTGGAGCGTCGAAGGTGCTGCCTTAGCGTCATGAATCCAAGGCTCGCCGAGGAGACAGCTGTATGCTAGAGTAATGTCCATTACATGGAAATCGATGTTGAAGGTAGTGGGTCCAACCTGGATTGGCAAGCCGATCTCTCCCACTACTTCTCGTTTTGATCCGTCGAAGGCTCGAACGATGGTGCTGCTTGGGCGCAGACGGGTTCCTTGGATAGTCAACTTATCCGAGTGTGCACTTGGGCATCACGTTCGGGGACGACCCGTTATCCACAAGAACTTTGGCGATGAGGTATTCCTTGCATTTAACCGAGATATGCAAGGGCTTGTTATGTTTTGGCCCCTCGAGGGGAGTTCTTCCTTCTGTGAAGGTGAGGTGATCGTTTGCCATGATGTGACCGACGATCCTCTCAACCTTTTTTGGGATATTGTGTGAGGTACATGCGCCTCGCTCAAGACCTTCGACGGGGCATTCCGGTGCGGTTCAGAGCTCATTATCAAAGATAGCAACGTGATCATTGCGGGCGTACGGTTGAGCTGGTCAATAATGGAATACTCACTCGCCTTATAAAGCTGGAGTAATTCCTCTGTCTCCTCCTTGGATTCTTTATTTTCTTTTTCTTCTTCGGTCTTTTTATTTTTTCCTTTATTTTGAAGGACATTTTCCTGTGTGTCCTTGGGGGAGTAGATTCTTCCACTTCTAGTTGTGCCCCCAATGCCGACTATGTTTGTTATTTCTTCTTTTATCGGTGAAGATTCCCCATATCTCCACGGTACAACTTTATTTGACTCGTAGGGGAATGGACGTGGCATAAATAGTCGCACTGGCGTCCTTGCCCCTTCTTCTTTATTCTTGAGGACCAACGACCGAGGTTTATTTCCCTCTTGCGATGATTCAACCGTTGGGGTGAGCTTTATTAGGAGTGGCTTTCTCTCCATTCTTCTGAGTTGGAAGACGTGTTAGTTAATCTTTCCTTTTTATTATTTTATTTATTAAGCGTGAAGGAGGGGAAATTAAATATGCAAATGCATGCTTATGTATGCAAGTAGACAACTGTTGAATAAGGAAAAAGATTTCATTAATTCAGTGGAAGGTGTACATTCTCCTATTCCATACTACGAAGCATCCTTTGGCAAAAACAGAAAAGTCTAAAGAAACCCACAGGCGGGTCTTGATTCCTATGTAGTTCTCTCTCGGCTTCCCAGACATGGTGAGAGAGCTCTTCGCTTTCTTTGGTGGACTGCTCGGCTCATATCTTCATCTGTACTTCGAGCCTCTTTGATCTTTGCCTCTTGATGAACGACCAAAGCTTGTAGTTTATCGAGCTTTTCAACGGCTCGGTCTTTCTCTTGCGATGCTTGGCCGTATCGAGCTAGCCCGTCTTTCTCCTTAAGGCGTAGCTCAAAGAGACTTTTGGTGAGTCTCCTGTTGGCCTCTCGCTCTTGGCGGATGTCTAACCGAGCCTTAAGGAGCCCTTCAGACAACTCCTTGATCGTTTGTGCCTGCTTAGCTGATTCGGCCTCAAGGTGTGTTGTCTTGGCGGTTATTTCTTGCAGTTGGCTATCCGAACTGGTTCTGGCAGTTTTGGATGCTCGGATAGCTTGCTCGTTAGCGTCAGCACATTGGTCCTTGAGGCGCTCTATTTCATGATCCTTTTTCTTGCCTTGCCTTTGTAGACCATCAATCTTGAGGATAGATGCTTGCTCTTCTTCCTCAAGGGCCCGTATCCGGGATCCCATGATTTCTACCCTGCGGGTCAAGGCATTGACTTGTGCTCGCAGCTCTTCGTTGTTGGCGATTGGCACGGGTGTGGTGGATGGTTGAGCCATCCCTCTCTTTCTTCTCCACGGCTCATAGTCACTGGTGACAGTTACCCGAGCTTTTCCTAGCTCTCTGTCTCCCATGTAGACTGGCCTCTCCCATGCTTTTCTCATGGTTGATGAGTTGGTGATCGTGCACGGGTCTCCAAAGAAGCACAATCCTCCGAGCTCCCCTCGGGAAATAGTAGTTTGGGTCCTCATAAGTTGCCTCATAGCTACTCTAGGTGAGTAGGCTATGCAACCCCTGAGTCCTATCAAGGGTATGTTCGGATAGTCCCCACATCTGATGAGAACGGGGTTGGGTCGGAACCAAGGGCAGACCCAAGATATACTATTGGCGTCCTTTCGTTCTAACTCATCCCTCCATTCTATAGTCAGGCGTCGTTGGAGGGGGATCTTGGAGAAACTTCTCAAAGGATCGGGGAATATCCCCATGTGACTGGAGGCGTAAAGATGCGTGATGCTCCACACGTATAGTAATGAAGAGCAGCAGCGGAGTGTTCTCCCTTGCTTCTGATGGCAAAAATCCACCGAGAGCAAGGTGTCGGCAAGAATAGCAGGCAAGGGACTCTTCGAGTACACGTCCCAAGCGAAGAAGGCGTCCATGACGGCTTGATCTATTGTGTCGAGGTGGAAGGGGAACAGGATTGTTCCGAAGATTATTAGTGCCAGGGTTTTGTTGAAGGCGACCCACTTTGTCCTTCCAGCCAGGTAGGACAGGTGGTCTTCTAACATTGATACTTTCCACCCACGGGTGTTCCCTCTTCCTATCGGGGTACTCGTCGGAACGGTAGATGGATAAGGGCGGCGATCGATGTCGCAGGAGTATACGCCTCGTGGCGAATATGGACCCCGGTGATTTAGGCCATTTCAACATAGCTTCATACTCCTCTAAGGTGGGCACCATGTCGAGCTGCAGAAATTCAAAGCACCGCAGACTGGAGTTCCAAAAATGAATCGATACCACGAGGAAGACTCGATCGACACCGATCTTGAGGAGGTCCAAAATTCATCCATAGGACTTTTCAAAATCAGCGCGGACCTCTGGTGGCATTGTTGCACTAAGCCGTTCCAGCTTCCCAGTATGGTTTTGGAGAATATCCACCTTCCCCACTTGTCTACTTGTCCCCTCCATTTTCTAGAATCAAAATGTATGATTTGATGAAGATGATGTTTATTGTATGAATGTGAGTGTTTATTCTTCTATTTATCATGTTTTTCTACATGATGTATGGTATATATTTTTTTTTTGAAAGAATAAACTATCTATATGAATGCTTTATGAGTGTAATTTTTGGACCAGGTCTTTTTTTTTTTGGAAAAATGGATTTTTTTTTATTTTTATTTGCTATTTATTTGCTTATTTTATAGCCTTTTATCTCTTCTGTCGAAACTGCGTGGCTACTTAGCTTACAAAGAACCTGAAACCAGGCTAGCTAAAAAGCAGACTGTCCGAGATAAAATATGGCTTTATGTGAAAGAATATTTAGCGTCCCTTATCTCTTCTATCGGAACTGCGTGGCTACTTAGCTTACAAAGAACCTGAAACCAGGCTAGCTAAAAGGCAGACTGTCCGAGATAAGAGTGTTTATTTGTGAAAAATATTTTTTGGTTTTTGTTCTGTTGTTTCTTTATGCTATGCAACATACAAATGCAACAATCATATGCACACACAATTTGATCATCCCCGAACAGGCGAGATTTCGTTTTTATCACGAGGTAGAGTTTTCCTGCAGAAAAGTACATTGGTCAGGGTAGGTTCTAACTGTTCTCACCAGGCTAAGGCCCCTAAGGTGCCCCCATTATAGGGTCCCCACTCTCTAGCCATCCGACCATGGGGATGCTGATGCACCGAGGGACCCAGTTGGTCCTTCATCCCTCCTTGGACTTCGCGCTGGACCTCCAGCAGATCGTGGCGATGCATGATCTCCCCACGCCTCCCGACTTCCAGCAGCCACATCAGCGCCAACAACCCCCGCAGTACACTGATGACTTTGCTGGCCTGAACCACAACATCAACGATCTCCGCCAGCAATTCGATCAGATGTCGATGCTGTCACCGCCGTCTGTTCCGACGTCCAGGGACATCTCGAACGTTTATGCATGCGGTCGCGAAAAGATGGTTAGACTCGCGTTTTACGTTAAAATTATGTTCATTGCTTTCGAGGTGCTCAACAACTGAACTATCCTCTAATAAAAGCAAGGTTTTCGAAAAGGGGTTCTTTTGGAGTCGCCACCAATGTTTTGACCATAAACATTGGAAAAGGATAAAAAGGCGTTGATTTTAATAAGAACCAAACTTGGCCATGTAGACCCCTAATTTTGCCCGACCTCTCAATAAAAGCTAGGGAAACGTCACACGAAGATAAAGATCGCCCAGCTTATCAATAAACACCAAGAAGACCTCCTACAATCACACGGAGTTCATCCAATTCCTCGACAAAGGCCAAAGAGACCTCCTATAAACAAAGATAAAAGTTCGTCCGGCATCTCAATAAGGGTCAAAAAGACTTCCCATATAAAGATAAAGCTTCAGGGGACATCTATCGGCATCAAACAATGTCCAAAAATAGCAAGGAAAGCTTCCCGGGGTCCCAGAACACAAAAGCTGGACAAAACAGGTCGAGACCACCGTCCCAGAGTTGGGACGGCCGTCCCAACTATCCTGGGACAAGTGAGACGCGCGTCCCACATGTGGGACGACCGTCCCACTTCCTAGGGGGGCTGGCTCTGTGTAAAAATTTCAAGTGGGACGACCGTCCCAACCCAGACGGCCGTCCCGGCCCAGACGGCCGTCCCAAATGTGCCAGGCAGCGAAAACTATAAATAGGAGGCTCATTTGCTCATTTTCCACACCTCAGACACCCCAGACAACTCAGAGCACTTGTCTACTTCTCTCCCTCTTTCGAATGATCTTTCTGATTGCCTTATATACGTAACAATCAGTTAAAGAATTATATTCCGACATTCGATTCTTCTAGAAAATTTTAGTTGAGTCGAGTTTTGTCGTGAGGAGAGTCGTTGCAGAGCGAGGGACTGCCAAAACGCGTCCTTATTGTAAGAAAGTTGCTATATAAAGCTTGCTACGGAGGTTCTTCTCAAATCTCTTCTCTTTTACTGCTTTATTTATTGCTTTATGAAATGTAAATAAAATCATGTAGATAGCCATATTTATTGTACGAATAAAATAGGGTAAGAGCGTAATTTCTTGTAATCTCTACTTAAATGAATTAATCCGTCATAAGGAACCCGAAAGGGGCGTTGTGGGGTGCTAATACCTTCCCCACACGTAAATAACTCCCTTACCCAACTCTGGTTATAATGGCCAAGTGCGGTTTTTCTTAAAATCAACATTTTTTCCTTTTCCAATGTTTAAGGTCAAAACATTGGTGGCGACTCCAAAAGAACCCCTTTTTCGAAAACCTTGCTTCTATTAGAGGATAGTTCAGTTGTTGAGCACCTCGGAAGCAATGAACATATTTTAAAATACAAAACACGAGTCTAAACCATCTTTTTCGGGACCGCTCGCATTAAACGTTCAAGATGTCCCTGAACGTCGGAACGGACGGCGGCGACAGATGGCGACTCCACTGGGGAAGCTAGAGAGTTGATCCCATTTAGTGACGGATAAATTCAAACTAAGTAAAGATTTGAAATTACGCCTTTACCCTCTTCCGTATGTTTTATTGTATGGCTTTAATAAATTGTTGTATGATTATTTTCTGCAAATTGTTTGAAATATAAATTGCACACAAAAACCCTTGCACACTACAGTCCCTCTATACCCGGGGGCAAGAGTGAATACCTATAGGGAGTGGGTGGCAGATACGACCGGCTTGTTGGCACACGAGGCTACAACCGTTGTCGGAAACCACCAACTCAAGGTGATAACTCTCTTCTTTGGTCTAAGGATGTCACCACGGAGTTCCGTGCATGACCCGAGGACTCAGAGATTGAGAGGTCCCTATAATGGGGGCACCTTGGGGACCTTTGGCCTTGGTGAGAACAGTTTAGAACCACCTAAACCAAGCACGTTTCTGCAGGAAAACCCTACCTCGTGATTAAATAAGCGTGGCTCTACTCGTGGATGTATGAATTGTGTGTGCATTCGTTTGCTGCATTTGTATTGATGCATTAGCATAGGGTAATCATACAACAAAAATAATGAAAAACCCTAAAAATCATAAAAGTGATAAGATAAACCAACTTTATCTCGGACAGTCTTCAGTTAAGCTAGCCTGGTTTCAGGTTCTTTGTAAGCTAAGTAGCCACATTGACCGACAGAAGAGATAAAGGGTCATAAAAAATATAAAAACAATTGAAAGCCATAAAAATACCTTTTATAATAAAAAGATTTTTTCGACAAAGTCGTATCATTCATACCATATCATCCAATAAGTGGTAAAACTAAGAGAGAAAATAATTGGAGCATGCACATCATTTTAATAAACCTCCAAAAAATAGGTCTTAGGAGCGTTTTTTGGGAAAATTACTGGGCCAAATCCCCTTGGGGGATTTGCAATCTTGTTCTTCACCTTTTTCTCTTCGTTTTGACCAACTGTGCGTCCAAATCGGACAACCCAGTCAAAAGTTATTCCACTTTCAATATCTGCTATCATAAAAAATATTTTTTAGTGCAAGCATAAAGCACTTTCATTCTAGGATACATTATATATCCTTAGATGATAGCGGAAGTGACCCAAGTGCGTTTATCACCTTCCTAAAAGAGATAAGTGCGTTAAGGTATGTTGGCAACCTTTGAAAAAAAGGGAACCATCACACTGAGGTGGGTATGGTACTCCCTAAAGCATAAGCTTTTAGAAAGATACCAAAGCTATTGTCTAAGGCATATCTATTTCACACTAATCATTTGAAATAAAAAGCTATAATAAAAAATTGTTAAAATCATTTAGAAAGTGGCTGGTCTTCCGCCCGTCCTCACTCGCGCTCAAAAAGCCAAAAAGATGGAGCAATTAGAGGAGCAGAACCGTATGCTCACCGCTGAGCTTAATGTCATAAAGGAACAAATAGCGCAGTTGACGGAGCTAATATATCAGCAATACTTTCACAATACGGTCTCTGAGCAACGAATTTTTGCCTTAGAGGAGAGATTAAGGGCATTAGAGGGACATAACATTGATGTGAAGGAAGTAACCGATGTACACCTTGTCAAAAATACTCAATCCCCTCCCAAGTTTAAGAAATCCCACGCATCATTCAAGAAGCCCTTTGGCAAGAAAAAGGAAGGAAGTGTAAATGCCATGAACTCTACTACCCTTTCTTCCTCTTCACAACCATCTAGGCAGTCACGCAGACAAGAGAAGAAATTCACTCCCATCCCAATCTCTTATGGGAGTCTGCTGCCAAGGCTTTTAGAGGCCAAGCTCTTAACACATATCTCCCCAAAGAAGAAAGATCCACCTTACCCCAGTTGGTACAAACTCAACGAAAAATGTGATTACCACTCAGGTGCTCCTGGCATTCCGTGGATAATTGCATCAACCTGAAATATAGGGTTCAAGAATTATTGAATGTCGGGTGGATTACTTTCGATGCTCCCGACCCAAACGTAAACATCAAGCCTCTATCGCAACCAGAATAGTGAGCTTGGGTAGAGAAGGCCATCTAACTAGGGCTCCCCATTTTGTGCATCTTTTGGTTTTGAAAAAAAAAATAATAATAAAAAAAAAGCTTCTGATGCATCTCTCGCGGTCTCTGCTCATGGCCGCAAGATCTTTTGATTAAAGGGACTCTGTATATATTTATCTTTTCATCAATACAATGAGGCATTTTTCATAATATTCATATGCTTCTCATTCTTTTCTCTCTCATTCCAAAATAATTGAATAAAATCTACACCCAAATAAGGACCATATAAACAGTCATGTCTGTGATTGAAAACTCTCTGCGGGATCTGAAAGCCAAAGGCGAATGGATTGAGTCAGATAGTGAGGAGGGGACCATTTCCCCGGACATGCAAAGACTGTTAGAAAAATAAGCTCAATTGATACAGCCCCATAAGTAAAAAACTAAGGACTTCAATTTGGGACAAGGAGACAATAAGAAAGAAGTAAATGCCAATACCCAAATTGATAATGTCAGGGAAGGAGTAATAACACCTTTGCGCTTATTCATGCCTTGTCCTTTCCCTTATACATCGGATAAAAGTTGTAATGTGGATATGCACAGAAGAATTGTCCGTCAATGAAGATATCTCCAATATAGCCGACATTGGGGACACGACGGGAAGCAAAAGAATTTATTCCCCAAGGAGCTACAAGACAATGCTCTTAAAAACAAAGGAAAAATAAAGAAACCGAAGAGGAAAAGGAAAAAGAATCCAAGGGGAAGATTAAGTAGACCTTGGATTAACGGTGCTAAGGCAGTTTCTTCTACGCTCCACCGAAAAATCAAATTTGTGGTAGGCAACAAGTTGATCATGGTTCAAGCTAAAGACTACATTCGAATCAGCGAGCCGTCCACCACACCTTGAATGGATGCGGCTAAAGAAGACATTTAAAAATATGGAAAGACTTCCTAGCAATTTAAAAGTGGCCCATATAATGAAGAGATATGGATACAGCCCAGACAAGGGCTTGGAAAGGACGCTCAAGGAATAAGAGAGCCACCAGATTTTAAGAACAACCCTACAAAAGAACAAGTCGTACGATGAAAAGGGAAGTCTCCCCTCCGTACCTTAAAAAGACAATCTTCCAAAAAGGAGGGATATTAGCATCAAGGGTAGCATTAGTCATTAGATGTCCTTTTTCCGATTTTAAGGGATGTAAACCCAATGACTATTAGAGATCACTCCTCGAGGTGTGCCCGACCCCTGAGCATCTTTAGGGCACGCATTTCCCTTTGAATTACAAAAGAATGTTATTCTTACTATCTGCTTCTTTTCTCGCTAAACATTTCTATACCCCATTAAATAACCATGTTTAGACAAACGTTTTGTTCCAAAATGTGTCAAAATAATCAAAGCGTCATAGACAAAATAAAGTCCGCTAGGTATCCCAAAAAATGAAAAAGGGGAACCTAAACAAAAGTTAGGACACATCACAACATCCTAGGCTGAAAACCTAAAAGGGTGGACTAGGAATGTTAATCTGTCACAAATAGGCAGCTGAAGACGCCACCTCATTAAAACAAAACGTTTGTTTAAACTAGCCTAAACACCGACCAACCTTGGCTAGCCATTCTTACAAAAACTATTATTTCAAAAAAAAAATCTTACTAAAACACAAGCCTTTGCAATAAATCCCTTTCTTTCTATTCTCTTGACCCTTCATCATAAAGCATTCAAGTAATTGACTGGGAAATGTGGAAATATGGTGATCAATAGGAGGATTGAAATCCCTAAAGGAAAGGAAGAGGGGCATTGACATGACAATTGCTCTACATTCAAAAGGATTACTCTTCGGTTATAGCAAAGATCCAAGACGGCAAATCGGTACAGCTAATCATGTTGATAAAAGCACATGATGATGGAAGCAAAATTAACGAAGTTTGAATGGGTTCAAAGCCGATATGACCGACTAAACCTTGTTGAAGAAAATGATTGAATATTATATCTCACGAACAAGCCTATCAAAGGAAAATAAAAAAGGCTTATGAAAAAGTCAACCTTCATATTTACCATAAAGAAGGATTTAATGGTAAATAAGTTGCTTCCAGCCCAAAACAATAAAATTGGAAAATGGGCAGTGAACTATGAAGGACCCCTTGGGGTCAAATGAGCTTTCTCGGAAGGGGCTCTTATCCTCATCAATATGGATGGAAAAGAACTTCGACACCTAATCAACTCCGGTACGGTGAAGAAGTATTATGCTTGAAGACATTGCTCAAGACCCGTCAGGAATGAAAATCCGCAAAGGACATTCCTGGGCAAAAGATAGGGTCCATATTCCTCGCTAGGATACGTGCTAGGCAAAAAGAAGAGGTAAAAAAAAAGGTAAATAAAAAAAAAAAACTAAGAGCAATGGTTACTTTAGTTGAAAACCGAAAAGGCGGCTAAAGTAACATTCTTCCATAAGCAAGCAGTCTGCATAGTCTTCACTCTGAGTTCAGGCATATCAACTGAAAGAATTAGGAGAACCAGGGGGCAGATATCATGGACATGACTGTTTAAGCCTATACAGTATAGCCAACCCTGACCACCCATTCTTCTAAATACCTTTTGAAATCCTTCTATAAAAGAAATAAAACTTTTGCTCATTTATCAATAAAAATTCCTTTTCATTTCCTTTCTCTTGACCAAATATTATGGAAATGCCTCTTTATTGATAAATCATAAATATGCACAAAGACTTTTAATCAAAGATCAAGCATGCATCTAAAAAGAGGAAGCATAAAAATAATAAAAGAATAAATGTCTGCTAGGATATTCTTAGGTAAAAATCAGGGTAGCCTACTAGATCGGAAACCCCAAAAGAACGATCTAGGCAAAAGATAAGGCAAAAGCCCCCTAAGATATTCTAGGCAAAACTTAAGGCAGCCCGCTAGATCGAAAACCCGCAAAGGGCGGTCTAGGCAAAAGATAGGGCTAAGACCAAAAGATGAACAAAAGAAGAGCCCATCATCATGAAAGAGGAGCCCATCATCATGGTCATAAAGGAAGAGCCCATCGGCGTATTCATGAGAAGCCAACGGGAGAAGGCCAGTTACTTTCTAAATGCATCAAAAATAAATAAACAAATAGATTGCATTTAAGACATCCACACACAAAGTAGTTGCATAATACGACTTTGTCAAAATCAAGAAAAAATAATTTTCTTCAAGAATAATAAACATGCATATAAGGAGAATAGGCTCCATGCTTGTGATTGAAAATAGAAGGCGCCAAAATCCAACCTCTAAATGAAAATCAAAATCGTGAAAAGCGAAATCAAAACCATTTCAGCAGAATAAAGAGCTTCAGGAAAACTAGCTCTAACCTTCTATCCCCAATAAACGAAGGTAAACCAGGAAAAGGCCAATGGAAAGGCTCGATGATCCCCAAGCGGATCCTTGCCTACTCCAGAGGCAAAACAAAAATTACTCCACGACTCAGCATCATCATCACATGAGACGTCAACCATAGTCAATTAAAGATCCGACCACCATCCTTCCATCCAAGAAAGAAGGAAGCCATCAACATAAAAAAAAAGCCAATGGAAAGGCTTGATCATCCCCAAGAGGATCCTTGCTTACTCCAGAGGCAAAAACAAAAAGATTACCTCATGACTCAGCTTTATCGCCACATGAGTCATCGAGCACACTCATCCAGAATCTCCGCCACTTCCCCAAAGGAGAATAAGGAGAATAAGGACTACACAAGAGTCCATCAAAGAAAATACGGAGTCAAAACCTCCATATCACCAGGGAGCAACAAAAAGAAAGAAAATAAAAACTTTTCATCCCCTAACGGAGACCACCACAGAAAAAGGCTGCACGAAGATCCCCAAGAAGAACATATCCAGAAAAGTCTACAAAAAGAAAGAAAAAAGAAGAAAATATCTTCACCCCACTCAATAAAGGGCCTCACAAAGCCAGGAGCCAGAACTCCATCATACCGCTAGGAAGCCAACAAATTCCCCAGGGCCGATAAAAAAGAAAGAGAAGAAAGGAAAACCTCTTCATCCCCAGCAAATGATAAAAAGCCTGCGTGCACAAAAGAAAAAGGGCACATGCATTTAAAATCAAAAATCCAAAATCGCGAAAAAGCACAATCGCGAGAAAAAAGCAAAAACCCATTCCCCAATGGAATAAGAGCATAGGCAAAGCCCGCTCAAAACAACAAACATCCAACAAGGAGTAAAAAACTCCATTCATCCCTAGGGGGCAAATCAATCCCCAGGTGGATCACCAAAAAGAAAATTTTTTCCCCAGTAAGCCTACCAGCAAAAGGCAAAATACAAATTCATATCCTCAGGGAGTTAATCGATTATAACACCCAATATGAATATCCCCAGTGAAAGGCAAAACCTTCACTCCCAAAAATTCCTATGCCTACTCAAAGGCAAGCAAAGAGCCGATGTCCCCAAGAAACGGGAAATCAACCTATACGAGAGGCAATGCAAGCACAAAACTTTCAAAAAGCATCCACCTACTCAGAGGTATTATCAAGAACAAATATCCTCAAATAGAACATCAGCCTATTCAGAGGCGAAAAAACAACAAAGCCTTCACCACTATCGAAGCATCTGCCTAATCAAGAGGCACAATCAAACCAAAAATCCCCAATGGATTCCCGCCTAAATAAGAGGCAACCAACAAAGAAATCCACGGCAAAGACCGGATGACTAAAAAGAAAAGCCAAAACACAAAAATCCTCGGCAAAGACCGGATGGCTAAAAAGAAAAGCCAAAAACAAAGAATCCCCAGCAAAGCCGGATGGCTAAACAAAAAAAGCCAAAAACAAGAAATCCCCGGCAAAGATCGGATGGCTAAAAAGAAAAGCCAAAACACAAAAATCCCCCGCAATGACCGGATGGCTAAAAAGAAAAGCCAAAAACAAAGAATCCCTGGCAAAGCCGGATGGCTAAAAAGGAAAAACCAAAAACAAGAAATCCCCGGCAAAGCCGGATGGCTAAACAGGAAAAGCCAAAAAACAAGAAATCCCCGGCAAAAGCCGGATGGCTAAACGAAAAAGCCAAAAACAAAGAATCCCCGGCAAAGCCGGATGGCTAAACAGAAAAGCCAAAAATCAGAAATACTCGGCAAAGACAGGATGGCTAAACGAAAAAGCCAAAAACAAAGAATCCCCGGTAAAACCGGATGACTAACAGAAAAGTCAAAAAGTCAAATCAAATATTCCCCACGGAATGGGCGCGTGAACAGAAACAATAAGTCGCCAACACATCTCCAAAAACCAGATGACCACAGGATTGACTATCAAAAAGTCATCCTGAAAGCCTTGCAGAATGGGGCTTATTCAGAACCTTGCAGAATGGGGTTCGGACCAGATGGGGGTAGGTCCCCATCAGAGCCTTGCAAAATGGGGTTCGGACCAGGTGGGGGTAGGTACCCATCAGAGCCTTGCAAAACGGGGTTCGGACCGGGTGGGGGTAGGTACCCATCGAGCCTTGCAAAACGGGGTTCGGACCAGGTGGGGGTAGGTACCCATCGAGCCTTGCAAAACGGGGTTCGGACCGGATGGGGGTAGGTACCCATCGAGCCTTGCAAAACGGGGTTCGGACCAGGTGGGGGTAGGTACCCATCGAGCCTTGCAAAATGGGGTTCGGACCAGGTGGGGGTAGGTACCCATCAGAGCCTTGCAAAACGGGGTTCGGACCAGGTGGGGGTAGGTACCCATCAGAGCCTTGCAAAACGGTGTTCGGACCAGGTGGGGGTAGGTACCCATCAGAGCCTTGCAAAACGGGGTTCAGACCAGATGGGGGTAGGTACCCATCAGAGCCTTGCAAAATGAGGTTCGGACCAGGTGGGGGTAGGTACCCATCAGAATCTATGAAAATACAGATTCGGACCAGGTGAGGGTAGGTACCCATCAGAATCTGTCAAAATACAGATTCGTACCAGGTGGGGGTAGGTACCCACCAAAACCTTATAAAATAAGGTTTATACCAGATGAGGGTAGGTACTCATCAAAACTTAGCAAAATGCATCGGGTAGAGTAAAATACTCACCAGAAGCATTACAAAAATGGGTGCAAAAACTTTGCTTCTATTAGAGGATAGTTCAGTGTTGAGCACCTCAGAAGTAAGTACCCACAAGAGTTTAGCAAAATGCAAACTCATACCAGGTGAGGGTAGGTACTCACCAAAACCTTGCAGAACAAGGTTCATACCTAGTGGGGGTAGGTACTCACTAATGTCTAGTAAAATACAGACTTATACCTGGTGAGGGTAAATACTCACCAGAGCCTTATAAAAGAAGGCTCAAACCAGATAGGGGTTGGTACCTATCAAAATATTTATCATCCGAAGGATCAGCAAGGAGCAGCATCCGAAGGATGACTAGGCAAAAGGGTTAACTTCTTCCCCTACCAACTAATTTTTCGGCATATCAAGCCAACAAGTTAGCTAGGCAGGTGAAGGGGGGGCAGCTGTAGACCCCTAATTTTGCCCGGCCTCTCTATAAACACCAAGAAGACCTCCTACAATCACACGGAGTTCATCCAATTCCTCGACAAAGGCCAAAGAGACCTCCTATAAACAAAGATAAAAGTTCGTCCGGCATCTCAATAAGGGTCAAAAAGACTTCCCATATAAAGATAAAGCTTCAGGGGACATCTATCGGCATCAAACAATGTCCAAAAATAGCAAGGAAAGCTTCCCGGGGTCCCAGAACACAAAAAATGGAAAAAATAGGTCGAGACCACCGTCCCAGAGTTGGGACGGCCGTCCCAACTATCCTCGGACAAGTGAGACGCGCGTCCCACATGTGGGACGGCCGTCCCACTTCCCAGGGGGGCTGGCTCTGTGTAAAAATTTCAAGTGGGACGGCCGTCCCAACCCAGACGGCCGTCCCGGCCCAGACGGCCGTCCCAATTGTGCCAGGCAGCGAAAACTATAAATAGGAGGCTCATTTGCTCATTTTCCACACCTCAGACACCCCAGACAACTCAGAGCACTTGTCTACTTCTCTCCCTCTTTCGAATGATCTTTCTGATTGCCTTCTATAGGTAACAATCAGTTAAGGAATTATATTCCGGCATTCGATTCTTCTAGAAAATTTTAGTTGAGTCGAGTTTTGTCGTGAGGAGAGTCATTGTAGAGCGAGGGACTGCCGAAACGCGTCCTTATTGTAAGAAAGTTGCTATATAAAGCTTGCTACGGAGGTTCTTCTCAAATCTCTTCTCTTTTACTGCTTTATTTATTGCTTTATGAAATGTAAATAAAATAATGTAGATAGCCATATTTATTGTATGAATAAAATAGGGTACTAGCGTAATTTCTTGTAATCTCTACTTAAATGAATTAATCCGTCATAGGGAACCCGAAAGGGGCGTTGTGGGGTGCTAATACCTTCCCCACACGTAACTAATTCCCTTACCCAACTCTGGTTATAATGGCCAAGTGCGATTTTTCTTAAAATCAACATTTTTTCCTTTTCCAATGTTTAAGGTCAAAAACATTGGTGGCGACTCCAAAAGAACCCCTTTTTCGAAAACCTTGCTTCTATTAGAGGATAGTTCAGTTGTTGAGCACCTCGGAAGCAATGAACATATTTTAAAATACAAAACGCGAGTCTAAACCATCTTTTTCGCGACCGCTCGCATTAAACGTTCGAGATGTCCCTGGACGTCGGAACGGACGGCCGCGATAGGCCATTATAACCAGAGTTAGGTAAGGGAGTTACTTACGTGTGGGGAAGGTGTTAGCACCCCACAACGCCCCTTTCGGGTTCCCTATGACGGATTAATTCATTTAAGTAAAGATTATGAGAAATTATGCGATTACCCTATTTTATTGCATAATGTTAAAAATGGCTATCTACATCACTTTATTTTACATTACATACAGAAAGCAATAAATAAAGCAGTAAAAGAGAAGAGAATTGAACAGAACCTCCATAGCAAGCTTTGTATTACGAATCTTTAGTCATGAGGATGCGTTTTAGCAATCCTTCGCTCTACAAAGACTCTCCTCTCCAAATACAAGATCGACTCGACTCAATTTTACAAAAGAATCGAATGCTGGAATATGATTCCTTAACTGATTGTTACCTTATTAAGGCAATCAGAGAGTTCATTCGAAGAGGGAAGACGATAGACAAGTACTGGGAGTTGTCTGCTGTCTCAAACAGTGGCAAATGAGCCTCCTATTTATAGTTTTCGCTGCCTGCACATTTGGGATGGCCGTCTGGGTTGGGACAGCCGTCTGGGTTGGGACAGCCATCCCAACTGCCTCTTCTGCAAAGGATGAGACCACCTGGAAGCTGGGACTGGCAGTCCCACTTGGGACGGCCGTCCCACTTGGCCAGGGAAGGTTGGGACGCCCGTCTCGACCTTGGGACGCCCGTCTCGACCTTGGGACGACCGTCTCGACCTGTTTTGGCCAGCTTTTGTGTTCTGGGAGCCCTGGGAAGCTTTCCTTTCTTTATTCGGACGTCAGTTGATGCCTATAGACGCCCGTTGAAGCTTTATCTTCATATAGGAAGTCTTCTTTGGCCTTTTGAGATGTCGGGCGAGCTTTATCTTGTTATAGGAAGTCTCTTTAGGCTTTATTATTGAGAGGCCGAGCGAGCTTTGTCTTGTTATATGAAATCTTCTCAGCCTTTATTGAGAGACCGGGCAAAATTAGGGGTCTACAGCTGCCCCCCCTTCACCTGCCTGGCTAATATGTTGGCTTAATATGCCGACAAAATTAGTTGGTAGGGGAAGGAGTTAACCCTTTTTCCCGGTTATCCTTCGGATGCTTCTTTGTTGATCCTCCGGATGATAAATATTTTTGATAGGTACCAACCCCTATCTGGTTTGAACCTTACTTTATAAGGCTCTGGTGAGTACTTACCCTCACCCGGTACGAGTCTGTGTTTCACTAGACTCCTGTGGGTACCTACCCCCACTAGGTATAAACCTTGTTTTGCAAGACTTTGGTGAGTACCTACCCTCACCCGGTATGAGTTCGCATTTTGCTAAACTCTTGTGGGTACTTACTTCCGAGGTGCTCAACACTGAACTATCCTCTAATAGAAGTAAGGTCTTTGCAACCCGTTTTTGTAATGCTTAGGTGAGTATTTTACTCCACCTAATGCATTCTGCTTAAGTTTTGATGAGTACATACCCTCATCCGGTACAAACCTTATTTTATAAGGTTTTGGTGGGTACCTACCCCTACCTGGTACGAATCTGCGTTTTGCTAGATTCTGATGAGTACCTTTCCTCATCCGGTATTAACCTTATTTTATAAGGCTTTGGTGGGTACCTACCCCCACCTGGTACGAATCTGCATTTTTGCTAAATTCTGATGAGTACCTACCATCATCCGGTATAAACCTTATTTTATAAGGCTTTGGTGGGTACCTACCCCCACCTGGTACGAATCTGCATTTTTGCTAGATTCTGATGAGTACCTACCCTCATCTAGTATAATCCTTATTTTATAAGGATTTGGTGGGTACCTACCCCCACCCGGTACGAACCTTATTCTATAAGGCTCTGATGGGTACCTACCCCCACCTGGTACGAACCTGCGTTTTGCAAGGCTCTGATGGGTACCTACCCCCACCCGGTACGAACCTGCGTCTTGCAAGGCTCTGATGGGTACCTACCCCCACCCGGTACGAACCTGCGTCTTGCAAGGCTCTGATGGGTACCTACCCCCACCCGGTACGAACTTGTGTCTTGCAAGGCTCTGATGGGTACCTACCCCCACCCGGTACGAACCTGCGTCTTGCAAGGCTCTGATGGGTACCTACCCGCACCCGGTACGAACCTGCGTCTTGCAAGGCTCTGATGGGTACCTACCCGCACCCGGTACGAACTTGCATTTTGCAAGGCTCTGATGGGTACCTACCCGCACCCGGTACGAACCTACGTCTTGCAAGGCTCTGATGGGTACCTACCCCCACCTGGTACGAACCTGCGTCTTGCAAGGCTCTGATGGGTACCTACCCCCACCTGGTATGAACCTACGTCTTGCAAGGCTCTGATGGGTACCTACCCCTACCTGGTATGAACCTGCATCTTGCAAGGCTCTGATGGGTACCTACCCCCACTTGGTACGAACCCTATTCTATAAGGCTCTTGGGATGCTCTTTTTTGGCATTCAGTCTTTTGATTGATGAGTACAAACCCTCATCTGGTTTTTGGAGATGTGTTGGCGACTTATTGTCTTTGATCATGCGCCTATTCCATGGGGAATGATTGATTTTCTTCTCTCTTTTCTTTCTTTTTTAATCATCCGGTTTTACCGGGGATTTTTGTTTTTGGCTTTTCTTGTTTAGCCATCCGGCTTTGTCGGGAATTCTTTGTTTTTGGCTTTTCTTTTAGCCATCCGGCTTTACCGGGGAGTTTTTGGCTTTTCTTGTTTAGCCATCCGGTCTTTGCCGGGGATTCTTTGTTTTTGGCTTTTCCTTTAGCCATCCGGCTTTGCCGGGGATTCTTTGGGTTTTGGCTTTTCCTTTAGCCGTCCAGCTTTGCCGGGGATTCTTTGGGTTTTGGCTTTTCCTTTTAGCCATCCGGTCTTTGGCGGGGATTTTTGTTTTTGGCTTTTCTTGTTTAGCCATCCGGCTTTGCCGGGGATTCTTTACTGGTTGCCTCCTATTTAGGCGGGAATCCATTGGGGATTTTTGGTTTGATTGTGCCTCTTGATTAGGCTGATGCTTCAACAGTGGTGAAGGCTTTGTTGTTTTTTCGCCTCCGAATAGGCTGATGTTCTACCTGAGGATATTTGTTCTTGATAATACCTCTGAGTAGGCAGATGCTTTTTTTGAAAGCTTTGTGCTTGTATTACCTCTTGCATAGGTTGATTTCCCATTTCTTGGGGATATCGGTTTTTTGCTTGCCTTAGGCAGAGGCTCTTCTTGGGAGTGAAGGCTTTGCACTTCGCTGGGGATATCCATATTGGGCGTTATAGGTGATTAACTCCCTGAGGATATGAATTTGTAGTTTGCCTTTGCTGGTAGGCTCGCTGGGGATTTTTCTTTTTGGTGATCCACCAGGGATTTGATCGTCTTCTGGAGATCTATTTTGAATTGCCCCCTAGGGAGGAATGGAGTTTTTGACTCCTTTGTTGGATGTTGTTGTTTGAGCTAGCTTTGCCTATGCTCTTATTCCGGCTGGGGAATGAGTTTTTATTTTTTCCTTGCGATTTGAATTTCTTTTTCGCAATTTGGTTTTTACATATGTGCGCCTTTTTATGCACATTGGCTTTTTCTTTGGATGAAAAGATATATCTTTTTCTCTTTTCTTTTTGGTGATCCCTTCTTTTCTTGGGGGATCTAATCCTTGATTTGATTTTTTATGATGGAGTCTTGACTCCTAACTTTGGTGAAGCTCTTTATTGAGTGTAATGAAGAAATTTTCTTCTTTTGTCTTTTTTTTGGGATTCACGGAGGAGTCTGTCGGTTTCCTGGGGATCCAAATTTGATGATGGAGTCCTGGCTCCTGGCTTTGTGAAGCTCTTATTTGAGCTGGAAGATGGAAATTTTTGTTTTCCTCTTTTTGTAGATTTTTTGGATATACTTTACTTGGAGATTTTTTATTTGGCCTTTTTCGTTGTGGCCTCTATTGGGGAATGAAATTTTTTCTTTTCTTTCTTTTTGTTGCCCCCCGGTGATATGGAGGATTTGACTCCGTTTTTTCTTTGATGGACTTTTATGTAGTCCTTATTCTCCTTTGGGGAAGTGGCGGAGATTCTGGATGGGTTTGCTTGATGACTCATGTGGCAATGAAGCTGAGTCGTGAGGTAATCTTTTTGTCTTGCCTCTGGAGTAGGCAAGGATCCTCTTGGGAATGACTAAGCCTTTCCGTTGGCTTTTTGTTTTGATGTCTTCCTTCTTTCTTGGATGGAAGGATGGTGGTCGGATCTTTAAATGACTATGGTTGACGACTCATGTGATGATGCTGAGTCGTGGAGCGATTTTTGTTTTGCCTCTGGAGTAGGCAAGGATCCGCTTGGGGATCATCGAGCCTTTTCGTTGGCTTTCTTTTTTTTCGATGTACCTTATTTTATTGGTGTAGAAGGTTGGAGCTAGTTTTCTTGAAGCTCTTTATTCTGCTGGAATGGTTTTGATTTCGCCTTTTTCTTTCGCGACTTTAATTTTTATCGCGAGTTATTTGAAATCTGGCTTTTTATTACGTGTGCCTTTTATTTTATAATTTTTGTACACGTGGGATTTTGGAATGTAAACACAAATAACAATGTTTATTCATTACTTCTCTTTTTTTTTTTTTATACAAAACATTTTCAAATTACTAGAAAATATTTAAAAGGAAACTATCTCCTAATCATCTGCCTCTGGACTGGAATGGGCAGATGGTGCTAGCGAAGGGATGCGGCGGAGCAAGTGGCGCTGGAACCTTGCCTGGGTCTGGACCAGATTCTCTATCTGTCGGTCCGTCCTGTCTTGCATCATAGTCAGCTGACTGAACTGCTATCGTATGAACTAGAATTCTCCTTCCATATAGGCGTGCTCGTCGTCTATCCGTCAGTACAAGCCAGCGAAGTCTGGATCATATGACTGCTGCTGCGATTCTGTAGTTGAAGGGATGTCCTGAGCCATGTCGAAATCGCGCATATCCAGCGAAATCGAGATAATGGGGTTTAAGATAAACCATGATCCCTGTCGACTGAGGATGTTCATATGAACCAACATTCCTCCTCTAATCGGCTCTGGTCGGAGGCTAGCTGGGAGGTCTTCTCCGTCAGTGCATCCCCAATATTCAGCTAAAGGGGTGAGAAAGGGAGCTATTATGATGGCTCCTGCTGAGCCGCGGGTTCCGTAATCTTTTATGGCTTTCAGAAAGGCATATCCCGGGTTGCACCGCAGCCCTTGATGCATATAGTAAACAATGAAGAGGTCAGCTAGTGTTACCTTCCCTTGGCTCTCCTTTCGGCTATGTATAGTCCCAGCTAGCAATTTATGGCATATGCGGAGCGGGGGAGAGAAAGCTGCGCCCTTCAGGTTCAACGGCAGAGTGTGAGCTCCAGTGATCTCTCTCCACATGCTAGTGGTGGTGAGAGCAGCAGGTTTTTCTAAATATGCGGACCGATATTCTGGTGTTCTTGTATCTGCTCGTTGGTAGAAACCCATTATGACATTAAAGTCATCCAGAACAGTGGTCCGGTAGGCTCCATCCATCCAGTAGGAGATGGCCTGAGTCGGTGGCACTCCGGGAATTGCGGACGGCATTTCCACCATGTTGACGGAGGCAAGAAACTCTAGCGTAGCAGTGCGGTGGATCCGAGTAGGTGGCTCTCGGAGCAGAAAGTCCCATCCTATGTTGTGGATGAACCTTCTGACGTCTTGTTCCCAGCCAAATGTAGCTAGGATTTCAAAATCCAACCGCACTGTAGGATACCAAGAATATTGCTGGATATTTGCCAGTCGCTGTTGATGTGATTCTGCTAGTAGAGTGCTAGTAGTAGGAGTTCCTCTAGCAGGGTTTCTAGTGTGTTTTCTCCTAGATGAGGCTTCTCCATGCTCCATTGTATGTAGTACTCACTTAAGAATGCTAGGAGTGTGTAACAAGGGAAGAGAAGCAAGGTAGAATGATTGGAATGGGGTACCAAAGGCCAAATTCGCGCATAATACATATAGGGGACGCCAAGAGACTTGGGACGGCCGTCTGGGTTGGGACGGCCGTCTCAATTGAAATTTCCCTTCATGGTTCATCAGCTGAAGAGTGGGACGGTCGTCCCACCTGGGACGCGCGTCTCAACTAAAATTGGGAACTTGGGACGGCCATCTCGACTTTGGGATGGCCGTCTCTAGCTTTCTGAGTGGATTTTTTTATTTTTTGTTGAAAAAAGGGATAGGACTCCATTCATTGATGCTTTAGTGCATGTAATGTTTCATGATATGTGTCCTATGATCTATTTCAGTTAATATTTCGAAAGTTTTAACTGATGTGCTTTGACTTTGGGCGCATTCTTGGTGTTGTACCTTTTAGTCGTCATGTTTCTTTTGATTAACAAGCTTGGTTGTACCTGATTTGCCGTCTTAGACTTTTTCTTGCTATAGCTGAAGAGCAATCTGTTGTTCATAGGGTTTGTGTTTACACCAAGGGCTTGTGTTTTAGAGGGATATTTTTCGTAATAGAGGTTTCTGTAAGAATGGCTAGCCAGGGTTGGTTTGTGCTTAGGCTAGTTTAGATAAAGGTTTCGTTCATATGATGTGGCGTCTTTATTTTACTAATTTGTGGCGCCTTTTTGTGATTTGATTAACTTTCCTAGTCCGCCCTTTCGGGTTTTCAGCCTAGGATGTTATGCTTATGTCCTAACTTTTGTCTACGTTTCCCCTTTTTTATTTATTTTTTAGGAATACCTAGCGGACTTTTATAACCCTAACTTTTGCCCAGGCTACCCTTTATTATTGTTCGGGTCTCCTGCCGGGTTTACCCTATCTTTTGCGCAGTCCCCTTTTGTGGGTTTCCTGCCGGGTATTTTGCCCTTTTTATTTTCTTGTCTTGGCCTTTGGCCTTGACGGGCTCTACTTTTTGTATATACAAATTATTTTTTTTGCATAACATTGTCGAAATTTGATTTTATCGAGATAAATTTTATCTGTGTTTCTAGTTAATCAATCATATTTGACTTTGCTTTATGACGCTTTGATTGTTCTGACGCATTTGGAACAAAACGTCTATCTAAACCTTGTTTATTACAAATGGGGTATAGACGTATTTAGCAAGAAAAGAAACAGATAGTAAGAATAGCATTCTTTTGTAATTTCGGGGAAATGTGTGCCCTAGAAATGCTCGAGGTCCGGGCACACCTCGAGGAGTGATATCTAATAGTCACTAGGTTTACATCCCTTAGAATTGGAAGAAGGACACCTAATGACTAACGCTACCCTTTGCGCTAATATCCCTCCTTTTCGGAATATCGTCTTTGAGGGATAAGACTTCCCTGTTTTTCGTATGGTTTGATCTTTTGTGGGGTTATACCCTAAACCATACTTTAAAGGATTATCTTTGAACTCTGGTGGCTCTTTTATTCCTTGAGTATTCTTTCTGAGCCCCTGTCCTGGGCGATATCCATATCTTTTCATCATATGGGCCACCTTTGTATTATTGGGAAGTCTTTCTATGTTGGAAATTTCGAGCGCTTGAAAAGATGTTTCAAGAGCCTCTTCAGCCGCATCCACATATGGTTGGACAGATGGTTTACTGATTAGAAAGTCTTCTTCAGCTTGAACTGTGACGAGTTTATCATTTGTCACAAACTTGACTTTCTGGTGGAGCGTTGAAGGTATTGCCTTGGCGCTATGAATCCAAGGTCTACCAAGGAGACAACTGTATGCTGGCGTGATATCCATCACATGGAAGTCTATGTTAAAGATAGTAGGGCCAATTTGGATTGGTAGACTAATTTCTCCTACTACTTCACGTCTTGATCCATCAAAGGCTCGAACAATTGTATTACTCGGGCGCATGTGGGTTCCTTGCACTGTTATCTTGTCAAGTGTGCCTTTAGGCATGACGTTTAAGGATGACCCATTATCCACCAAAACTTTGGAAATGAGATATTCCTTGCATTTGACAGAAATATGCAAGGGCTTGTTGTGATTTGACCCTTCTAAAGGGAGTTCTTCATTTGTGAAGGTAAGATGATTATTGGCTGTAATGTTACCAATAATTCCTTCAAATTTGTCCTGGGATATTGCATGCGGGACGAATGATTCATTCAAAACCTTTAATAGTGCGTTTCGATGCGGTTCCAAACTCATTATGAGTGATAACAAGGTTATCTTTGTAGGAGTACGATTGAGTTGATCGATGATGGAGTACTCGCTTTGCCTTATGTACTGGAGTAATTCATCTGTCTCCTCCTTGGATTCTTTTTCCTCTTCGGCTTTATCTTTTGCCTTATCTTTAAGAATATTATCTTGTAATTCCTTGGGGGAATATATTCTTCCGCTTCTCGTCATGCCCCCAATACCGGCTATGTTGGAGATATCTTGATTAACTGGTGATTCTTCTGAATATCTCCAAGGTACAACTTTATTTGATGAATAAGGGAAAGGACGAGGCATGAATAAACGTACAGGCGTTATTGCCTCTTCCCTTTTATCGATTGGAATAACCAACGGTGCTTGTTTATTATCATCTTTGGGTCTATCGGTCGTTGTAGAGATTTTGATGACGAAAGGCTTCTTTTCCATTTATTCTGATTTGTGGAAAGCACATCAATTAATCCTTCCTTTTTATTATCTTTGTTATTAAAATGAGGAGGGATGTATGAATGTATGCAACTTATGAATGCAATAGACAGTTTAAGGAAAAAACTTTTTATTTCAACTAGAAATCCTTCTATACAATGCTTTGAAGCAAGTGTTGACAAAAACGGAGAAGCTTGAAGAATCCTATAGGTAAATTAGGCTTTCTTCGTAATTCATCTTCAGCTGTTCTCACATGATTTCTGAGTGTCTTGATTTGCTCATGTACTACCTGGCTCATATCTTCACTATATCGACGAGCCTCTTTTATCTTTTCTTCTTGATGAACGATCAAGGCATGTTGTTGGTCAGACCTCTCTATTACATGGTCTCTTTCACGAAGTAATTGACCATACTGAGCTAATCCATCTCTTTCTTTGTCATGTAGCTCCTCTAGGTCTTCTCTATATTTTTCAGCGGTTTCCCACCACTTTTGTGCTTCTGACCGAGTTTCGCTAGGTCATCCTCGTATTAACTTGATCATTTTTGCACTGTTCGCAAGCGCACTCTCAAGATGTGCTATTTCGTCACTCATGTCCCGGAATAGACTATCTTGTTCAAGCCTCGGAATTTTCGATGCTTGTTTAGTCTCTTCTTGATAATCAGCACAATCATTCTTAAGGCGTTCTATTTCATGGTCCTTCTTTTTACATTGCCTTTTTAGACCATCTATTGTAAGGGTTGCTTCTTGCTCTTTTTCCTCGAAGGCCCTCAGCTGAGCTTCCATGATTTCTACCCTTTTATTTAAGGCATTGACCTGCAATTGTAGCTCTTCATTGACTAATGTTGTCGTGAATGTAGCAGATGGTTGGGGTATCCTTCTACTCTTCCTCCATTCTTCATATTCATGGGATGTAGACACCTGAACCTTTCCAAGTTCTTTATCCCCTATATAGTCTGGTCTTTCCCATGCTTTCCGGATAGCGGATACTTCTTCAAAGCTATGGGAGTAATAGCATAGACTCAGCCCTCTGAGCTCATCTTGAGTTGGCATGGTCTGGGTTCTCATGAGTTGTCTCATAGCTATCTTAGGAGAGTAAGCTATACAACCCCTGAGGCCTAGTAGTGGTATGCTCAGGTAATCTCCGCATCGTTCAAGAATATAACCGGGTCGGAACCAAGGGCAAACCCATGATACATGCTCTATGTTCCAATTTTCTAACTCGGTTTTCCATTCTAAAGCTTGACGGTGCTGAAGAGGAATTTTTGCAAAACTTCTTAAAGGATCATACATATAGTAATGAAGTGCAACATCTAAGTGTTTTCCCCTGTTTCTGTCGGCAAAAATCTACTGAAAGCAGGGTATCAACGAGAATTGCAGGTATAGGACTCTTAGAGTATACATCCCAGGCAAAGAATGCATCTATTGCAGCATGATCCACAACGTTCACATGAAATGGGAATAATATGATTCTGAACATTGCCAATGCTAGAGTTTTGTTGAAGGTAGACCAATATTTCTTTTCAGCCAAAGAGATTAAGTGGTCTTCTATTATGGACATTTTCCAACCTCGGATGTTCCCTTTTCCCTCTAGAATGGATAGATGAGGAGGCAGTCATATGATAGTAGCAACCTTACTCACGGCCACATATACTCCTGAGCAGACATAGACTCCGACTGACTGAGGCCATCTAACCATAAGTTCATATTCTTCTAAGGTTGGTACTAAGTCAAACTGCGAAAACTCAAAGTAGTGTAGATCGGGATTCCAGAAGTGGACCAATGCTCTAACAAAGATTGGATCGATGCTGATTTTCAGGAGGTCAAGAATTCTTCCATAAGATTTCTCAAAATTGGCACTGACCTCCGGCGGCATATATGTACTCAACTGCCTTAACTTCTCTACACGGCATAGAAGGATTTCCACTTTCTGTAACTGTCTATTACTGGATCCCTCCATTATCTAAAAGAAATGAAAATGCATGATATGAGGATGAGTCCTTGTAAATACATGCATGTAAGTGTTTGTTTTTCTAAGTATTATCATGTTTTATTCCTAATATGATACATGATAGTACTTGGTTTTTCTTAAAAAGAAAACTATCTATATGGATGTTTATGGATTTTGATGAAGAGAGTCCTATTTTCTTCTCTTATTTTTTATGAACAAAGGTTGTATGAATTATAAGACCTTTATCAAGAATTTTTATTTTATAAAGTCATTTTTATGGCTTTAATTCGTTTTTATATTTTTTTATGACCCTTTATCTCTTCTGTCGGTCAACGTGGCTACTTAGCTTACAAAGAACCTAAAACCAGGCTAGCTTAACTGAAGACTGTTCGAGATAAAGTTGGTTTATCTTAACACTTTTTATGATTTTTAGGGTTTTTCACTATTTTATTTGTTGTATGATTACCCTATGCTAATGCATCAATACAAATGTAGCAAACAAATGCACACACAATTCATACATCCACGAGCAGAGCCACACTTATTTAATCACGAGGTAGGGTTTTCCTGCAGAAACGTGCTTGGTTTGGGTGTTTTTAAACTGTTCTCACCAAGGCCAAAGGTCACCAAGGTGCCCCCATTATAGGGACCTCTCAATCTCTCAGTCCTCAGGTCATGCACGGAACTCCGTGTCGACATCCTTAGACCAAAAGAAGAGAGTTATCACCTTGAGTTGGTGGTTTCCGACAACGGTTGTAGCCCCGTGTGCCAACAAGCCGGTCGTATCTGCCACCCACTCCCTATAGGTATTCACTCTTGCCCCCGGGTATAGAGGGACTGTTGTGTGCAAGGGTTTTTGTGTGCAATTTATATTTCAAACAATTTGCAGAAAATAATCATACAACAATTATTAAAGCCATACAATTAAACATACGGAAGAGGGTAAAGGCGTAATTTCAAATCTTTACTTAGTTTGAATTTATCCGTCACTAAATGGGATCAACTCTCTATCTTCCCCAGTGAAGTCGCCATCTGTCGCCGCCGTCCGTTCCGACGTCCAGGGACATCTCGAACGTTTATGCGAGCGGTCGCGAAAAGATGGTTAGACTTGCGTTTTACGTTAAAATTATGTTCATTGCTTCCGAGGTGCTCAACAGCTAAATTATCCTCTAATAAAAGCAAGGTTTTCGAAAAGGGGTTCTTTTGGAGTCGCCACCAATGTTTTGACCATAAACATTGGAAAAGGATAAAAAGGCGTTGATTTTAATAAGAACCAAACTTGGCCATTATAACCAGAGTTAGGTAAGGGAGTTAGTTACGTGTGGGGAAGGTGTTAGCACCCCACAACGCCCCTTTCGGGTTCCCTATGACGGATTAATTCATTTAAGTAAAGATTATGAGAAATTACGTGATTACCCTATTTTATTGCATAATGTTAAAAATGGCTATCTACATCACTTTATTTTACATTGCATACAGAAAGCAATAAATAAAGCAGTAAAAGAGAAGAGAATTGAACAGAACCTCCGTAGCAAGCTTTGTATTACGAATCTTTAGTCGTGAGGATGCGTTTTGGCAATCCTTCGCTCTACAAAGACTCTCCTCTCCAAATACAAGATCGACTCGACTCAATTTTACAGAAGAATCGAATGCTGGAATATGATTCCTTAACTGATTGTTACCTTATTAAGGCAATCAGAGAGTTCATTCGAAGAGGGAAGAGGATAGACAAGTACTGGGAGTTGTCTGCTGTCTCAAACAGTGGCAAATGAGCCTCCTATTTATAGTTTTCGCTGCCTGCACATTTGGGACGACCGTGTGGGTTGGGACGACCGTCTGGGTTGGGACGACCATCCCAACTGCCTCTTTTGCAAAGGATGAGACCACCTGGAAGCTGGGACTGGCAGTCCCACTTGGGACGGTCGTCCCACTTGACCAGGGAAGGTTGGGACGACCGTCTCGACCTTGGGACGACCGTCTCGACCTGTTTTGGCCAGCTTTTGTGTTCTGGGACCCCTGGGAAGCTTTCCTTTCTTTATTCGGACGTTGGTTGATGCCTATAGACGCCCGTTGAAGCTTTATCTTCATATAGGAAGTCTTCTTTGGCCTTTTGAGATGTCGGGCGAGCTTTATCTTGTTATAGGAAGTCTCTTTAGCCTTTATTATTGAGAGGTCGAGCGAGCTTTTCTTGTTATATGAAATCTTCTCTGCCTTTATTGAGAGACCGAGCAAAATTAAGGGTCTACAGATGCAGCAAGAACAGATGTCCCTAAGGTAGGAGCAATTTTCCCAAAGGTAGGAAGCCTTTGACACCCGGCTGGAGACGATGTACCAATATCAGCAGGGGATGAGACAAGACTGGACAACATTCCAGCAAAGGTACGATGATGAAGCCCGGGAACAAGCAGAATTCCAGGAATATGTATACCAGCAATTCCCCCACCCTGGGTCGTCTCCAGATGATAGCCCTTAGGGACAGTACTTGTAAGAATAGGTGGTTGTAATAAAATTTTCCTTATGAATAAAATTTTATTTTACGCATTCTTTGCCATTCTTTCCAAAAGTCAGCGTAACAAAAAAGAATTAAGAGTAAAAAGACGAACGCTCAAGAAAAAAGCCAAAATCCTACATCGCAAGAAAAAAGAGATAAAACCGCGAGAAAAAAAGGCAGGATTAAGACAGGCCCTCACCTCAACCAACAAAGTTTCGACAAACAAGGCAGAGTCGAACAAACAAACAAAGATCTCCCGACCATCCAGCAAGAGTCGGACGATCACCACAAAAGATCAAAATCAAAGAATCCCCAGGAAACCAAGCGAGCTAGATAAGCACTCACAAAATCCCCGGCGCAGACCGGACGACCACATCTCCAAAGAAGACCAACAAAAAGTACATCTCAATAGCTGGCGCATGAGCGATTGAGTAGTAAGCTGCCGCCACCACCAGTCCTACGCAGTGGACTGTACCAGCCTGATAGGGGGTTCATACCTATCAACCAAGCACACAAGGAGTGCCTGACCGGCGCATGGGCCACCCGAACAATAAGCCGCCACTACCACCGAGTCCTACACGATGGACTGCATACCGACTGATAAGGAGTTTATACCTATCAACCTGCGCACGCAGTGCGCCTGATCTGTGTAATATCCTAAATTTTGTAATCAATTATATAAATAAATTTTGTAAGTTATAAATATGTACCGAATATTATGTAGAGTTATTAAAATAAAACATGATTTTTATAGTAATTTTGTCTTAAGAAAATTATAAAATAAAATCCAAGGTTAATATTGTGTCAAATAATAATTTAATAATAATTCTTAATAATAAAAATTAAATAAATGAGTAAATAAATATTTTGAAAAAAAAAAAAAAAAGAAGAAGAAGAAGAGAGAAACAGAAGGTCGGTGGTGGCCTAAATACATTTGAATTAAGTCGGTGAAGAATCGAATTAAATTAAGGCTGTGGAGAATAAAGATAGCGAAGAAAATCCTAGAAAGAATTAAGTCGGTGAGTAAGTTTATAAATAGGAGGAAACTGGAAACATACACCAACACAATTCACGACCAACTTGAAGAATAAACCAAGAGACACCAGAATTCTTGGAAGAAGAATTCGAGAGAAAGGAGGAAAGGAGGAGCATACAAAATTAGGAGAGTAATAAGATATTGAGGAATCGGGTATGGGTTAGACGTTTAGTTTTATTCATACGAAAGTCCGTAATTGGAGATTACTATTCATCAATTGCAAAGATTGAAATATTGTTGAAATTCTTTCAATTAAGAATGAATTATATAATAAAATTGTTGTTTTTAACTTAAATTGAACATATTTATGGTTTAATTTTGATTTGGAACAAATTTGAGTGATTGAAACCGAGAAATTTGAAACTTGGATTTTGATGAAAATTCGCAAAACTCGCTCAAGCGAAAAATATGTCGCTTGAGCGAGGATACCTGGAAATTTTGGGATTCTCGGGTTCTTTATCGCTCAAGCGATAATTACATCGCTTGAGCGACTAACGGTCATGTCTCGCTCAAGCGAAAAGTGTACTCGCTCGAGCGACGAAAGCTTCAAACAAAGGGGACTAACGGTCATGTCTCGCTCAAGCGAAAAGTGTACTCGCTCGAGCGACAAAAGCTTCAAACAAAGGGGACTAAGGGTCATGTCTCGCTCAAGCGAAAAGTGTACTCGCTCGAGCGACGAAGCCTTCAAACAAAAGGAGACTCTCGGGTTCCATCTCGCTCAAGCGACCGGTATACTCGCTTGAGCGAGCAAAGGAAGAAGAAAGGACTAGGTGGGAATTTTTGCAAAAGATCAAGGGTAAAATAGTCATTTCACATATTAGGGACATAAATGGAATTTTGAAAAAGGTTAAGGGTATAATCGAAATAAAGTCAAACAGTATATTACCCCCTCTTTGTTTACTAGGAAAACGACTCAATAAACGTTAGAATTTGAGGATAGTGCCTTCATCAAAGTTATAGATTATTATGTTATCTTTCCAACACAATTGGAATCATCTTAAAATGAGGTCTAGAACTCAAGATATGGACAAAACACTGAACCCTATGAAATAAATTATTAATAAAAATTGTCTTGCTTAAAACAACTATGAATTGTAATTAAAATTTTGAATATATGAAGGAGATGTTTTTAAGTATTTAATTGATGATAGATTGTTTCATACGAGACATAAACATAGTGCATGAAATGTTTTCTGGAAGTCACAAAAAAGTTATTACAGAAAAGTATTTGGAAATTTCTCTTAAGTTGCTACCAAGGACGGTTGGTAGGAATAATGATGTGTAAAACATAATTTTTACATTTTCTGTGAGTCAATTTACTATCAAGAGCATCTGGTAGTGAAATATGACTATGAAAATGGCTGGCCAAATGAGACAGAGAATGAATTATTAAAAATTGAGCTACCGGAATCTCCGATAGTAAATGGGGGAGTAGAATAGGTAAGACAAAACCTCCGGTCTATGGGGATGGACCTCCGGTCTAGGGAGTGTTTGGGCATGGGCAATTCCATAAGTGGCCGAGTCTTTATTTGATTCCGTGTCGTGGTAGCTGCCGGGTGCACCGACACTCGACTACCTGTCTACTTGTTCGCGTTTAGTGGGACATTGCCGAATCACCGGACGGGGTGATGTTAAGCTACGGTTCCACTAGACACTCAAATGAGTCTCCATGGAGCACCGAGTCAAAAAAATAAATTTTTAGATTTTGAGTCAAAAGCATGATTTTAAAGTTTTACGTTTGGAGTCACATGTGCATATCATAAACATATTGCATGATAAAATTGTAAATTATTCATGATTTGTACGATATTTTCTATTATGATTCCATGATTTATTTATTTGTTTCTCATAATTAATTTTTAAATTAAATTATATACGGTTGTATATTTATTAGAAGGAATTTTCATTGGTTGATTTTATCGTATGAATGTTTGCTTTATTTGTTGTGGATAAAATTAAATGTCTAACCCCATAAATATTTCAATCCCGGATGTTGGTGACGTATGATGCAGGAATATATAGTCCAAGAGATAGATGTCGGATGCAAAAATCCAGAGCTTAGGTCTGGGAATTGTATAACATATAAGTATAACTTCATGACTTGTAATATTTTGAAAACTTTGTACTAGAACTTGTTGCTTGATTTAATATAAAACCTTACCTAAATTAATTGTTCACTTAGTATATTTTCTATTAACCTTCTATGAATATTGAAAATATTACTAACTTAGATAATAAATTAGAATTAATAAATGTAATCTGTAAGGGGGGTTACAATCTGCGCCCGAGCCGGATCAGTAAGTCGCAATTACCAGCCTGATGGGGGGTTCATACCCATCCAGTTCGATACACAGCGAACTGCAACTACCAGCCTGATGGGGGGTTTATACCCATCAACCAAAGGATCGACTACCGTTAGAAGGAGTATCCTGAGGTTCTACCACGTGTCCACCGAAGGGATCAGCTACCGTGAGAAGGAGTATCCCTGAAGTGCACGAACACAAAGTTTTCCCCAGAAGATCAACCGCCGCAAGACAGAACATCTGAAGGATAACCAGGCAAGAGGGTCAACTCCTTTACCCTCCAGTCGATCTCCTTGGCACAAAAGGCCAGCAGTCGACTGGTCGGGTAAAGGGGGGGGCAGCTGTAGACCCCAAATCTTGCCCGGTCTCACAATATATATCAGAAGACCTCCTTTCCAAAGATGGACGAAGCCTAAGAAGCCACTAGGAGAGACTATTAGGCCCCATACTAGGATAGGAGGGATTTTTGGCACAAAAATAAGGATTTTCGCCTTTTGGGGTCGAGACCGCCGTCTTGCCTTGCACAAGTGGCGAGACCGCCGTCTCGTTGGGCGAGACGGCCGTCCCGCCACTCGCAAAAGGCGAGACCGCCGTCTCGCCACCTGCGAAAGGCAAGACCGCCGTCTCGTTTGGCGAGACTGCCGTCTCGCCATTCCTGCAAGGCGAGATGCCCGTCTGGAATGTCGAGATGGCCGTCTGGAATGTCGAGACGGTCGTCTCGACCTTGTCAGACAAGATGGTCGTCTCGACCTAACAGGCGCGAATCCCTATAAATAGGGTGCTCCCTCCCCTCATTTCCACACACCACACATCTTTCTCACTCTCTCTCTAGTCACATCAAGAGTTTCTCTCTCTAGAATCCCTCTGACGCATTTTCGGAGCTTCTAAGTGTCTTTAGAGTGTTTTTAGAGTGTTTCGAGAGGTTTCCAACGCCGTGTAGAGTGAAGGGTTGCCGCAAAGCACCCTATTTTTAAAGAATCAAATAGAAAGCTTGCTTCGAAGGTCTCTACTCTCTTTCTCTACCTTTTACTGCTTTATTTAAATTATGCAATAGACATTAGGGCCATGTAGTCATAATGTTTAAAATTCCACAAAATAAAAGGGCAAAAGCGTATTTTTCCGGTTTATTTATTAACAGAATAGCTGGCCTATCATAGGGAACCCGAAAGGGGTGTCGTAAAGGAACTAACACTTCCTTTACACGTAACTAACTCCCTTACCCAACTCTGGTTCTAAGGACCAAAGTTGGTTTTTCAAAAACCAACGCCTTTTAAACTCCTTTTCCGATGTTTCCGGTAAAAACATCGGTGGCGACTCCAGAGAACCCTAAAAAACTAGCTCTTGGATTAGCCCGGTTATCGGACAATCCAAGAGCACCTTTTCGAAAACCTCGCCCTCAGGTTCAGCCCGGTTATCGGACAACCTAAAGGCGTTGTAATCACCAATAAAAAATGCGAAAATCAAGAGAGTCAGAAACCATCGCGTCTCTCCGACCGCCTCGTTTTGACGGCGGCGAAAACCTTTTCATAATAAACAACCTTATCTCGGAAAGTCTACATTTAAGCTAGTCTGGTTTCAGGTTCTTTGTAAGCTAAGTAGCCACGTTGACTTATAGAAGAAATAAAGGGGGAATAACACCAAATAAAATAAAAAATACAATAAAACGCATTTTGACAAAGTCAAAAACATTTTTTCAAAATAAAAATAAACAAAATAATAAAAAGATTTTGACAAAGTCAACCATTCATACCTGCATCATCTCATAAGTGGTAAAACCAGGAGAAAAAAAATAAATGCATAAGAAAAATATGCATAAACATCATCTTAATAAATCCCTCATCACTAGCGCAAAATGGGTTTTAATAAATCTTAGGAGCATTTTTTGGGAAAATTGCTGGGACAAATCCCCTTTGGGTATTTTCTCCGTGTTCTTCACTTTTTCTTCTTCGTTTTGATATATTGTTGTAGACCCCTAATTTTGCCTGGCCTCTCAAAATAAAAGCTAGGAAAACTTCATACAGTTCACCCGGCTTCATATCAAAGAAAAACCGAGAAAGACCTCCCGCAACAAGACGGAGTTCACCCATCCACACAATAAAGACTAAAGAGACTTCCTACACGAAGATAAAAGCTCGCCCGACATCTTAATGAAGGCCAAGAAGACTTCCTATATGAAGATAAAGCTTCAACGGACACACATCGGCATCAAACGACGTCCGAAAAAGGAAAGGAAAGCTTCCGGGGGTCCCAAAACGCGAAGACAGGCCAAAACAGGTTGGGACGGCCGTCCCAAACTGGGATGGCCGTCCCAAACACCAAAATGCAAGTGAGACGCACATCCCAAACCCAACAGGCCGTCCCAGCTTGGCTCAGTGTAAAATGTGCATTTGGGACGGCCGTCCCAACCCAGACGGCCGTCCCAGATGTCCAGGCTGCGAAATCTATAAATAGGAGCCTCATTTGTCATTCTCCACAGCCCAGACAACTCCAAGACTTGTCTTCTTCTCTCCCTCCTTCGAATGATCTCTCTGATTGCCTTTAATAGGTAACAATCAGTTAAGGAATTTGTATTCCGGCATTCGATTCTTCTAAGAAAATTTTAGTCAAGTCGAGTTTATTCGAGAGGAGAGTCGTTGTAGAGTGAAGGATTGCCGCAAAGCGTCCTCTGTATAAAAGACTTATAATATAAAGCTTGCTTCGGAGGTTCTTCTCAATTATCTTCCCTTTTATTGCTTTATTTACTGCTTTCTGTATGCAATGTAGATAAAATCATGTAGATAGCCATATTTAAATACTGTACGAATAAAATAGGGTAATAGCGTAATTTCTTGTAATCTTTACTTAAATGAATTAATCCGTCATAGGGAACCTGAAAGGGGCGTTGTGGGGTGCTAATACCTTCCCCACACGTAACTAACTCCCTTACCCGACTCTGGTTATAACGGCCAAGTTTGGTTTTTATTAAAATCAATGCCTTTTTCTCCTTTTCCAATGTTTATGGTCAAACCATTGGTGGCGACTCCAAAAGAACCCTTTTCGAAAACCTTGCTTCTATTAGAGGATAGTTCAGCGTTGAGCGCCTCGGAAGCAATGAACATATTTTTAACAAAAAACGCGAGTCTCAACCATCTTTTCGCGACCACTCGCATTAACGTTCGAGATGTCCCAGGACGTCGGAACGGACGGCGGCGACAGATGGCGACTCCACTGGGGAAGCTAGAGAGTTGATCCCATTTAGTGACGGATAAATTCAAACTAAGTAAAGATTTGAAATTACGCCTTTACCCTTTTCTGTATTTTTATTGTATGGCTTTAATAACTGCTGTATGATTACTTCTGCAAATTGTTTGAAATACAAATTGTACACAAAAACCCTTGCACACAACAGTCCCTCTATACCCGGGGGCAAGAGTGAATACCTATAGGGAGTGGGTGGCAGATACGACCGGCTTGTTGGCACACGGGGCTACAACCGTTGTCAGAAACCACCAACTCAAGGTGATAACTCTTCTTTTGGTCTAAGGACGTCGACACGGAGTTCCGTGCATGACCCGAGGATTGAGAGATTGAGAGGTCCCTATAATGGGGGCACCTTGGGGACCTTTGGCCTTGGTGAGAACAGTTAGAACCGCCTAAACCAAGCACGTTTCTGCAGGAAAACCCTACCTCGTGATTAAATAAGCATGGCTCTGCTCGTGGATGTATGAATTGTGTGTGCATACGTTTGCTGCATATGTATTGATGCATTAGCATAGGGTAATCATACAACAAACAAAAAAATGAAAAAACCCTAAAAATCACAAAAAGTGATAAGATAAAAGACCTTTATCTCGGACAGTCTTCAGTTAAGCTAGCCTAGTTTCAGGTTCTTTGTAAGCTAAGTAGCCACGTTGACCGACAGAAGAGATAAAGGGTCATAAAAAATATAAAAACAAATCAAAGCCATGAAAATACCTCTGTTACAAAATAAAAGTTTTTAACAAAAAGTCCTATAATTCATACCATTTGTTGCTCATAAAAATAAAAAGAGAAGAAAATAGGACTCTCTTCATTAAAATCCATAAACATTCATATAGATAAGCTTTCTTTTCAAGAAAAACCCAGTACTATCATACATCATATTAGGAATAAAACATGATAATACTTAGAAAAATAAACACTTGCATACATGCATTTACAAAAAATTCATCCTCATATCATGCATTTTCACTTTTGCTAGATAATGGAGGGATCCGGTAATAGACAATTAAAGAAAGTGGAGATCCTTCTATGCCGTGTAGAGAAGTTAAGGCAGTTGTGTACATATATGCCGCCAGAGGTCTGTGCTAGTTTTGAGAAGTCTTATGGAAGAATTCTTGACCTCTTGAAGATCAGTATTGATCCGATATTTGTTAGAGCATTGGTCCACTTCTGGAGTCCCAATCTACACTGCTTTGAATTCTCGCAGTTTGATTTGGTACCAACCTTAGAAGAATATGAACTCATGGTCAGATGGCCTCAGTCAGTTGGGGTCTATGTTTGCTCGGGAGTATATGTAGTCGTGAGTAAGGTTGCTACTATCATACGACTGCCTCCTCATCAATCCACCCTAGAGGGAAAAGGGAATATCAGAGGTTGGAAAATGGCTGTAATAGAAGACCACTTAGTATCTCTGGCTGAAAAGAAAGATTGGTCTACATTCAACAAAACTCTAGCATTGGCAATGTTTGGAATCATATTATTCCCATTTCATGTGAACATTGTGGATCATGCTGCAATAGATGCATTTTTTGCCTGGGATGTGTACTCAAAGAGTCTTATACCTGCAATCCTCCCTGACACCCTACTTTCCGTAGACTTCTGCCGACAGAAACAGGGGAAAACACTTAGATGCTGCACTTCATTATTATACGTATGGGGCATTTCTCATTTTTATGCTTCAAGCCACATGGGCGTATTTCCTGATCCTCTAAGGAGTTTTTCAAAAATCCCTCTTCAACATCGTCAAGCCTTAGAGTGGAAAACCGAGTTAGAAAACTGGAACATAGAGCATGTATCATGGGTTTGCCCTTGGTTCCGACCCGGTTATATTCTCGTACGATGCGGAGATTACCTGAGCATACCACTTCTAGGTCTCAGACGTTGTATAGCCTACTCTCCTAAGATGGCTATGAGACAACTTATGAGAACCCAGACCGTGCCAATTCAGGAAGAGCTCAGAGGGCTGAGTCTATGCCATTATTCCCATAGTTTTGAAGAAGTATCCGCTGTCCGGAAAGCATGGGAAAGACCAGTCTATATGGGAGATAAAGAACTCGGAAAGGTTCAGGTGTCTACATCCCATGAATATGAAGAATGGAGGAAAAATTGAGGGATACCCCAAACATCTGCTGCATTCACTAAAACGTTAGTCAGTGAAGAGCTACAATTGCAGGTCAATGCCTTAAACAAGAGGGTTGAAGTCATGGAAGCACAGCTAAGGGCTTTTGAAGAAAAAGAGCAAGAATCAACCCTTATAATAGATGGTCTAAAAAGGCAATGTAGAAAGAAGGACCACGAAATACAACGTCTTAAGAATGATTGTGCTGATTATCAAGAAGAGACTAAACAAGCATTGAAGATTCCGAGACTTGAGCAAGATAGTCTGTTCCGGGACATGAATGACGAAATAGCACATCTTGAGAGCACGCTTGCAGAACAGGCAAGATCAAGTTAATACAGGATGACCTAGCAAATACTCGGTCAGAAGCACAAAAGTGGTGGGAAACCGCTGAAAAATACAGAGTAGACCTAGAGGAGCTACATGAGAAAGAAAAAGATGGATTAGCTCAGTATGGTCAATTACTTCTTGAAAAAGACCGAATAATAAAGAGGTCTGATCAGCAACATGCCTTGATCGGTCATCAAGAAGAGAAGATAAAAGAGGCTCGTCGATATAGTGAAGATATGAGCCGAGCGGTATCTGAGCAAATCAAGACGCTCAGAAATCACGTGATAACAGCTGAAGACGAATTACGAAGAAAGCCTAATTTACCTATAGGATTCTTCAAGCTTTTTCGCTTTTGTCAACACTTGCTTCAAAGCATTGTATAGAAGGATACACACTTTCTAATAAAAGGATTTTGTTTCTCTCCTTAAATTGTCTATTGCATTCATAAGTTGCATACATTCACATATCCCTCCTCGTTTAATAATAAAGATAATAAAAAGAAAGAATTAACTGATGTGCTTTCCATAAATCAGAAAAATGGAAAAGAATCCTTTCGTCATCTCTACGACGGTCAATAAAATCGAAGATAATAACAAACAAGCACCGTTAATCATTCCGATCAATAAAAGGGAAGAAACAATAACGCCTTTACGTTTATTCGTACCGCATCCTTTCCCTTATTCATCAAATAAAGTTGTACCTTGGAGATACTCAGAAGAATTGCCAGTTAACCAAGATATCTCCAACATAGCCGGTATTGGGGGCATGACTCGAAGCGGAAGAATATACTCCCCCAAGAAATTACAAGAAAATATTCCTAAAGATAAAATGAAAAATAAATCCGAAGAAGAAAAGGAATCCAAGGAGGAGACAAATGAGTTACTCCAATACATAAGACAAAGTGAGTACTCTATCATCGATCAACTCAATCGTACTCCAGCAAAGATAACTTTGTTATCACTCATCATGAGTTCGGAACCACATCGAAACGCACTGTTAAAGGTTTTGAATGAATCATTCGTTCCGCATGAAATATCCCAAGACAAGTTTGAAGGGATTATTGGTAATATTACAGCCAATAATCATCTTACCTTCACCAATGAAGAATTCCCTTTGGAAGGGTCAAATCATAATAAGCCTTTGCATATCTCTGTCAAATGCAAAGAATATCTCATTTCTAAAGTTCTTGTGGATAATGGGTCATCCTTAAACGTCATGCCTAAAGGCACACTCGACAAGATAACAGTGCAAGGAACCCACATGCGCCCGAGTAATACAGTTGTTCGAGCCTTTGACGGGTCAAGACGAGAAGTAGTAGGAGAGATCAGTCTACCAATCCAAATTGGTCCTACTATTTTCAACATAGACTTCCACGTGATGGATATCACGCCAGCATACAGTTGTCTCCTTGGTAGACCTTGGATTCATAGCGCTAAGGCAATACCTTCAACGCTCCACCAGAAAGTCAAGTTTGTGATAAACGATAAACTCGTCACAATTCAAGTTGAAGAAGACTTTCTAATTAGCAAACCGTCTGTCCAACCATATATGGATGCGGCTGAAGAAGCTCTTGAAACGTCTTTTCAAGCGCTCGAAATCGCCAACATAGAAAGACTCCCTGGTAATACAAAGGTGGCCCAGATGATGAAAAGATATGGATATCACCCAGGACAGGGGCTCGGAAAGAATGCTCAAGGGATAAGAGAGCCACCAGATTTCGAAGATAATCCTCTAAAGTATGGTTTAGGGTACGACCCTACAAAAGATCAAACCATACGGAAAACAGGGAAGTCTTACCCCCCGAAGATGATATTTCGAAAAGGAGGGGTATTAGCGCAAAGGGAAGCGTTAGTCATTAGGTGTCCTTCTTCTGATTCTAAGGGATGTAAACCTAGTGACTATTAGAGATCACTCCTCGGGGTATGCTCGACCCCCGAGCATCTTTAGGGCACATATTTCCCTGAAATTACAAAAGAATGCTATTCTTACTATCTGCTTCTTTTCTTGCTAAATGTATCTACACCCCATTTTAATAAACAAGGTTTAGATAAAACGTTTTGTTCCAAATGCGTCCGAACAATTAAAGCGCTGCAAAGTAAAGTAAAAATGATTGACTAACTAGAAACACAAATGAAATCTATCTTGACAAAATCAAGTTTCGACAATGTTGTGCAAAAAAAATGTATATGCATATAAAAGAAAAGCCCATCGAGGCCAAAGGCCGAGACAAGAAAATAAAAGGGCAAAATACCCGGCAGGAAACCCACAAAGGGGGCTGCACAAAAGTTAGGGTAAACCCGGCAGGAGACCCGAACAATAATAAAGGGTAGCCTGGGCAAAAGTTAGGGTTATTAAAAGTCCGCTAGGTATTCCTTAAAAATAAATACAAAACAGGGAAACCTAGACAAAAGTTAGGACATAAGCACAGCATCCTAGGCTGAAAACCCGAAAGGGCGGACTAGGGAAGTTAGTCAATCACAAAAAAGGCGCCATAAATCAGTAAACAACGACGCCACATCATAAGAATGAAACGGTTATCTAAACTAGCCTAAACACAGACTAACCTTGGCTAGCCATTCTTACAAAAACCTCTATTATAAAAAATATCCCTCTAAAACACAAGCCTTTGTTGTAAATCCTTTTCTTTCTCTTCTCTTGACCATTTCACTATAAAGCATTCAAGTAATAAAGGGGAATGTGGAAACATAGTGATCAATAGGAAGGTCAAAATCCCGAAGGAAAGGAAAGAGGGCATCGATATGGCAGTTGCCCTACGAACGAAAGATTGCTCTTCGGCCATATCAAGAAAGGTCCATATCGGCATACTCATACAGCTTAGCTTGTTGACCAAGAAGCAAAATGACGTAAAGGCACAACACCAAGAATACGCCCGAAGTCAAAGCACATCAGTTAAAACTTTTGAAATATTAACTGAAATAGATCCTAGGATGCATATCATGAAGCATTACATGCATTAAAGCATAAATGAAGGGAATCCTATCTTTAGTTTCATCAAAAAACACAAAAATTAACTCAAAAAAATCAAAAATCAACATAAGAAGCTTGAGACGGCCGTCCCAAAGTCCAGACGGCCATCCCAAGTGCCAAATTTCAGTTGGGACGCACGTCCCAGGTGGGGGTTGGACTGTGTACAAATTTTTCAGTTGAGACGGCCGTCCCAAACTCCCCTGCGCGGCCTATATAGGTGGGGCGCGGGTTTTGGCTCCAGTACCTCAATCCAAGCTTCCTATCTTGCTTTTCCTCCTTCTCTATACATTTTTATCATCCCTAAGAGAGTAAAGCTCACAATGGAACGTGGAGAAGCATCATCCAGGAGAAAACGCACCAGGACCACTGGTAGAAGAACTCCTGTCACCACCATGTTGCTAGCAGAAGCACATCAACAACGACTGGCAAATATCCAACAATTTGCCTGGTATCCTATGCTGCGACTGGATTTTGAAATCCTAGCTACATTCGGCTGGGAGCAAGATGTCAGAAAGTTCATCCACAACATAGGATGGGACTTTCTGCTCCGTGAGCCACCTACTCGGATCCACCGCACTGCCACAATGGAATTTTTTGCCTCTGTCAACATGATGGAAATGCCATCCACGACTCCCGGAGTGCCACCAACTCAGGCTGTCTCCTACTGGATGGATGGAGCCTACCGGACCACTGTTCTGGATGACTTTAATGTCATCATGGGTTTCTGCCAACGAGCAGATACAAGAACACCAGAATATCGGTCCGCATATATGGAAAAACCTGTTGTTCTCACCACCACTAGCATGTGGAAAGAGACCACTGGAGCTCACAACCTGCCAACACACTTGAAGGGGGCATCCTTCTCTCCTCCGCTCCGCATATGCCACAAACTGCTCGCCGGGACCCTACACAGCCGGAAGGAGAGCCAGGGGAAGGTAACGCTGGCTGACCTTTTCATCATCTACTGTATGCACCAAGGGCATAAGTGCAACCCAGGATACGCTTTCCTGAAGGCCATAAAGGAATGCGGTACTCGGGGACCAACAGGAGCTATCATGGTGGCTCCCCTCCTTACCCCTTTGGCTGAGTATTGGGGATGCACTGATGGAGAAGATCTCCAGGGTGAACTCCAACCAGAGCCGATCAACGGAGGAGTGCTGATGCACATGAATATCCTCAGTAGGCAAGGAACAGGGTTCATCTTGAACCCTATCATCTCGATTTCTTGGGATATGCGCGACTTCGATACGTCGCAAGACATCCCTACTACCTCTGAATCCCAGCAGCAGTCACGTGATCCAGACTTCCCCGGCTTGTACCAACGCCTGGACGAGGAGCATGCATACATGGAAGGAGAGTTCCAGTTCATACGCCAACAGTTTAGTCAGCTGACTGTTAGGCAAGACAGGACGGACCGTCAGATAGAGAGCTTGGTCCAAACCCAGGCGAGGTTCCAGCGCCGCCTACTCCGCCGCTTCCCTTCGCCAGTACCATCCGCCCACTCCAGTCCAGAGGCGGATGACTAGGAGTAGTCTTTTTTAATTTTTAGTATTTCGAAAAATGCTTGAATGTACCAAACAAAAAGCAGTAATAAATAAAAGTAGTTATTTCTGTTTCATATTTCAAAAGCCCATGTGTACAAAAACTATAAAATAAAAGGCACACATGATATACTAAAAAGCCAGATTTCAAAAAAAAAAAATTTCACGATAAAATTAAATCGTGATAGAAAAAGGCAAAATCAAAATTATCTTCAGCAAAATAAGGAGCTTCAAGGAAACTAGTTCCAACCATCAACCTTCTACACCAATAAAAGAAGGAGAAGAAAAGCCAATGGAAAAGGCTTGATCATCCTCAAGAGGATCCTTGCCTATTCAAAGGCAGAAAAATACTCCCTGACTCAACACCACCACATGAGTCATCAAACATAAATCACTTGGAGCTGCAATCAGCATCCTTCCACCCAGAAAAGACATCAACAAAGAAGAAAGGCCGACGGAAAGGCTCGACCGTCCCCAAGGGGATCCTTGCCTATTCCAAAGGCAAAACAAAAAAATTATTACTCCATGACTCAACTTCATTACCACATGAGTCATCAAGCAAACTCATCCAGAATCTCCGCTTCATTCCCCAAAGGAGAATAAGGACTACATAAGAGTCCATCAAAGAAAATACGGAGTCAAATCCTCCACATCACCAGGGGGCAACAGAAGGAAAAGAAAGAAAAACTTTTCATCCCCCAACAGAGGCCACTACAGAAAAAAGGCCAAATAATTGTCTCTAAACAGAGCATATCAAGAAAAATCTCCACAAAAAAGGAAAAAAACAAAAATTTCCATCTTCCAGATCAAATAAGAGCTTCACAAAGCCAGGAGCCAGAACTCCATCATACCCTCAGGAAGCCAACAAATTCCCCAGGGCCAATAAAAAGGAAAGAGAAGGAAAGAAAACCTCTTCATCCCCAGCAAAAGATAAAAAGCCTGTCTGCACAAAAGAAAAAAGGCACACGCATCCAAAATCAAAAATCCAAAATCGCAAAAAAAGAGAAATCGCGAGAAAAGGGTAAAAACCCATTCCCCAGCAAAATAAGAGCTTAGGCAAAACCAGCTCAAACAACAACAGCCAATAAGGAGTTGAAAAACTCCATTTCTCCCTAGAGGAACAATTCAAGACAGATCTCCGGAATGAAATTAATTCCTCAGTGGATCATCAACAAGAAAACTACCCCAGTGAGCCTACGACAAAGGCAAACTACAAAATTATATCCACAGGGAGTTAATCGCTCATAACGCCCAAAGACTGTTATCCATAGTGAAGCACAAAAAGCCTTCACTTGCAACAAGCAAGCAAAAAACTAATATCCCCAAGAAATGGGAAATCAACCTATGCAAGAGGCAATCCAAACCCTCAAAAGTCTTCACCATTATTGAAGCATTCGCCTAATCAAGAGGCACAACAAAATCCCCAAATGAATCTTCGCCTAATCAAGAGGCACAATCAAGAAGAGAATTCAAAATCCCCAGAGGATTCCCGCCTAAAAAGAGGCAATCAACAAGAATCCCCGGCCAAGACCGAACGGCTAAAAGGAAAAGCCAAAACAATGAAATCCCCGGCAAAAGCCGGATGGCTAAAAGAAAAAGCCAAAAACAAAGAATCCCCGACAAAAACCGGATGACTAAAAGAAAAGTCAAAAAAATTAAATCAAATATTCCCCACGGAATGGGCGCATGAACAGAAACAATAAGTCGCCAACATATAATCACAGGATTAACTACCAAAAAGTGCATCATGAGAACCTTGCAGAACAGGGTTCATACCGGATGGGGGTAGGTACCCATCAGAGCCTTGCAGAACGGGGTTCGGACCAGGTGGGGGTAGGTACCCATCAGAATCTTGCGAACGAGATTCGGACCGGGTGGGGGTAGGTACCCATCGAGCCTTGCAGAACGGGGTTCGGACCAGGTGGGGGTAGGTACCCATCGAATCTTGCGGAACGGGATTCGGACCGGGTGGGGGTAGGTACCCATCGGAGCCTTGCGGAACGGGGTTCGGACCAGGTGGGGTAGGTACCCATCGGAATCTTGCAGAACGGGATTCGGACCGGGTGGGGATAGGTACCCATCGGAGCCTTGCAGAACGGGGTTCGGACCGGGTGGGGGTAGGTACCCATCACAACCTTGCAGAACGGGGTTCGGACCGGGTGGGGGTAGGTACCCATCAGAATCTTGCAGAACGGGATTCGGACCAGGTGGGGGTAGGTACCCATCAGAGCCTTGCAGAACGGGGTTCGGACCGGGTGGGGGTAGGTACCCATCAGAATCTTGCAGAACGGGATTCGGACCGGGTGGGGGTAGGTACCCATCAGAATCTTGCAGAACGAGATTCGGACCGGGTGGGGGTAGGTACCCACCAGAACCTTGCAGAACGGGGTTCAGACCGGATGAGGGTAAGTACTCATCAGAATCTAGCAAAAATGCAGATTCGCACCGGGTGGGGGTTGGTACCCACCAAAACCTTAAAAGTAAGGTTTGTACCGGATGAGGGTAGGTACTCATCAAAACTTAGCAGAATGCATTAGGTGGAGTAAAAATACTCACCTAAGCATTTCAAAAATGGGTTGCAAAGACCTTACTTCTATTAGAGGATAGTTCAGTGTTGAGCACCTCGGAAGCAAGTACCCACAAGAGTTTAGCAAAATGCGAACTCATACCGGGTGGGGTAGGTACTCACCAAAACCTTGCAGAACAAGGTTCATACCTAGTGGGGGTAGGTACCCACAAAAGTCTAGTAAAATACAAACTTATACCTGGTGAGGGTAAATACTCACCAGAGCCTTATAAAAGGAGGCTCAAACTAGATAGGGGTTGGTACCTATCAAAATATTTATCATCCGGAGGATCAGCAAGGAGCAGCATCCGAAGGATGACCGAGCAAAAGGGTTAACTCCTTCCCCTACCAACTAATTTTGTCGGCATATCAAGCCGACAAATTAGATAGGCAGGTGAAGGGGGGGCAGCTGTAGACCCCTAATTTTTCCCGGCCTCTCAAAATAAAAGCTAGGAAAACTTCATACAGTTCACCCAGCTTCATATAAAAGAAAAACCGAGAAAGACCTCCCGCAACAAGACGGAGTTCACCCATCCACACAATAAAGACTAAAGAGACTTCCTACATGAAGATAAAAGCTCGCCCGGCATCTTAATGAAGGCCAAGAAGACTTCCTATATGAAGATAAAGCTTCAACGGACACACATCGGCATCAAATGACGTCCGAAAAAGGAAAGGAAAGCTTCCCGGGGGTCCCAAAACGCGAAGACAGGCCAAAACAGGTTGGGACGGGCGTCCCAAACTGGGATGGCCGTCCCAAACACCAAAATGCAAGTGAGACGCACGTCTCACCTTTGGGACGCATGTCCTAAACCCCAAAACGCAGTTGGGACGGCCGTCCCAAACCCAACAGGCCGTCCCAGCTTGGCTTAGTGTAAAATGTGCAGTTGGGACGGCCGTCCCAACCCAGACGGCCGTCCCAGATGTCCAGGCTGCGAAATCTATAAATAGGAGCCTCATTTGTCATTCTCCACAGCCCAGACAATTCCAAGACTTGTCTTCTTCTCTCCCTCCTTCGAATGATCTCTCTGATTTCCTTTAATAGGTAACATTCAGTTATGGAATTTGTATTTCGGCATTCGATTCTTCTAAGAAAATTTTAGTCAAGTCGAGTTTATTCGAGAGGAGAGTCGTTGTAGAGTGAAGGATTGCCGCAAAGCGTCCTCTGTATAAAAGACTTATAATATAAAGCTTGCTTCGGAGGTTCTTCTCAATTCTCTTCCCTTTTATTGCTTTTTTTATTGCTTTCTGTATGCAATGTAGATAAAATCATGTAGATAGCCATATTTAAATACTGTACGAATAAAATAGGGTAATAGCGTAATTTCTTGTAATCTTTACTTAAATGAATTAATCCGTCATAGGGAACCCGAAAGGGGCGTTGTGGGGTGCTAATACCTTCCCCACACGTAACTAACTCCCTTACCCGACTCTGGTTATAACGGTCAAGTTTGGTTTTTATTAAAATCAATGCCTTTTTCTCCTTTTCCAATGTTTATGGTCAAAACATTGGTGGCGACTCCAAAAGAACCCTTTTCGAAAACCTTGCTTCTATTAGAGGATAGTTCAGCATTGAGCGCCTCGGAAGCAATGAACATATTTTTAACAAAAAACGCGAGTCTCAACCATCTTTTCGCAACCGCTCGCATTAACGTTCGAGATGTCCCAAGACGTCGGAACGGACGGTGGCGACAATTGTGCGTCCAAATCCGACATCATAGTCAAAAGTTATCTTACTTTGAACATTTTCGGCCTTTTTGTACTAGTGCATGCATAAACACATCCATTCTAGGGGGCATTAGATATCCTTAGGCATAGGCGAAAGAGACCCCAGTACGTTTGTAATCTTCCACAAGGAAGGGACGAGTATGCTAAGGGTATGGTAACCTTCGTTATACTTGTTAGTCTGTGATGGGAAAGGAACCATTACACCGAGGTGGGTATGGTATTCCGTAAAGCGTAAGCTTTAAAGAGGATACCAAAGTCATTGTCTTAAGGCATATCTATCCTACACTAATCATTTATTTCATTTCAAAATAAAAATAAACATTCTTAAATTCATGTGCATTCTAGAAAGTGGCTGGTCTTCTTCTTGTCCTCACTCACGCGCAAAATGCCAAGAGGATGGAGAAATTGGAAGAGCAAAATCGTAAGCTCACCATTGAGCTTAACTCCATAAAGGAGAAAATGACACGATTAATGGAGCAGTTAGAGGAACAAAATTGCAAGCTCATCGCTGAGCTTAATTCTGTGAAGGAGCACATGACGCAGCTAACGGAACTAATGCGCCATCAACGTAAGAGTCCCCATAATGATCATATGGGCAAAAGAGTGGAATAAGAACTAAGAGTGGGAGGATTACGCAACCTCCCTCATCCACATCATTCAAGAGTTCCTTAGCAAGAAGGAGAGGCGAAGCATGAACGCCATCAACCCCACTACTCCTTCTTCCTCTTCACCACCAACTGGGCAGTCACATAGACAAGAGGGAAAATTTACTCCCATTCCAACTTCCTATGGGAGTCTGCTGCCAGAGCTATTAAAGGCCAGGCTCCTAGCACGTGTTCCTCCGAAAAGGACGAATCCATCCTACCCCAAGTGGTACAAGCCTAACAAAAAATGTGTTTACCACTTGGACGCTCACGGACACTCTGTAGAGAATTGCTTGAACCTGAAGTATAGGGTTCAAGAGCTATTGGATGTTGGGAGGATCACTTTCGGCGCTCCCGCTCCTAATGTTGATGCCAAGCCCCCTTCGTAACCAGAATAGTGGGGTAGGGTAAAGAGGGCCAACTGATTAGGGATCTTTATGTTTTTTTTTAGCTTCCTACATATCTCTCGCGGTCTCCGCCCGTGGCTGCAAGATCTTTGACTACAAGAGCTTTGTAAATATTTCTTTTTTATCAATACAATAAGGCATTTTCATTCATATTCTTTTTCATTATTTTCTCTCTCATTATTCTTTCAAAATAAATAATAGAATCTAAGCTTAAACAAAACCTTAAAATAAAAACAATCATGTTTGTGATGGATGACTCTCTATGACATCCGAAAGCCGAAGGCGAATGAATCGAGTCAGACAGTGAGAAGGGGACCATCTCCCTGGGCATGCAAAGGTTGTTAATAAAGAAAGCTCGATCTATATGGCCCTACTAGGAAGAAACTAAGGCCATTGATTTGGGGGGAAAAAGATGATAGGAAAATATAGGTATTAATACCCAAATCAATGATAAGAGAGTATATGGACGCATGCGCATGATCCTATCATGCCATGCCAAAACTCCAGAGTTCAAGCATCATAATTTCTCTCCCTACCAACCTACAATGGATGGTGTCGTGGAGGCATCCTATAAAAACATCAAGAAGATCATCCAAAAGACGATCAAAACCTGCAAAGATTAGCATGAAATATCACCTTTTCCCCTTTATGGTTATCAAAGTTCCATATGGACCTCCACAAGAGCTACTCTATGCTCCCTTACATATGCCATGGAGGTCGTACTTCCAAAAGAGGTCAAAATACCTTCCCTTGCGAATTATCATGGAAGAAAAATTTACAAAAAACGGAATAGGTCCAAAACCGATATGATTAGTTGAACTTAATCAAAGAAAAATGGTTGGACGCCATATGTCGTGGACAAGCCTATCAAAGGAAAATAAAAAAGGCTTACGACAAAAAAAAGGTCAACCACCATATTTACCATGAGGGGGATTTAATGGTAAATAAATTGCTTCCGACCCTAAAAGACAAAATGGAAAAGTGGGCGGCAAATTATGAAGCACCCTTTGCGGTTAAATGAGCTTCCTCGGAAGGAACTCTTATCCTCATCGACATGGATGAAAAGAAACTTCAACACCCGGCCAATTCTGATACGGTGAAGAAGTATTATGCTTGAAGGACATTGCTCATGACCCACCAAAATGAAAACCCGCAAAGGGCTTCCTGGGTAAAAGATAGGGTCCATATTCCTCGCTAGGATACGTCCTAGGCAAAAGTCAGAGGTTACAAAAAAAAAGGAAAAACAAGGAAAGAAAAAGAAAAAAATCTCCTAAGAGCAATGGTTGCCTTAGTCGAAAACCGAAAGGCGATTAAGGTATCATCCTTCCAGAAGCAGACAGTCTTGCATAGTCTTTACTCCGGGCTCAAACATCTCAACGGAAGCGACTAGGAGAACCAGGAAGGCAGATATCGTAGACATGATTGTTGAATCCCATACAATATAGCTAACCTTGGCCAACCATTCTTCTAAAATCATTTGTATTACTTCTGTAAAAATAAAGAAGAAGAAATGAATCTTTTGCTCAAACTGGAGCAACAGACTGGAGGATGCTCTTTGGGCACATAGGACTGCTTACAAGGCACCTATAGGGATGTCTCCCTATCGAGTTGTCTTTGGTAAGCCATGCCACCTACTAGTGGAGATAGAGCACCGAGCATATTGGGCTGTGAAATCATGCAACTTCTCACTTGATGAAGTTGGAGAGGAGAGGAAGCTACAAATAAATGAATTGGATGAGATCCGTTTGGAAGCTTATGAGAACTCCATGTTCTACAAAGAGAAAACTAAGAGATTACATGATAGCTCCATAGCTAGGAAGGAGTTCTTTGTTGGTCAGCAAGTGCTGTTGTACAATTCTAGATTGGGTCTCATGGGTGGTAAGTTGCGTTCAAAGTGGATTGGACCTTTTATTGTTACTAATGTTTATCCTTATGGTGTAGTTGAAATTAAAAGTGAATCCACAGAAAAGAGCTTCAAGGTTAATGGCCATCGACTAAAACCATTCCTCAGCAATCCTTCTCTAGTGGATGTAGTTGTGGAGGAGATATCCCTAATTGATCCCACTTACCTTCCACCATAACTTAGGGAGTTCTCTTTTTTCCTTCTCTTTACTTTTATTGCACTTGTCCAATTGGTGATTTGATTGCTTGCCTTGATGTTATGCTACATTGGGACAATTTGTAGTTTAAGTGTGGGGGAGACTATTCTTTGTTTAGGATTTTTAGTTTTCTTTGTATTTCAGGTTCGTGTTTTGTGTATAGTTTGCATGTTTCTTTTGGATCTCTGGGTTTTGTTTAGGTTTTGGGCACTTTCTTCACTCTTGGGATAGGAGTTGCTTTATGCTTTTTGGATTGAAATCCCTGTTTTTCTCTGCTTGTCAAGTTGGTTACGATGTTTGAGAGGTTGAATTGAAGGCGACAATCTTACCCTTTGTGAGGAATTGAGCCACTACCTGTTCTTTCTTGAGTGTTATGCCTCTTGATTGCTTGCACAGTAGCCTTGGCTTGACTCTGATTGATCCTTCTTGATTCACATGCATGCTTGGAGATGATTAAGGCATTTTTGTTCTGATTAGCCTCTAGCCAAATGAGCCTACCTTGAATTAATTCCTTTGATAGCCCCTTTGAGCCTATGTTTCCCTTTATTTCTTTTGAAGCTCATTAAAAGCCTTAAGTGAAAAACCATGATTACCTTAACCTTAGGAATTTTTGGAGCTTTGGAATTGTTTTGGGAATAAGTTATTGAATAAGTGTGGGGGTGCATTTTGTATTTCATTGGATGATGTACTGGCTAGTTGGTTATCTCTGTTGTACAGTTTTTGTGTTTTCCTTTCAGTGTATTTCATGTAGTTTAAAAAAAAAGATATTTAAAAAAAAAGAGAAAAAAAAGAAAAAAAATATAAAGAAAGGAAAGTTGTGGTTGAGGTAAAGGCAGTAGTGGAGGTTTGATATTAGAGGTTTTTGGGCATGCATCTTGTGCTTATTTTTGACTTATTCCCCATTGCTCCTCTAGTTCCTCTGGTTCACAGCTACTTATCCCATATGATATCCTCTACCTTGTCCCTACCCCCATTACAACCTGAAAAGACCTTTTTATCTTTTTGTGCATGTGCGTTGGGTGTTGAGTTTAGAGGCTTGCGAAGTCTATTTGTTGTTTGCTTTTCTTGAGTATTTTGAGAGTATACAGTAGCCTAGACACATGAGAGATATAGTGCATCTTGTGAGGTTTTGTCACTTTGATTCACCTTTTGACCTGATTGACCTCTTGCCAGGTTTTGAAATGCTTGGATGATTTCCATGAGTATCTGGTTTCTCTGACTCTTTGTGTGTTGGATGTTGTCTACTCCTTTCTTTTCCTAGGATTCATTAAGGATTGTGTAAATTTGTTTGTGTTTTGTGTGTCTTCTTGTTCTTGCTCCTTTTTGTTGTGTCACTCTCTTCGATGTCTTTGGAATTGCTCCTTGCTTTGCTTCTTGATTTTGCCCGGGAGTGCAAAAGACTAAGTGTGGGGGAATTTGATGAGCCATTATTTTCCCGCATTTTCTTATCTTTATGTAATTATCTTAATTGGTGCATTGTGTTTAATTGTCTATTATTAGTGCATTTTCATTAATTTGGCTTCATTGAGCCATTATTCCAAATTTTTATTAATTTAGATTAATTGGTCTAATTTTCGTTTCTAATTATTTTTAGGTATTTTTGGTGAAACAATTTTGAAGTATGGACATTAATATTGAGATGAAGAGAGTTTCCACATCATTGCCATGTCAACTGCACCTCACCTGCCATGTCACCTTCCACATCACTGCCATATCACTGCCACATCACCTGCCATGCAACTGCTATTTCCACATCATATTAATGATTGCCACGTCAACTAGGGTTTGTTTGATGTGTAATCCCGTATGGGCCAACTTGGGCCCATTCCTAGGGGACTCTAGGGTTAGGGTAGGCTGGTATTTTTAGAGGAGCAATAGGAGGAGGAGGCAGGCAGCCACTGTAGTTTTGTTTTACGTTTGTTTTCATGCTGGTTTTCTCTGCATTTTAATTTGGACTGCTCAAGGCTCATTAAAAGTTTGGTTCAATTTCGTTTTCTGCTGCCATGAAACCACCACACAGCCGCCTTTCATCTTCTGCAATTTATATTCAAGTTTGTTTACTCTTCTGTCATTATTTTTAAATTCTTGTTTCGATTTTAATTATGTTTCTTCTATTGCGTTTTCAACTTTCCATGGATAGCTAAATCTTTGTATTGATTTTCTGAGAAGAATGCAAGTAGATCTTTGAGGTTTTGTTATTCAATTTCATTTCGTTTGTTCTCTTCACTCTTCATCTTCTAATCTCAGTGTTGAATTATAATCTGTTTATGCTTAATAAACCAAAACTAATATCACAATTTGCTTAATTTTGTGTTAGATATGAGATTATGTGATGTATGCAATGCTTAATTGTATAAGGATAAATTGGGGTTAATCTTCGCTTAGTTGGTTAATTTCATGTTGGAATAAGGGTTAAGGAAAATTTGGGATTAATCTTCACTTAGTTGGTTAATTTCATATTGGAACAAGGGTTAAAGCTAATTTGAGATTAATCTTCGCTTAGTTGATTAATTTCGAATTAGAATATAATTTGGGATTTATCTTCGCTTAGTTGGTTAATTTCGAATTAATTTCGTAATCTAGGATAAGTGACACTGCATTAGAATCAGGAAATCAATTGCATTTTAATCTGTTTTTAATCCGCATTTTTATAATTTGCTTTTGTTCTGATTCATCTAATATTTTAATTTTGAAAAACTCCCTTTTTTTGTTACTGTTCTAATTTTAAAAATTGATAAGCTTTGATAGAAATTCGTGGTCTTTGGGAGACGACATAGGAAAGCTTCCTAGTACTTCATTTATCTGTTTTAATTATTTGACCGAGTACGACATCGATCAAATTTTCAGAGGCACTGTCAAAATCAACGAATCTCTAATGGATCCCTGACTACATCAGAGGCAATTATCAAGAATCCCCAGTGATCAACAAGTTGGATGGCTATCAGAAAAAGCCGAAAACCAAAATCCCCGGTACACCAAATGACCATAGAAAAGCCAAAACACAATACCTCAAAGCACTAAACCTATTCCCCATGGAGCCGGTGCATGAGCTAAAGTAGTAAGCCGCCACCACTTTCTCTAACAGAAGGATCAGCCACCATAGTAGAAGGGGCATCTAGAAGATAGAGTTTCACACATCGTCCGAAGGATCTGCTCTGTTGCAAAGGAGTATGCGGAAGACACAATCCACTATCATCGCCCGAAGGATCAACTTTGTTGCAAAGGAGTATCTTGAAGGACGAATTTACATACATCGTCCGAAGGATCAGCTCCATTGCAAAGGAGTATCTGGAAGACACAATCCACCGTCATTGCCCGAAGGATCAACTCCGTTGTAAAGGAGTATCTGGAAGACACAATCCACCATCATCCCCCAAAGGATCAGCTCCGTTGCAAAGGAGTATCTTGAAGGCAAGATTTACACACATCATTTGAAGTATCAACCCCGTTGCAAAGGGGTATCCAGAAGACACAACCCACCTTTACCATCTAAAGGATCAGCTATATTGTAAAGGAGTATCTGGAAGATACAATCCACCGTCATCGCCTGAAGTATCAGCTCTGTTGCAAAGGAGTATCTTGAAGGCAAGATTTACATACATCGTCCGAAGGATCAGCCCCATTTTTTAAGGGATATCCGGAAGACACAACCCACCTTTACTGTTCGTAGGGTCAGCTTCTGCAGCTTGGGAGCATCCAGAAGACAAAAGTCTACTATGCATTCACCACCTGAGGGGCCAGCTGCTGCATCGAAGGAGCATCTCAAGGGAAAAACTTTCTTCATCAGCAGAAGGGTCAGCTACCGCATCAAAGGAGCATCCTGAAGCTTCACACATATCGTCCGAAGGGTCAGCCTCTGCAGCAAGGAAGCATCCTAAAGACAGTACCAGATTGCATTCATAGTCCCGAGGGTCAGCTACCAAGACAAGAGGAGCATCCAGAGGACAACCGGGTAAGAGGATTAACTCCTTCACCCGCCAATCGACCTTATGGTACATTAGCCCATAGTCAATTGGTCGGGTGAAGGGGGGGGCAACTCCTAGCTTCCTAATAAAGCCAGAAATCACCCGTTTCAAAGATGGTTAAGAATTTGTTAAGTCCGTAGTAGCTTTTTCTAGGTTCCATTTAAGATAAGAAGAGTTTTCAAAGGCAATAAAAATCGTAAATTTCATCAGGAACAGTAGATGGTCGTCCAAGATAGTCAGACGGCCGTCCATGCCTACTTTAAGGCAATGGACGGTCGTCTACTTAGCCTAGACGGTCGTCCATGGCAACTTTTAGTCATGGACGACCGTCCACTTTACAGAAACGACCGTCTATGCTCACTTTTTGCCATGGACGACCATCCACTAAGCCTAGACGGCCATCCACTTTTCCTGGCTCGATTCCCTATAAATAAGAGCCCCATTTCTCATTTTTCACACATCTCTCCACTCCTACACTCTGTAGGAAGCCTTTTGGCACTTTAGAGTGACTCTGAGCATTATTCCAGAGTTCGAGTGAGCTTTCTAATTTCCGTTTAAGGTAGAAATCGGTTAAGGAAGTCTCCTTTTGAGACGTCCGGCGCTCGGTAAGGTGGTACTCTTATTTTTTGTTCGAGGGAGGAGTGACTTTGTAGAGTGCGGGGATTGCCAAAAAGTGTTCTCAAGTCCAAGATTTATAAAAGTTCGCTTCGGAGGTTCTTCTTCATATCTCTTCTCTTTTACTGCTTTTACTGCTTTCCTTGTATGCATTAGATATTAGGATCATGTAGACATTTAAATTCTGCTAGTAGATAAATAATTAGGGTAAAAGCTTAATTTCTCTTAGTCTTTATTTTACGAATTAGTCCATCATAGGGAACCCGAAAGGGGCATTGTGGGGTGCTAACACCTTCCCCATACATAACTAACTCCCTTACCCGACTCTAGTTGTAATGGCCAAAGTTGGTTTTTTCTAAAACCAATGCCTTTTTACCTTTTTCAGTGTTTAAGGTTAAAACACTGGTGGCAACTCCATAGAACCTTTTTCGAAAACTTCATCCTTAAGATCAGTCCGACTATCGAGCATCTTAAGAATATCGACCATCTTTATGAACTATGCGAGTCATTTCAAAACCATCGCGTCACTCTGACCGCCTCTTTTGACTGCAATGATAGTGTTGTTGTTCAACTCAAGGTTAAGACTTTTTCTTGGGAAATTAAAGTCTAAATGGTCAGGGTCATTCTTGATAAGAAGTGTTAAGCCTTATGGTGCTGTAAAATTGGAAGATTCAACAACAGGTAGAACATGGACAACTAATGGGCAAAGAATCAAAGCTTATCTTGGAGGTGAAATTGAAAAACTCAAATTGATCACTCACCTGCATGAGCCATAAAGCAAATAGGCGTTGAGATAATGACATTAAACAAGCGCTCTTGGGAGGTAACCCAGTGTTTTGAATTTGTTTTTCTTTTTGCATTTTAAGTTTTTTGTGCATTTTTCTTCCTTAGGTTCTTTCTTTGTAAGATTGCTCCAAGTACACAGTAAACTTCTTCTCAAGACTTTGAAGCCTTACTTCAATGACCTGGGGACAATCTAACTTTTCCGGGAGGGGGTGAGAAAGTCTTCAGCTGAGGCTGAGGCACAATATGAGGAGGAGATGACAAGTGAATAAAACGAGGGAGGAAACTGACTTTGTTTCTAATGTTTTTAATTCCTTTGTTTTGAACATTTTTAATTTAATATTTTTAATTGCTTTGTTTTAAATTTTGAATTCCCTTGTTGTCCCACATTACCATTGCTTATTGTCTAATTCAAATCTAGAACTGAATGAGGAGAAGTAAAATGTTTTTCATTGTGTTCCAATAACAAGTGATTTTAGGACAATGGGTATGATAGTGAAAAGGAATTAATGAGGAGAATTAGGAATTAACTGAATTGGAGAAGCTAGCCAAAACCCAAGAGAGGAGTGAACCAAAAACAGATAAATTGAGTGTCAACACTTTATGATGATAACTGGTATTGATTGATTCTTTGATGTGATTGCATGTTAGCGAGACTTAAAAATGATAAAGGCATTTTTTCTTGTGTAGTGAAAATAGATATAACCCAGAGCCAAATAGCCAACCCTGCATTAATTATAGGAAATCCATTTGAACCCCATTTGAGCCAAAAACAAGATTGTTTCTTGAAACAGAACCCCTGAGCCTAAACAATGTTTATCCACCTTCCTATATTTGAGAAATGAAATGATTATGAATGTTATTGTTTCTCCTACAGGTATTGATATTAAAAAAAAAAAGAGAAGGTTGAGTAGAGCAAAAGGGAAAAGAAAAGCATAAATATTGTGGCTAAGCCGAAATGATAAATACAAAACATGAGGAAAGGAAAAGGAAATTCAAAGTGGTGTGAATGATAATTGGTGAGATTGTTAACTCACTATCATTATGTTGAAGCAAAAACATGAATTTTGAGACATAATTTGAGAAAATGTTAAACAAGAATCAATCATATAATTTCAATTTCTCAAATACTTTTGTATATCCTAGAAAAACTAATGAATTCCTTCTTTGCCCAACCCCATTACAAGCCTTAAAAGACCTTTTGATTCAAGTCTTGCTTAACAAATGTTGATTGCTTGAAGATGATTATCAATGGTGGATTTTCTAAATGAAGTGATTGAATGAGATAAACAGTTACCTGTGAGAGTTAGAGATGATTATATATCATTGTACTTGAGAGATGATGTTTCTCTAAGGATAATTGATGATTAATTTTCCCTATTAGTTTATGTAATTGTCATGCACATATATGTTATTTTCACTTGATGTTGTGAACTCATATCTGGAAGGAAAATTATTTTTATATTCAGAGTTCTAGAAGAGAAAGTGAGAATAAGAAATGAATTTCTTTTAGAAGAATTAGTACTTTGCTTGGGGACAAGCAAGATTCTAGGTTGGGGGAGTTGTTAAGTGGTAAAAGTTGATGTAATTATGCTCTTAATTGTGATATAATCACTTAAATTATAGTGATTCTAATATATTTTTCTCCCAATATAGGATGAATTTGAATAATACCTGGATACAAGAGCAAAGATCATAATTGTGAAGTAATTGAAGAAAAATTGAAAGAAAGAATAACGCTTGAGCGAATGAATGATGCAAGTCTCGACCCAAATTTTCCTATAAAAAGATAAGACGCGTTTTGAGATGTAATTTTAGTTTTTTGGAGAAGAGGCGCGTTTGTTGTTCTGTTCTTCAAGGATTCTTCAATATTTCCTCATTTAGAGCATTGTAATGGCCACCATGAGTGGCTAACTTCATTCTCTTAGGATTAGGTGCACTTCCTTGGAACTCTTTTGTATCATGGTGATATTTTGAGATATTAATTTAAGTTTTGATGTTGTTATTCTTATCTTTTGTGCTTTGGAATGATTTATTCTTGATTTTTGGGATATGATTGGAAAATATATCTTGAAACCCTAGATTAGGTAAGAATATTTGATACGTTAATTGTCAGGAATGGAATGAAAGTATCAAGTGCTTAACACCCTAAACCTAATGCTAGAAAATCTTTTAACTATGTGAGGAATCAACATTTATCAGGTTTTCTTATGAATTTCACATGCGAGGAATCAAAATGAATAATTTGAGTAGGTGGCATCAACATTGTTAGGTTAATTGATGTTCTTAATTTGACCTAGCCATTATTGTAGACCCCAAATCTTGCCTGACCTCAAAATAAAGAGCAGAAGACCTCCTATTCGAAGATGGACAAAGCCTAAAAAGTCACTACGAGAGACTATTAGGCCCCATATTAGAGTAGGAAGGTTTTTCTGTACAAAAAATAAAGGATTCCCACCTTAGGGGTCGAGACCGCCATCTCGCTTTTCAGGACCACCGCCTCTCCAAATAGAAAAGTCGAGACTGTCGTCTCGTTTGGCGAGACGACCGTCTCGCCACTTACTATGGCGAGACCACGTTCTCGTTTGGCGAGACGACCCTCTCGTAATTCGGAAAGTCGAGACCGCCATCCCGATTGGCAAGACGGTCGTCTCGCCATTTGTGGAAGTCGAGACCGCCGTCCCAAATGGTGAGACGATCGTCTCGACCTGACAAATGCGAATCCCTATAAATAGGGGGCGCTCTCCCCTTCATTTCACACAATTCTTCCATTCTTACTTCTACATTTTCTTAGAATTCCTCTTTTAGAGCCCCTCCGAAGCATTTCCATAGTTTTTGAGTGTTTTAAGAGAGTTTTTATAGTGAAAAAGCGGCATTGTAGAGCGAAGGGCTGTCAAAGCGCACCCTCTTTTTCACGAGAATTAATCAAAGCTTGCTCCGGAGGTTTCTTCACTCTCTACCTCTCTTTTATTGTCCTTTCTACTTGCATTAAATTGTGCAATAGTTACTAGGGCCATGTAGTCATTATTTTTTAACTCCGTAAATAAAAGAGTAAAAGCATCATTTCAAAAGTTTATTTATAAAATAACTGGCCCATCATAGGGAACCCGAAAGGGGCGCCGTAGGGGAGCTAATACCTCCCTTACGCGTAACTAACTCCCTTACCCAACTCTGGTTTTAACGACCAAAGTTGGTTGTTCTTAAAAAACCAACGCCTTTTTCTTTCCTTTCTCGATGTTTCTGGTAAAAACATCGGTGGTGACTCCATAAGAACCCTCTCAATCTTGCTCTTAGGTTAGCCCGGTTATCGGACGATCTAAAAGATCTCTTTTGAAAACCTCACCCTTAGGTTCAGCCCGGTTATCGATTAACCTGGAGGCATTGTAACCACACCCATATTAAACGAAAAAAATGGAAAGTCGGAACCATCGCGTCGCTCCAACCGCCTCTTTTGAAGGTGGCGACAGATGGCGACTCCACTGGGGAAGCCTAGAGAGTTGATCCCATTTATTGATGGGCCAATTTAATAAATAAACATAGAAATTTCGATTTACCCTACCTTGTATTATAACATGTTTATTTGCTTTGCTTTAATAACTTTTGTTTGTTTATTTTACGCAATTGTTTGAAATACAAACTGTACACAAACCTTTGCACACAATAGTTCCCTCTATACCCAGGGGCAAGTGAGAAATCCATAAGGAGTGGGTGGCAGGTACGGTTTGCCGTAGTGAGGGCCATGTGCCCACCGGTATGATCGGAAACCACCACTCAAGGTGATAACCTTCCTCTTTTGGCACAAAGACTAACTATAGCCTTAGTGCTAAGCATGGTCGGAAGGCTGGAGAGTAGGGACCCTATAATGAGGGCACCTTGGGGGCCTAAGCCTTGGTGAGAACAGTTAGAACCTACCTTTGCCAATGCACTTTTCTGCAGGAAAACCCTACCTCGTGATTAAAACAACTTCTCGCCTGATCGCGGATGAGTGATTTGTTTGTTGCATTTGATTGCATAGCATAACCAAACAACAGATAAAAACAGAAAAACCAAAAAAATATTTTTTACAATAAACTCCCTTATCTCGGACAGTCTGCCTTTTAGCTAGTCTGGCTTCAGGTTCTTTGCAAGCTAAGTAGCCAGGCAGTCCGACAGAAGAGATAAGGGACGGTAATATTATTCTTTCACAATAAACCATTTTATCTCGGACAGTCTGCCTTTTAGTTAGCCTAGCTTCAGGTTCTTTGTAAGCTAAGTAGCCACGCAGTCCGACAGAAGAGATAAAAAGCTCTAAAACAAAATAAAATCAAATAAAGACCCAAATCAAATAAATGGGACCTTGTTCATAAACATTAAATTCATAAATCATCCATATAGGTAGTTTATTTTTGAAAATAAACACGCGAATACTATCATACATCATGTAGAAATAAAACATGATAAATAGGAAAAAACAAACACTCGCATGCATACCCACTGTAGACCCCAAATCTTGCCCGGCCTCCAAATAAAGACCAGGAGACCTCCTATTTGAAGATGGACAAAGCCTAACAAGCCATTAGGAGAGACTATTAGGCCCCATACTAGGATAGGAGGGAGTTTCTGTGCCAAAAATAAGTTTTCTCGCCTTGTTGGGATGAGACCGCCGTCTGGATTTCCCAGACCGCCGTCTCGCCACCTGCGAAGGGCAAGACGACGGTCTCGCTTCCCCAGACGGCGGTCTCGCCGCGTTTGACAGGGCAAGATGGCGGTCTCATTGGACGAGACGACGGTCTCGACCCTGTCAGACGAGACTGGCGGTCTCGCCACTGACAGGCGCGGAAACCTATAAATAGGGGTCCTCCCCCCCTCATTTCCACACACCTCAAGCATTAGCTCTGCCTTCTCTCTAAAAACTTCTCTCTAGAATCCCTCCAACGCATTTCCGGAGTTTCTGAGTGTCTTTGAGAGCTTTTTTCGGCGTCTAGAAGAGTTTCCGACGTCTTGTAGAGTGAAGGGCTGCCAAAAAGCACCCTCTTTTCAAAGAGAAATATAAAACAAAGCTTGCTTCGGAGGTTTAATTTCCCCCTCTCTACTTTAAACGCTTTAATTTTAATTATGCAATAGATTAGGGCCATGTAGTCATCACTTTAAATTCCGCATAATAAAAAGGGCAAAAGCATCTTTTCCGGTTTATTTATTAACAATAAAAGTTGGCCTGTCATAGGGAACCCGAAAGGGGCGTAGTAAAGGAACTAATACTTCCTTTACCATGTAACTAACTCCCTTACCCAACTCTGGTTCTAATGACCAAAGTTGGTTTTCGAAAACCAACGCCTTTTAAAAAACCTTTTCCGATGTTTCCGGTAAAAACATCGGTGGCGACTCCATAGAACCCAAAATAAACAAGTCCTTGGGTTAGCCCGGTTATCGGACAACCCAAGGACACCTTTCGAAAACCTCGTCCCTAGGTTAGCCCGGTTATCGGACAGCCTAAAGGCGTTGTAACCACCTATAAAAAACGCGAAAAACAAAAGGGTCGAAAAACCATCGCGTCGCTCCGACCGCCTCTTTTTCAGACGGCGGCGACAGATGGCGACTTCACTGGGGAAGCCTCGAGAGTTGATCCCATTTAGTGATGGGCCGGCTTAAATAATAAATAAACCAAGAAAATAACACTTTTGCCCTTAACTTGTATTTATAACATGTTTTAATGTTTGGCTTTAATAAATTGTTGTTTGTTTATACTTGCGCAAATTGCTTGAAATATAAACTGCACACAATCCCTTACACACTGTCGCCGCTTTCAAAAAGAGGCAGTCGGAGCGACGCGATGGTTTTGCTGACCCTCTTGCTTTCGCGTTTTTTATGGGTGGTTACAACGTCCTTAGGTTGTCCGATAACCGGGCTAACCTAGAGATGAGGTTTTCGAAAAGTGTTCTTGGGTTGTCCGATAACCGAGCTAACCCAAGAACGGGTTTTGAAGGGTTCGTGGAGTCGCCACCAATGTTTTTACCGGAAACATCGGAAAATGAGTTTAAAAAGGCGTTGGTTTTCGAAAACCAACTTTGGTCATTAGAACCAGAGTTGAGTAAGGGAGTTAGTTACGTGTAAAGGAAGTGTTAGTTCCTTTACGACGCCCCTTTCGGGTTCCCTATGATAGGCCGGCTACTTTGGATAAATAATTAAACTGGAAAATTGCGCTTTTACCCTTTTATTATGCGGTATTTAAAGATTATGACTACATGGCCCTAGCGTCTATTGCATAATTTAAATGGAAGCGGTAAAGTAAATAAAGAGGTTTATGAACCTTCGAAGCAAGCTTTCTTATATTCTTTGAAAGAGGGTGCTTTGTGGCAGCCCTTCACTCTACAACGCTCAGAAACTCCGGAAATGCCTCGGAGGGATTCTAAAGAAGATTTAGAACGCTCAAAATTCTCCTAAAGACACTCAGAAACTCTGGAAATGCTTCGGAGGGGTTCTAGAGAGAGAAAATCTAGAGAGAAGGAGGAGGAACTGTGTGTTTCTGTGTGGAAATGAGGGGGGGAGAGCCCCTATTTATAGTTTTTTGCGCCTGACAGGTCGAGACCGTCGTTTCGTCTGACAGGGTCGAGACCGCCGTCTGGACAATCCAGACCGCCGTCTCGACCATGGTAGGGAGTCGAGACCGCCGTCTGGATAATCCAGATCGCCGTCTCGATTAGGCAGAAGTTGAGACCGCCGTCTAGACAAGTGAGACGATGGTCTCATCCCTGGCGTGAGGCGAGACGGCGGTCTGGTCCTTCCAGACGGCGGTCTCGTCCCTTCAGGGCGAGAAACTTTATTTTTTGGGCCAAAAAACCCTCCTATCCTAGTATGGGGGGCCTAATAGTCTCTCCTAGTGGCTTGTTAGGCTTCGGCCGTCTTCAAATAGGGGGTCTTCTGACTTTATTTGGAGGTGGGGCAAGATTTGGGGTCTACAGCTGCCCCCCCCTTTACCTGACTAGTCGGCTGTTGGCTTTGTTGTGCCAGACAGGTAGATAGGAAGGTAAAGGAGTTGACCCTCTCGCCCGGCTACCCTTCGGACGTCCCGTCTTGTGGAGGATGATCCTCTGGGGAGATGTTGTATTTATGCACCTCCGGGATACTACTCCTGACGTAGCCGATCCCTTTGGTTGACACGTGGTAGAACCTCCGGATACTACTCCTGACGTAGCCGATCCTTCAGTTGATGGGTATAAACCCCCCATCAGGCTGGTAGTTATAGTCCGTTGTGTGGGACTGGATGGGTATGAACCCCCCATCAGGTTGGTACGGTCCGTTGTGTGGGACCGGATGGGTATGAAACCCCATCAGGGTGGTAGTGGCGGCTTACTGTTCAGGTGGCCCATGCGTCGTTTAGGCACTCCTTGTGTGCTGGTTGATAGGTATAAACCCCCTATCAGGCTGGTACAGTCCATTGCGTAGGACTGGTGGTGGTGGCGGCTTACTGCTCAGGTAGCTCATGCGCCGTTTTACTGGGGAGTGATTTCTGTGTTGGTAGATGTTCTTGGACTTCTTGGATGGTCGTCCGGGCTGCGCCGGGGATTTTGTTGGTTTGTTCATCCAGCTCCATTGATGGCCGGGGATTCTTTGTTTCTGATTTTTTTTGTGGTAATCATCCGACTCTTGCTGGCTGGTCGGGTTCTTCTCTTCTCTTTTTGTGTTTGACTCTTGGTAGTCGATTTTTATTGGTTGAGGTGATGGCTTAATCCTGCCTTTTTCTCGCGGTTTTATCTCTTTTTTCTCGCGATTTTGGATTTTGGCTTTTTTCTTGAGCGTATGCCTTTTCTCTTTTAAGTTATTTTTGTTACGCTGACTTTTGTAAAAGAAGGCAAAGAATGCATGGAATAAAATTTTATTCATGGAAAATTTTATTACAACAGCTTTTTATTTAGGTAAGTGCAGTCCCTAGGGGCTATCATCAGGGGAATCGAAGTAAGGAAACCCTTTGTACATGTGATACCGGAAGTCTACTTGCTCTTGGACTTCGTCACAGTAGTCCTCTTGGAATGTCGTCCATTCCTGCCGGATCCTCTGCTGCTCCTGGTAGATCTCGTCCTGGCGAGCTTGAAAGGCCTGCTGGCGAGCATCCTGGGCCTGCTGCCACTGGGTCTGCTGCTCTCGCCACACCGCCATTTGGGCGAACTGCTGGCTTATATGATTCATGTGTTGGTGCATGCCAGCAAAGTCCTCTGTGTATGGTGGGGGCTGTTGCTGTTGGGAGCCGGGGGATGTGGGCATATCCTGCATCGCCACGATCCCCTGGAGATCCAGCTCGAAGTCCAGGGAGGGGTGCAGGGCGAACTGGTTTCCCCGACGTATCAGCATCCCCATGCTGATCAGCATTGGCCCATTGATGGGCTCGGGTCGGAGGTTGCGGGCTAGCTCTTCCCGGCCAGGGCACCCCATTCTCTCTGCCAGAGGGGTGATGAGAGGAGCTATGAGGACGACCCCTGTGGATCTGCTCCCGAAGTCCTTAAGGGCCCTTAGGAGAAAGTATCCAGGGTTGCAGCACCGCCTCTGGTGCATGCAGTAGAGGAAAAAGAGATCAAGGAGGGATATCTTACCCTGGCTCTCCTTCCTCCCATGGATTGTGCCTGCCAGCAGCTTGTGGCAAATGCGGAGTGCCAGTTGCAGTGCGGAGCCTCTCATCAAAGTGGGCAGTGTGGTTGCTCCTATGAGCTCATGCCACATTTCTGCGAGGGTGAGGTTGGCGGGCCGAGAGCAGATGGCCTCTCGGTATTCTCGGGTTAGCGCTTCCTCGGGCCGGATGAATCCAATGGACACATTGAATTCTTCCAGGGTGGTGGTGTGGTATTGCCCACCCATGAAATTGTTCACCATTTTGGTGGGCTGAATGGCTGAGGCCATGGAGGGGATCTCGATGAGAGAGACGGAGGCCAAGAATTCTTGTACCGCTTGGGGGTACACATGTGTGGGTGGGGTTCCTCGAGACGGCGGTCTCGATTTGCAGGGGAATCGAGACGGTGGTCTGGAATGTCCAGACGGCGGTCTCAAATTTCTGGGTTTTTTTTTTTTTTGAATAAGAAATAGGACCTGGTTCAAAAACATTTTATGCATGCAAATGTTTTCATGTTTGATGTCCTATAATGCCTACTTTAATTAGTTTTTCAGAAGGATTTAACCAACGTGTCTTGTTGTGCTGAAAGCCTTCTGATTCGCTGCGTTTTACTTTTGGTTGTACCATGCTGGACTTCTTGTGACCGAAGGGTAATTTCTTTCTTTCTTTTCTCCTCTTTCTCTCTTTTTCGTTTTCTTTTCTTTTGTAGAGCACTTTTGTCATGTGGTGTCCCTTTTTCCTTGCTTTACGGATTTCAATCCTCTTGTTGACTATACGCCTCCATATTCCCAAATTAATTATTAGAATATTGTCGTAAGGGTCAAGAGAAAAGAAGTAAAGGAGGTAAAAATCAATGGTTTGTGTTTTAGAGGGTTGATTTTTATTGATAAAAGGATTTGTAAGAATGGCTGGCTAAGGTTAAGCCTGGGTGTTTAAGCTTTGTCTAAGCAAACATTTTTCCTTTCTTTTTGTATTTACGCTCTTTGGTTTCATCTCCATTGCTTTTAAATGGCTATCTGATTTCCCTAGATCGCCCTTTGGGTTTTCGATCTAGGATACTGTGTTTTTGGCCCTAACTTTTGTCTAGGTTCCTTCTTTTGTAAAATTTTGGAGAAATCCTAGTGAACCTTATTTGTAACCCTAACTTTTGCCTAGGCTACCCTTTATTGTTGTTCGGGTATCCTACCGGGTCGACCCTATCTTTTGTGTAGCCCCCTTAGTGGGTTTCCTACCGGGTAATTTGCCCTTTTCTTTGGCCTTTGGCTTTTCTGGGCTTTTTCTTTTTTGTGGATTTATTTTTTTGTTCACAGTATTGGCGAAGCATGACTTTCTTTATGGGTGAAGTGAAGTCTTATTCTTAGGTGCTTCTAATCAACTAACTTGATGACAATAGCAATGTTAAATGTTGATTATTTGGAAGCGCTTTTTATTCTTCTCTTTTTTATGTTTTTTTTTGTTTACTTAGACAGGGTTATTTATGTGGTCCAGTCAGAAGTAGAAAGAAGAGAAGCAGATAGAAAGAATCATTCTTTATTAATTAATAAGGGAATATGTGCCCTAAAATGCCCGGGGGTTGGGCTCGCCCCGGGGGATAGTCTCTAACAATCATGGGGTTTACATCCCTTAAACAAAGAAAAAGATTTCCTAATGACTAGAGTGTCTCTTGACGCTTGCACCCCTCCACTTCGGAAAACTTGCTTGAGTGTGCGGAGGGGAGACTTCCCTTTTCTTCTTTCCGCCCGACCCTTGGTAGGGTCATATCCTAAGCCATACTTGTAAGGATTGTCTTTGAATTCTGGGGGTTCCCTCATGCCTTGGGAATCTGCCCCCAGTCCTTGGCCAGGATGGTAGCCATGCTTCAACATCATGCGGGCTACCTTTGTGTCTCTGGGAAGTCGCTCTATGCTGGCAATTTCGAGCGCTTGAAAAGATGTTTCAAGGGCCTCTTCAGCCGCATCCACATAAGGTTGAGTGGACGGTCCACTGATCAGGATATCGTCTTCTGCTTGGACTGTGACCAGTTTATCGTCTACTATGAACTTGACTTTCTGGTGGAGCGTCAAAGGTACTGCCTTAGCATCATGAATCCAAGGCCTGCCGAGGAGACAACTGTATGCTGGAGTAATGTCCATTACATGGAAATCGACGTTAAAGGTAGTGGGTCCAACCTGGATTGGCAAATTGATCTCTCCCACTACTTCTCGTTTTGATCCGTTGAAGGCTCGAACGATGGTGCTGCTTGGGCGCAGACGGGTTCCTTGGATAGTCAACTTATCCAGTGTGCACTTGGGCATCACGTTCAGGGATGACCCGTTATCCACAAGAACTTTGGCGATGAGGTATTCCTTGCATTTAACCGAGATATGCAAGGGCTTGTTATGTTTTGGCCCCTCGAGGGGGAAATCTTCCTCTGTGAAGGTGAGGTGATCGTTTGCCATGATGTGACCGACGATCCTCTCAACCTTTTCTTGGGATATTGTGTGAGGTATGTAGACCCCTAATTTTGCCCGGCCTCTCAAATAAAAGCTAGGGAAACTTCATACAGTTCACCCGGCTTCATATCAAAGAAAAACCAAGAAGGACCTCCCACAACAGAAGACGGAGTTCACTCATTCACACGGTAAAAGCCAAAAGAGACTTCCTACACAAAGACAAAGCTCGCCCGACATCTTAATGAAGGCCAAGAAGACTTCCTATATGAAGATAAAGCTTCAACGGACACACATCGGCATCAATCTATGTCCGAAAAAGGAAAGGAAAGCTTCCCGGGGTCCCAGAACACGAAAACTGGACAAAACAGGCCGGGACCACGGTCCCAAAAGTGGGACGGCCGTCCCAACTGCAATTAAGCAGTTGGGATGCGCGTCCGAATGTGGGACGGCCGTCCCAAACCCAGTTTAAGTGGGACGGCCGTCCCGGCCTTCCTGGGGGTCCCGTTCTGTGTAAATTTGCCATTTGGGACGGCCATCCCAGTCCAGACGGCCGTCCCAACCCAGACGGCCGTCCCAAAGTGCGCCAGCTGCGAAAAACTATAAATATGAGGCTCATTTGCCACTTTTTCACACCACGGACACTCCAGAGAGCTCGAAACACTTTAGAGCACTTGTCTACTTCTCTCTCTCTCTCGAATGATCTTTCCGATTGCCTTAAATAGGTAACAATCGGTTAAGGAATTATATTCCGGCATTTGATTCTTCTTTAAATTTTTAGTAGAGTCGATCTTGTATTGGTGAGGAGAGACTGTGTAGAGAGAGGGTTGCCAAAACGCATCCTCACGGTTCGAGGTTCTCAATATAAAGCTTGCTACGAAGGTTCTTTTCAATTCCCTTCTCTTTTATTGTTTTATTTATTATTTTATTGTTTTATTTAGCTTTATTATGTCATGTAGAATAGGATCATGTAGATAGCTATTTTAATATCTCTTTTATTGCTTTATTTAACTTTATTCATCATTTTATACACGCAACATAGAATAAAATCATGTAGATAGCCATTTAATATTATGTAATAAAATAGGGTAATCGCGTAATTTCTCGTAGTCTTTATTTAAATGAATTAATCTGTCATAGGGAACCCGAAAGGGGCGTTGTGGGGTGCTAACACCTTCCCCACACGTAACTAACTCCCTTACCCAACTCTGGTTATAATGGCCAAGTGCGGTTTTTCTTAAAATCAACATTTTTTCCTTTTCCAATGTTTATGGTCAAAACATTGGTGGCGACTCCATAAGAACCCCTTTTCGAAAACCTTTTAAAACAAAAACGCGAGTCTAAACCATCTTTTCGCGACCGCTCGCATAAACGTTTCTAAGACGTCCCCCTCCGGACGTCGGAAAGGGACGGCGGCGACAGATGGCGACTCCGCTGGGGAAGCTAGAGAGTTGATCCCATTTAGTGACAGATAAATTCAAACTAAGTAATGATTTGAAATTACGCCTTTACCCTCCATATGTTTTTACTGTATGGCTTTAATAACTGCTGTATGATTATTTCTGCAAATTGTTTGAAATATAAACTACACACAAAAACCCTTGCACACAACAGTCCCTCTATACCCGGGGGCAAGAGTGAATACCTATAGGGAGTGGGTGGCAGATACGATCGGTTAGTTGGCACACGGGGCTACTGCCGTTGTTGGAAAACCACCAACTCAGGGTGATAACTCTCTTCTTTTGGTCTAAAGGTGTCGCCACGGAGTTCCGTGCATGACCCGAGGATTGAGAGATTGAGAGGTCCCTATAATGGGGGCACCTTGGGGACCTTTGGCCTGGTGAGAACAGTTTAGAACCACCCAAACCAAGCACGTTTCTACAGGAAAACCCTACCTCGTAATAGCGTGGCTCTGCTCGTGGATGTATGAATTGTGTGTGCATACGTTTGCTGTATTTGTATTGATGCATTAGCATAGGATAATCATACAACAAAAAAAATGAAAAAACCTAAAAATCATAAAAATATATAATCAAATTAAAGTCATAAAAATACCTTATAAAAAAAAAATTTCTTGACAAAGTCGTATCATTCATACCATATCATTCAATAAGTGGTAAAACCAAGAGAGAGAACCAATGCATTAAGAAAGGTATGCATAAACATCATCATAATAAAATCTCTTATACATAAACACATTCATCCTAGGACATATCTATTCCACACTAATCATTTAAAATAAAAGTTATAATAAGAATCATTAAAATCATTTAGAAGGTGGCTGGTCTTCCGCCCGTCCTCACTCGTGCTCAAAAAGCCAAGAAGATGGAACAGCTAGAAGAACAAAACCGAAAGCTCACCGCGGAGCTTAATACGCTGAAAGAGCAAATGGCTCAAATGTTAGATATGATGCATCAACAAAATATTCATCGGGAGGGTCCTCGAATGGACAAGCCTCTCACCGGGAAGAAGAAGAGGAACCTCGAGTGAGCCTGATCCATCTAGCACAAGAGCGAGTACATATTCATGCTCCTGAAATATCAAAACAACAAATCATTGCTCTTGAAGAGAGGCTGAGAGCTATGGAAGGACATAACTTTGATATAAGAGAGGCGGCTGATATGTGCCTCGTTAAAGACATTCAATTCCCTAACAAGTTCAAAACTTCGGACTTCCCGAAATACATAGGGTTAACTTGTCCCAAAAACCATCTTACAATGTACTGCCGTAAGATGGCTGCATATGCTTGATAATGAGAAACTCCTGATCCATTGCTTTCGGGAGAGTTTAGTCGAATCGGCCTTAAACTCGGTATATGCAACTAGAAGGGGGCCAAATCCAAACCCGGAGACACCTGGCGGATGCCTTTCTTCGTCGATATAAATACAATATAGATCCGACCCTCGAAAGAGCAGATTTACAACTATTAAGCAAGAAAGATGATGAATCCTTCAAAGCATATGCCCAAAGATGGAGGGAATTGGCGAGCACAAGTGGAACCTCCTTTATCCGACAAAGAGACTACATCCCTGTTCATCAATTCTTTGACGGGTCCTTATTATGACAAAATGATAGGGAACACATCAACACTCTTCGCGAGATGTAGTCATTATAGGAGAAAGAGTAGAGCAAGGTCCGAAGAGCGGAAGGATTGCACAGCGAGAACTCCTCCAACTCCTCTACTCCATTCATTAAAAAGAGCCTCGGGAAAAAGAAAGAAGGAACCGTAAATGCAATCAACCTGGCCATTCCTTCTTCCTCCTCTCGACAAACTAAGTCACGTAGACCGGAAAGGAAGTTCACCCCAATACCCACTTCTTATGCAAGCTTGCTCGTTAAAATTACTAGACGCCAAGCTCCTCGTACGCATCCCTCCCAAGAAGATGGAGCCACCATATCCGGAATGGTATAAGCTTAATGAAAAATGCAACTATCATTCGGACGCTCCAGGACATTCTACAGATAACTGCATAACCTTAAAGCATAAGGTCCAAGATTTAATAGATGCGGGATGGATCACCTTTGACGCATCTACTCCAAAGGTGGACGACCAGCCCTTATCAAAGCCTGAGTAAAAGACGGGATAAGGGAGACCAGCAGATTAGGGCTCATCATTTTTACTTTTTTTTGCAATAAAAATAAAGAAATAATAAAAGCTTCCGATGTATTTCTCGTGATCCTTGTCCATGATTATGAGATTTTTGGTTAAATTGGGCTTTGTAAATATTTTCTTCTATCAATACAATGAGGCATTTTTTTTAATACACATATTCTCTTTCATTCTTTTCTCTCTCATACATTTAATAAAAGAATCTAAAACAAAGCATAACCCATACAGTCATGTCTCGTGATTGAAAACTCCTTGGAAGATCCGAAAGCCGAAGACGAATGGATTGAGTCGAGACAGTGAGGAGGGGACCATTTCCCGGATATGCAAAGACTGTTAGAAAAGAAGCTCAATCAATACAGCCCCATCGAGAGAAAACCGAGGCTATCAATTTGGGATCAGAAGATAATAAGAAAGAAGTAAAATGTCGATACCCAAGTTGATAATGTCAGGGAAAGAGCAATAACACCTTTGCGCTTATTCATGCCTTGTCCTTTCCCTTATACATCGGATAAAGCTGTACTATGGATATGCACAAAAGAATTGTCCGTCAATGAAGATATCTCCAATATAGCCAGTATTGAGGACAGGACGATAAGCGAAAGAATTTATTCCCCCAAGGAGCTACAAGATAATGCTCCTAAAAACAAAGGAAAAATAAAGAATCCCATTGAGCAGCACCTTGGATTCACAGTGCTAGGGCGGTTTCTTCAATGCTCCACCGAAAGTTAAAAATTGTGGTAGGCAACAAGTTGATCATGGTTCAAGCTAGAAACTACACTCGAATCAGCGAGCCGTCCACCATACCTTAAATGGATGCGACTGAAGAAGACATTTGAAAATATGGAAAGACATCCTAGCAGCTTTAAAAGTGGCCCATATAATGAAGAGATATGGACACAGCCCGGACAAGGGCTTGCAAAGGATGCTCAAGGAATAAGAGAGCCACCGAATTTCAAAGATAATCCTTTAAAATATGGTTTAGGATACGACCCCATGAAAGATCAAACCATACGATGAAAAGGGAAGTCTCCCTCCATACCTAAAAGACGATCTTCCAAAAAGGAGGGATATTAGCATCAAGGGTAGCATTAGTCATTAGATGTCCTTCTTCCGATTCTAAGGGATGTAAACCCAATGACTATTAAAGATCACTCCTCGGGTGTGCCCGACCCCGAGCATCATTAGGGCACGCATTTCCCTAAAATTACAAAAGAATGTTATTCTTACTATCTCGCTTCTTTTCTTGCTAAACATGTCTATACCCCATTAAATAACCAATGTTTAGACAAACATTTTGTTCCAAAATGCGTCAAAGTGCCATAGACAAAATGAAGCCGAAGTTAACATGATTGATTAGCTAGAGACACGAACAAGAAAATCGTGTTTCAACAATGTTTGAAAAAAGAAATCATTATTAAAAGAAGCCCGTCAAGGTCAAAGGCCAAGACAAAAAGATAAAAGGGCAAAAACCTAGGCAGACTAGGAATGTTAATCAGTCATAAAGTAATCAGCTGAAGACGCTACCTCATTAAGAACAAAACATTTGTTTAAACTAGCCTAAACACAAACCAACCCTGGCTAGCCATTCTTACAAAAACTATTATTTCAAAAAAATCTCACTAAAACACAAGCCTTTGCAATAAATCCCTTTCTTTCTATTCTCTTGACCCTTCATCATAAAGCATTCAAGTAATTGACTGGGAAATGTGGAAATATAGTGATCAATAGGAGGATTGAAATCCCTAAGGAAAGGAAGAGGGGCATTAACATGACAATTGCTCTACATTTAAAATGATTACTCTTCGGTTATAGCAAGAAAAGTCCAAGACGACAAATTAGTACAGCTAATCATGTTGATAAAAGCACATGATGATGGAAGCAAAATTAACAGAGGCTGACCGGGTTCGAAGCCAGCATAACCAGTTAAACCTTATGAAAGAAAAACGGCTGAATATTATATGTCGTGAGCAAGCCTATCAAAGGAAAGTAAAAAAGGCTTATGAAAAAAGGTCAACCCTCACATTTACCATAAGAAGGGTTTAATGGTAAATAAGTTGCTTCCAGCCCAAAAGGATAAAATTGGAAAATGGGCAGTGAACTACGAAGGACCCCTTGTGGTCAAATGAGCTTTCTTGGAAGGGGCTCTTATCCTCATCAATATGGATGGAAAAAACTTCAACACCTAATCAACTCGGTACTCGTGAAGAAGTATTATGCTTGAAGACATTGCTCAAGACCCGTCGAGAATGAAAAGCCGCAAAGGACATTCCTGGACAAAAGATAGGGTCCATATTCCTCGCTAGGATACGTCCTAGGCAAAAAGTAGAGGTAAAAAATATAATAAAATAAAAATAAAAAGAGAAAATAAAGAGCAATGGTTACCTCGATCGAAAACCGAAAGGCGGCTAAGGTAACATTCTTCCGAAGCAAGCGATCCGCATAGTCTTCACTCGAGCTCGGACATCTCAACTGAAGCAATTAGGAGAACCAGGGGGCAGATATCATGGACATGACTGTATAAGCCTAAACAGTACAGCCAACCCTGACCACCCATTCTTCTAAATACCTTTTGAAATCCTTCCATAAAAGAAATAAAACTTTTGTTCATTTATCAATAAAATTCCTTTTCATTTCCTTTCTCTTGACCAAATATTATGGAAATGCCTCTTTATTGATAAATCATAAATATGCGCAAAGACTTTTAATCAAAGATCAAACATGCATCTAAAAAAGGGAAGCATATAAAAAATAACAATAAATAACAAATGCCTGCTAGTATATCCTTAGGTAAAAACTAGGGTAGCCTCGCTAGATCGCAAAACCCCAAAAAGACGATCTAGGCAAAAGATAAGGCAAAAGCCCCCTAAGATATTCTAGGCAAAAATTAAGGCAGCCCGCTAGATCGAAAACCCGCAAAGGGCGGTCTAGGCAAAAGATAGGGCTAAAATTAAAAGATAAGTAAAAGATGAGCCCATCATTGTAATCATAAAGAAAGGAACCCATCGGCATATTCATGAGAAGCCAACGGGAGAAGGCCAGTTACTTTCTAAATGCATCAAAAATAAATAAACAAATAAATTGCATTTAGGTCATCCACACACAAAGTAGTTGCATAATACGACTTTGTCAAAATGAAAGAAAAATAATTTTCTTCAAACAAATATTAAACATGCATATAAGGAGGCTAGTCTCCATACTTGTGATTGAAAACAGGAGGTGCCAGAATCCAGCCTCTAAATGAAAATCAAAATCGCAAAAGGCGAAATCAAAAACCATTTCAGCAGAATAAAGAGCTTTAAGAAAACCATAGCTCCAACCATTCTCCTCAAACCCCAATAGAAGAAGGGTACATCAAAAAGGCCAACGGAAAGGCCCGATGATCCCAAGCGGATCCTTGCCTACTCTAGAGGCAAAACAAAAATAAATACTCCCCGACTCAACACCACCACATGAGTCATCAAACATAGTCATTCGAAGCTGCAATCGACATCCTTCCATCCAAGAAAGAAGGACACCATCAAAATGAAAAAGCCAACGGAAAAGCTTGATCATCCCCAAGCGGATCCTTGCCTACTCCAGAGGCAAGACAAAAAGATTACCTCGCGACTCAGCTTCATCACTACATGAGTCATCAAGCACACTCATGCAAGAGTCTCCATTTCATTTCCCAAAAGAGAATAAGGACTACACAAGAGTCCATCGAAGAAAGCACAGAATTAAATCACCCAAATCACTGGGGGGCAACAAAAAGAAAAAAGAGAAAAGCCTTTCATCCTCCAACAAAGGCCACGACATGAAAAAGCCGAAAGAAAATCCCCAAGAAGAGCACATCAAGAAAAATCTACAAAAGCAAAAAAGAAGAAATTTCCATCCCCAGGAGGCCAATAAAATTCCCCAGGGATCATTACAAAGAGAAGAGACAATATATATCTTTCCATCTAACGTGCATAAAAGGCGCACATACAAACCCATTCCCCAGCAGAAATAAAAGCATAAGACAAAAGTCAGTTCAAGCAATAAGGAGTCAAAAACTCCATTTTCCCTCTAAGGGGGCAATTCAAAAGAGATCTCAGTCAGAGCAATCAAATTCTCAAAAGAAAAAATTTCCACCGGTGAGCTTACAACAGAACTACTGTTTGCTCAAAACAAGCAAAGAGCTAATATCCCAGAGAAATGGGAAATTAACCTATGCGAGAGGTAATGCAAGCCCAAAAGCATAAAAGTCTTCACCATCGTTGAAGCAATTGCCTAATCAAGAGGCACAATCAAAGTCCCCAATAAATTCCTCAACAAAGAATCCCCGGTAAAACAGGATGACTAAAATAGAAAAGTCAAAAAGAAAGAAAATCAATCATTCCTCACGGAATAGGCGCATGATCAGAGGCAATAAGTCGCCAGGAACCAGGTGAGGGTATGTACTCACCTAAGCCTTACAGAACGGGGCTTACTAAAAACTTCATACCGGGTGGGGGTACATACTCACCTAAGCCTTGCAGAACGGGGCTTACAAAAAACTTCATACCGGGTGGGGGTACGTACTCACCTAAGCCTTGTAGAACGGGGCTTACCAAAAACTTCATACCGGGTGGGGGTACGTACTCACCTAAGCCTTGCGTAACGGGGCTTACCAAAAACTTCATACCGGGTGGGGGTACGTACTCACCTAAGCCTTGCAGTAACGGGGCTTACCAAAAACTTCATACCGGGTGGGGGTACGTACTCACCTAAGCCTTGCAGTAACGGGGCTTACCAAAAACTTCACACCGGGTGGGGGTACGTACTCACCTAAGCCTTGCGAACGGGGCTTACCAAAAACTTCATACCGGGTGGGGTACGTACTCACCTAAGCCTTGCAGAACGGGGCTTACAAAAAACTTCATACCGGGTGGGGGTACATACTCACCTAAGCCTTGCAAAACGGGGCTTACACAAAAAAACTTCATACCGGGTGGGGGTACGTACTCACCTAAGCCTTGCAAAACGGGGCTTACAAAAAACTTCATACCGGGTGGGGGTACATACTCACCTAAGCCTTGCAAAACGGGGCTTACCAAAAACTTCATACCGGGTGGGGGTACGTACTCACCTAAGCCATGCAGAAAGGGGCTTACCAAAAAACTTCATACCTAGTGGGGGTAAGTACCCACAAAAGTCTAGTCAAATACGAGACTTAAACCGGATAGGGGTTAGTACCTATCAAGATATTTATCATCCGGAGGATCAGCAAGGAGCAGTATCCGAAGGATAGCCGGGCAAAAGGGTTAACTCCTTCCCCTACCAACTAATTATGTCGGCATGTTAAAGCCAACGAATTAGTTAGGCAGGTGAAGGGGGGGCAGCTGTAGACCCCTAATTTTGCCCGGCCTCTCAAATAAAAGCTAGGGAAACTTCATACAGTTCACCCGGCTTCATATCAAAGAAAAACCAAGAAGGACCTCCCACAACAGAAGACGGAGTTCACTCATTCACACGGTAAAAGCCAAAAGAGACTTCCTACACAAAGACAAAGCTCGCCCGGCATCTTAATGAAGGCCAAGAAGACTTCCTATATGAAGATAAAGCTTCAACGGACACACATCGGCATTAATCTATGTCCGAAAAGGAAAGGAAAGCTTCCGGGGTCCCGAACACGAAAACTGGACAAAACAGGCCGGGACCACGGTCCCAAAAGTGGGACGGCCGTCCCAACTGCAATTAAGCAGTTGGGACGCGCGTCCCGAATGTGGGACGGCCGTCCCAAACCCAGTTTAAGTGGGACGGCCGTCCCGGCCTTCCTGGGGGTCCCGTTCTGTGTAAATTTGCCATTTGGGACGGCCATCCCAGTCCAGACGGCCGTCCCAACCCAGACGGCCGTCCCAAAGTGCGCCAGCTGCGAAAAACTATAAATAGGAGGCTCATTTGCCACTTTTTCACACCACAGACACTCCAGAGAGCTCTGAAACACTTTAGAGCACTTGTCTACTTCTCTCTCTCTCTCGAATGATCTTTCCGATTGCCTTAAATAGGTAACAATCGGTTAAGGAATTATATTCCGGCATTTGATTCTTCTTTAAATTTTTAGTAGAGTCGATCTTGTATTGGTGAGGAGAGGCTGTGTAGAGAGAGGGGTTGCCAAAACGCATCCTCACAGTTCGAGGTTCTCAATATAAAGCTTGCTACGGAGGTTCTTTTCAATTCCCTTCTCTTTTATTGTTTTATTTATTATTTTATTGTTTTATTTAGCTTTATTATGTCATGTAGAATAGGATCATGTAGATAGCTATTTTAATATCTCTTTTATTGCTTTATTTAACTTTATTCATCATTTTATACACGCAACATAGAATAAAATCATGTAGATAGCCATTTAATATTATGTAATAAAATAGGGTAATCGCGTAATTTCTCGTAGTCTTTATTTAAATGAATTAATCTGTCATAGGGAACCCGAAAGGGGCGTTGTGGGGTGCTAACACCTTCCCCACACGTAACTAACTCCCTTACCCAACTCTGGTTATAATGGCCAAGTGCGGTTTTTCTTAAAATCAACATTTTTTCCTTTTCCAATGTTTATGGTCAAAACATTGGTGGCGACTCCATAAGAACCCCTTTTCGAAAACCTTTTAAAACAAAAACGCGAGTCTAAACCATCTTTTCGCGACCGCTCGCATAAACGTTTCTAAGACGTCCCCCTCCGGACGTCGGAAAGGGACGGCGGCGACAAGGTACATGCGCCTCGCTCAAGACCTTCAGCAGGGCATTCCGGTGCGGTTCCGAGCTCATTATCAAAGATAGCAACGTGATCTTTGCAGGCGTACGGTTGAGCTGGTCAATAATGGAATACTCACTCTGTCTTATAAACTGGAGTAATTCCTCTGTCTCCTCCTTGGATTCTTTATTTTCTTTTTCTTCTTCGGTCTTTTTATTTTTTCCTTTATTTTGGAGGACATTTTCCTGTGTGTCCTTGGGGGAGTAGATTCTTCCACTTCTAGTTGTGCCCCCAATGCCGACTATGTTTGTTATTTCTTCTTTTATCGGTGAAGATTCCCCATATCTCCACGGTACAGCTTTATTTGACTCGTAGGGGAAAGGACGTGGCATAAATAGTCGCACTGGCGTCCTTGCCCCTTCTTTACTCTTGAGGACCAACGACCGAGGTTTATTTCCCTCTTGCGATGATTCGACCGTTGGGGTGAGCTTTATTAGGAGTGGCTTTCTCTCCATTCTTCTGAGTTGGAAGACGTGTTAGTTAATCCTTCCTTTTTATTATCTTATTTGTTAATCGTGAAGGAGGGGAAATTAAATATGCAAATGCATGTTCATGTATGCAAGTAGACAACTGTTGAATAAGGAAAAAGATTTGATTAATTCATTGGAAGGTGTACATTCTCCTATTCCATACTACGAAGCGTCTTTTGGCAAAAACGGAAAAGCCTAAAGAAACCCACAGGCGGGTCTTGATTCCTATGTAGTTCTCTCTCGGCTTCCCGGACATGGTGAGCGAGCTCTTCGCTTTGCTTGCGGACCGCCTGGCTCATGTCTTCACTGTATTGTTGAGCCTCTTTGATCTTCGCCTCTTGATGAACGACCAAGGCTTGTAGTTCATCGAGCTTTTCAATGGCTCGGTCTTTCTCTTGCAGTACTTGGCCGTACTGAGCTAGCCCGTCTTTCTCCTTAAGGCGTAGCTCAGAGAGACTTTTGGTGAGTCTCCTGTTGGCCTCTCGCTCTTGGCAGATGTCTAACCGAGCCTTAAGGAGCCCTTCCGACAACTCCTTGATCGTTTGTGCCTGCTTAGCTGATTCGGCCTCAAGGTGTGCTGTTTTGGCGGTTATCTCTTGCAGTTGGCTATCCGAACTGGTTCTGGCAGTTTTGGATGCTCGGATAGCTTGTTCGTTAGCGTCAGCACATTGGTCCTGGAGGCGCTCTATTTCATGATCCTTTTTCTTGCCTTGCCTTCGTAGACCATCAATCGTGAGGATAGATGCTTGCTCTTTTTCCTCAAGGGCCCGTATCTGGGATCCCATGATTTCTACCCTCTGGGTCAAGGCATTGACTTGTGCCTACAACTCTTCATTGTTGGCGATTGGCACGGGTGTGGTGGATGGTTGAGCCATCACTGGTGACAGTTACCCGAACTTTTCCTAGCTCTCTGTCTCCCATGTAGACTGGCCTCTCCCATGCTTTTCTCATGGTTGATGAGTTGATGAGCGTGCACGGGTCTCCAAAGAAGCACAGTCCTCCGAGCTCCCCTCGGGAAATAGTAGTTTGGGTCCTCATGAGTTGCCTCATAGCTACTCTAGGTGAGTAGGCTATGCAACCCCTGAGTCCTATCAAGGGTATGTTCGGATAGTCCCCACATCTGATGAGAACGAGGCCGGGTCGGAACCAAGGGCAGCCCCAAGATATACTGTTGGCGTCCTTTCGTTCTAACTCATCCCTCCATTCTATAGTTAGGCGTCGTTGGAAGGGGATCTTGGAGAAACTTCTCAAAGGATCGGGGAATATCCCCATGTGACTGGAGGCATAAAGATGTGTGATGCTCCACACGTATAGTAATGAAGAGCAGCAGCGGAGTGTTCTCCCTTGCTTCTGATGGCAAAAATCCACCGAGAGCAAGGTGTCGGCAAGAATAGCAGGCAAGGGACTCTTCGAGTACACGTCCCAAGCGAAGAAAGCGTCCATGACGGCTTGATCTATTGTGTCGAGGTGGAAGGGGAACAGGCAGGGTTTTGTTGAAGGCAACCCACTTTGTCCTTTCAGCCAGGTAGGACAGGTGGTCTTCTAACATTGATACTTTCCACCCCTGGGTGTTCCCTCTTCCTATCAGGGTACTCTGTCGGAACGGTAGATGGATAAGGGCAGCGACTTATGCTGCAGGAGTATACGCCTCGTGGCGAATATGGACCCCGACTGATTTAGGCCATTTCAACATAGCTTCATACTCCTCTAAGGTGGGCACCATGTCGAACTGCGGAAATTCAAAGCACCGCAGACTGGAGTTCCAAAAGTGAATCGAGTACCTCGAGGAAGACCTCGATCGACACCGATCTTTAGGAGGTCCAAAATTCGTCCATAGGACTTTTCAAAATCGGCGCGACCTCCGGTGGCATTGTTACACTAAGCCGTTCCAGCTTCCCAGTATGGTTTTGGAGAATATCCACCTTCCCCACTTGTCTACTTGTCCCCTCCATTTTCTAGAATCAAAATGTATGATTTGATGAAGATGATGTTTATTGTATGAATGTGAGTGTTTATTCTTCTATTTATCATGTTTTTCTACATTATGTATTGAAAGAATAAACTATCTATATGAATGCTTTATGAGTGTAATTTTTTTGGACCAGGTCTTATTTATGAATGTTGGAAAAATGGATTTTTTATTTTTATTTATTTATTTTATAGCCTTTTATCTCTTCTGTTGGAACTGCGTGGCTACTTAGCTTACAAAGAACCTGAAACCAGGCTAGCTAAAAGGCAGACTGTCCGAGATAAGGGTGTTTATTTGTAAAATATTTTTGGTTTTTTGTTCTGTTGTTTGTTTATGCTATGCAACATACAAATGCAACAATCATATGCACACACAATTTGATCATCCCCGAACAGGCAAGATTTCGTTTTTATCACGAGGTAGGGTTTTCCTGCAGAAAAGTGCATTGGTCAGGGTAGGTTCTAACTGTTCTCACCAGGCTAAGGCCCCCAAGGTGCCCCCATTATAGGGTCCCCACTCTCCAGCCGTCCGACCATGCTTAACACTAAGGCCAGAGTCGTTCTTGTTGCCAAAAGAGGAAGGTTATCACCTTGAGTGGTGGTTTCCGATCACACTGGTGGGCACAAGGCCCTAACTACAGCGAACCGTACCTGCCACCCACTCCCTATGGTTGTCTCACTTGCCCCCGGGTATAGAGGGAACTGTAGTGTGCAAAGGTTTGTGTGTAGTTTATATTTCAATCAATTGCGTAAGTATAAACAAGCAACAGTTATTTGAAAGCCAAACAATAAAGCATGTTATAATACAAGGCAGGGTAAAAGCGCCATTTTCTTGGTTTAATTATTTTTAAGCCGGCCCATCACTAAATGGGATCAACTCTCTAGGCTTCCCCAGTGGAGTCGCCATCTGTCGCCACCGTCAAAAAGAGGCGGTCGGAGCGACGCGATGGTTTTGTCGACCCTCTTGCTTTCGCGTTTTTTATGGGTGGTTGTCGCCTCCGTCCGTTCCGACGTCCGGGGGGACGTCTCGAACGTTCTGCGAGCGGTCGCGAAAAGATGGTTGAGACTCGCGTTTTTTGTTAAAATTGTGTTCATTGCTTCCGAGATGCTCAACACTGAACTATCCTCTTAATAGAAGCAAGGTTTTCGAAAAGGGTTCTTTTGGAGTCGCCACCAATGTTTTGACCATAAACATTGGAAAAGGAGAAAAAGGCATTGATTTTAATAAAAACCAACTTGGCCATTATAACCAGAGTGAGGTAAGGGAGTTAGTTACGTGTGGGGAAGGTATTAGCACCCCACAACGCCCCTTTCGGGTTCAATTCATTTAAGTCCAGATTATGAGAAATTACACATTTACCCTTATTTTATTTATTCAATAAATATGGCTATCTACATGATTTATCTACATTGCATACAGAAGTAAATAAAGCAGTAAAGAAGAAGAGAATTGAGAAAAAAACCTCCGTAGCAAGCTTTATATTATAAGTCTTTTACAAAGAGGACGCGTTTCGGCGAGTCCTTCGCTCTACAAGCAACTCTCCTCTCGATTACGGACTCGACTCGACTAAAATTTCTAGAAGAATCGAATGCCGGAATACAAATTCCTTAACCGATTGTTACCTATTAAAGGCAATCGGAAAGATCATTCGAGAGAGGGAGAGAAGAAGACAAGTCCAGGAAATGCTCCGGTGTCCGAGGTGTGTGGAATGAGACAAATGAGGCTCCTATTTATAGCCATTTTCGCCCCTGGACATTTGGGACGGCCGTCCGGATCTGGGACGGCCGTCCCAAATGCATTTTTGCACCGGGACAGTTTGGGACGGCCTGGCATGTTTGGGATGGCCGTCCCAAACGCGTTTTTCTTCATACTGGGACCCCGGACATTTGGGACGGCCGTCCCACATTCGGGACGCGCGTCCCAACCGCTAAATTGCGGTTGGGACGGCCGTCCCACTTTTGGGATGGTGGTCTCGACCTGTTTTGTCCAGCCTTTGTATTTTGGGACCCCGGGAAGCTTTCCTTGCCGTTTTCGAACATGGATTGGTGCCGATATATGTCCGTTGAAGCTCTATCTTCGTGTAGGAAGTCTTCTTGGCCTTTATTAAGATGCCAGGCGAGCTTTATCTTTGTGTAGGACGTCTCTTTTGTCTTTACTGCGTGAATGAGTGAACCCCGTTTTTGTTGCAGGAGGTCTTTCTCTATTTTTGATATGAAGCCGGGCGATCTCCGTGTTTGTTGTGGGAGGTTTCCTCGGTTTTGGGAAGCCGGACGAACTCCATCTTCGGGCGAAGTTCCTCTAGCTTTTATTTTGAGAGGCCGGGCAAAATTAGGGGTCTACAGCTGCCCCCCCTTCACCTGCCTAACTAATTTGTTGGTTTTAATATGCCGACATAATTAGTTGGTAGGGGAAGGAGTTAACCCTTTTGCCCGGCTATCCTTCGGATACTGCTCCTTGCTGATCCTCCGGATGATAAATATTTTGATAGGTACTAACCCCTATCTGGTTTGAGCCTTCTTTTTCTAAGACTCTGGTGAGTACTTACCCTCACCTGGTATAAGTCTGTATTTTACTAGACTTTTGTGGGTACCTACCCCTACTAGGTATGAACCTTGTTCTGCAAGGTTTTGGTGAGTACCTACCCTCACCCGGTATGAGTTCGCATTTTGCTAAACTCTTGTGGGTACTTACTTCCGAGGTGCTCAACATTGAACTATCCTCTAATAGAAGTAAGGTCTTTGCAACCCATTTTTGAAATGCTTAGGTGAGTATTTTTACTCCACCTAATGCATTCTGCTAAATTTTGATGAGTACTTACCCTCATCCGGTATGAATGATAAGCCTTTTTTACAAAGCTTAGGTGAGTATACACCCCCACCCGGTGTGAATGATAAGCCTTTTTTGCAAGGCTTAGGTGAGTATACACCCCCACCCGGTGTGAATGATAAGCCTTTTTTACAAAGCTTAGGTGAGTACACACCCCCACCCGGTGTAAATGATAAGCCCTTTTTACAAAGCTTAGGTGAGTATACACCCCCACCCGGTGTGAATGATAAACCTTTTTCACAAGGTTTAGGTGAGTACACACCCCCACCCGGTGTGAATGATAAACCTTTTTCACAAGGTTTAGGTGAGTACACACCCCCACCCGGTGTGAATGATAAGCCTTTTTCACAAAGCTTAGGTGAGTACACACCCCCACCCGGTGTGAATGATAAACCTTTTTCATAAGGTTTAGGTGAGTACACACCCCCACCCGGTGTGAATGATAAACCTTTTTCACAAGGTTTAGGTGAGTACACACCCCCACCTGGTGTGAATGATAAACCTTTTTCACAAGGTTTAGGTGAGTACACACCCCCACCCGGTGTGGATGATAAACCTTTTTCACAAGGTTTAGGTGAGTACACACCCTCACCCGGTATGAATGATAAGCCTTTTTCTCAAGGCTTATAGGATGAACTTTTTTGTAATCAATCCTATGATCATCTGTTGTTGGCGACTTATTGTTTCTGTTCATGCGCCCCTGGGGAGTAATTGATTTTTTCTTTTTGACTTTTCTGTTAGTCATCCGGTTTTACCGGGGATTCTTGATTTTTGGCTTTTCTGTTTAGCCATCCGGCTTTTGCCGGGGATTCTTGATTTTTGGCTTTTTCTTTTTAGCCATTCGGCTTTTGCCGGGGATTCTGTTGTTTTGGCTTTTTTCTTTTAGCCATCCGGCTTTTGCCGGGGATTCTTGATTTTTGACTTTTTCTTTTAGTCATCCGGTCTTGCCCGGGGATTCTTGATTTCTGGCTTTTTCTTTTAGCCATCCGGTCTTGGCCGGGGATTCTTGATAGTTGCCTTTTTTAGGCGGGAATCCTCTGGGGATTTTTGAATTCTCTTTTTGATTGTGCCTTTTGTTTAGGCAAGAACCCACTTGGGGATATTGGCTTTCTGCTTGCCTGTTGGAAGTGAAGACTTTGCTTTTCACTGGGGATATCTGTATTTGGAATTTATACGCGATTCCCTGGGGATATAATCTTGAAGTTTTGCCTTCATTTGGTAGGCTTGCTGGGGTAGTTTTCTTTGTTGATGATCCATTGGGGATTTGTTGATTTTTTATTGTGCCTCTTGATTAGGCGATTGTTCCACTGGAGGATATTTGCTCTTGATAATACCTCTGAGTAGGCAGATGCTTTATTGGAAGCTTTGTGCTTTAGACTTGTATTGCCTCTTGCATAGGTTGATTTCCCGTTTCTTGGGGATATCGGCTCTTTGTTTGCCTCTTGAGTAGGCATAGGCATTCTTGGGAGTGAAAGTTTTGCACTTCGCTGGGGATATTCATATTGGGTGTTCCAGAATATTAACTCCCTGAGGATATGAATTTTATAGTTTGCCTTTGTTGGTAGGCTTATTGGGAAAAATTTTCTTTTTGCTGATCCATTGGGGGATTTATTTACCCCTTAGGGATGAATGGAGTTTTTGACTCCTTGTTGGATATTTGTTGCTTTGAGCTGACTTTGCCTATGCTCTTATTCCGTTGGGGGAATGAGTTTTTATCTTTTTCTCGCGATTTTTTTTTTTATTTTTTTTTTTGTGATTTGGTTTTTTGCATATGTGCGCCTCTTTATGCACATTGACTTTTCTTTGGATGAAAAGATATATTTTTTCTCTTTTCTTTTTGGTGATCCCTAGGGGATTTTTCTCTTGGGGATCTAATCTCTGATTTGATTTTTTATGATGCAGTCTTGGTTCCTGCCTTTTGTGAAGCTCTTTATTGAGCGGGATGAAGAGATTTTCTTCTTCCTTTTTGGGATTCACCGAGGAGTCTGTCGGTTTCCTGGGGATCCAAATTTGGTGATGGAGTCCTGGCTCCTGGCTTTGTGAAGCTCTTTATTTGAGCTGGAAGATGGAAAAATTTTGTTTTCCTCTTTTTGTAGATTTTCTTGATATACTCTACTTGGAGATTTTTTATTCGGCCTTTTTCTCGTAGTGGCCTCCGTTAGGGAATGAAAAGTTTTTCTTTCTTTTCTTTTGTTGCCCCCTGGTGATGTGGAGGTTTTGACTCCGTATTTTCTTTGATGGACTCTTGTGTAGCCCTCATTCTCCTTTGGGGAATGAAGCTGAGACTCTTGCATGAGTGTGCTTGATGACTCATGTGGCGATGAAGCTCGAGTCGTGAGGTAATCTTTTTGTCTTGCCTTTGGAGTAAGCAAGTATCCTCTTTGGGGATGATCAAGCCTTTCCATTGGCTTTTCTGCTTTCTTGATGTTTTTTCTGGGTGGAAGGATGCTGATTGTAGCTCCAAGTGATTTATGCTTGACGACTCATTTGGTGGTGTTGAGTCATGAAATAATTTTCTGCCTTTGAATAGGCAAGGATCCTCTTGAGGATGATCAAGCCTTTTCCATTGGCTTTTTCCTATTGAGGTACCTCCTCTTGTTGGTGTAGAAGGTTGGTGGTTGGAGCTATTTTCCTTGAAGCTCCTTATGTTGCTGAAATGGTTTTGATTTCGTCTTTTGCGATTTTCATATGAAGACTGGATTTTGGCACCTCCTATTTTCAATCACAAGCATGGAGGCTATCCTCCTTATATGCATGTTTATTTATTTTTGTTTGAAGGAAATTATTTTTCTTGATTTTGACAAAGTCGTATTATGCAATTACTTTGTGTGTGAATGTCCTAAATGCAATCTAATGTTTATTTATTTTTGATGCATTTAGAAAGTAACTGGCCTTCTCCCGTTAGCTTTTTACGAATATGCCGATGGGCTCCTCCTTTATGACCAGGATGATGGGCTCATCTTTTACTCATCTTTTGGTTTTAGCCCTATCTTTTGCCTAGACCGCCCTTTACGGGTTTTCGATCTAGCTGGGCTCGTGCCTAGGATATCTTAGGGGGCTTTTGCCTTATCTTTTGCCTAGATCGTTCTTTTGGGGTTTCCGATCTAGCAGGCTACCCTAGTTTTTACCTAAGAATATCCTAGCAGTGCTTTTATTTTATCATTATTTTTATGCTTCCTCTTTTTAGATGCATGCTTGATCTTTGATTAAAAGTCTTTGCGCATATTTATGATTTATCAATAAAGAGGCATTTCCATAATATTTGGTCAAGAGAAAGGAAATGAAAAGGAATTTTTATTGATAAATAAGCAAAAGCTTATTTCTTTTACAGTAAGGATTACAAAAGGTATTTAGAAGAATGGGTAGTCGTGGTTGGCTATACTCGTATAGGCTTAAGCAAGTCATGTCCATGATATCTCGCCCCTGGTTCTCCTAATTGCTTCAGCTTGAAATGCCCGAGCTCGGAGTGAAGACCATGCAGATCGCTTGCTTCGGAAGAATGTTACTTTAGCCGCCTTTTCGGTTTTCGACTAAAGTAACCATTGCTCTTAGTTTCTTTTTTTTTTTTTTTTTTTTTTAACCTCTTCTTTTTGCCTAGGACGTATCCTAGCGAGGGATATGGACCCTATCTTTTGCCCAGGAATGTCCTTTGCGGATTTTTATTCCTCGACGGGTCATGAGCAATGTCTTCAAGCATAATACTTCTTCACCGCGTCTCGAGTTGATTGGGTGTCTGAGTTCCTCTCCATCCATATTGGTGAGGATAAGTGCCCCTCCCGAGAAAGCTCTTTTGACCACAAAGGGTCCTTCGTAATTTGCTCGCCCATTTTCCAATTTTATCCTTCTGGGCTGGAACTAATTTCTTTATAACTAGATCCCCTTCTTGATAAGTATGAGGGTGGACCTTTTTATCATAAGCCTTTTTGATCTTCTTTTGATAGGCTTGTCCATGACATATAGCATTTAGCCGCTTTTCATCGATAAGGTTTAATTGATCGTATCGACTTTGAACCCATTCGGCTTCTGTTAGTTTTGCTTCCATTATGATTCGCAAGGAAGGTATTTCGACTTCTATTGGTAACACGACCTCCACACCATATACCAGGGAAAATGGAGTAGCCCCTGTTGAAGTCCGTACAGATGTTCGATAACCATGAAGAGCAAAAGGTAACATTTCATGCCAATCTCTATAGGTTTTAACCATCTTTTGAACAATCTTCTTGATGTTTTTATTGGCTGCTTCGACCGCGCCATTCATTTTGGGCCGATAAGGAGAAGAATTATGGTGTTGAATTTTGAAATCTTGACATAGTTCTTCCATCATCTTATTATTCAAATTGGACCCGTTATCGGTAATGAGACGATGCGGGATACCATATCGACATATGATATTCTTTTGAACAAAGGTGACCACTACCTTTTTAGTCACATGTGCGCAGGATGCAGCTTCTACCCATTTAGTGAAGTAGTCAATAGCCACCAGAATAAATCGATGACCATTGGATGCCTTAGGTTCAATGGGACCAATAACATCCATGCCCCACATGGCAAATGGCCATGGGATGGCCATAACATTGAGAGGTACCGGTGGAACATGCACGTTGTCCGTATGTACTTGACACTTGTGACATTTTCTGGCATACTGATGACAGTCCTTTTCCATTGTGGACCAAAAATATCCTGCCCTGAGGATTTTCCTAGCCATGATATGCCCTGGAGCGTGCGTCCCGAAGGCTCCTTCATGTATTTCCCTAATCAATTTCTGGGATTCTTTGAGATTGACGCATCTTAGCAAAGTAGAGTCAAAGTTCTTTTTATAAAGGGTTTCTCCTATCAACATAAACCCTACGGCCCTCTTCCGAATAATCCTTTTATCATTGTCACTGATTCCCTCGGGGTATTCACCCTTTGTCAAGTATCGCCTTATGTCATGATACCAAGGGGTTTCATCTTTTTCACTGTCTATCATCATACAAAAGGCTTGTTTATTGTACCTTTTGACTTGGATGACGGGCATCTCATGTTCCTGTTCTAATGCGAACATGGATGACAATGTTGCCAGCAGCATCCGCAATTTGGTTGTCTTCCCGAGGGATATACTCGAAGCCGATGTTTTCCATTTTTGAAGTCATGTTACGAATGTGTTCCGGATAAGGGATTAACTTGGAATTTCTAGTTTCCCATTCACCCTTGAGTTGGTAAATAACCAGGGATGAGTCACCAAATACTTTGAGTTTAGTCACCCCATGATCCAGAGCTGCTTGAATACCTAGAGCACAAGCTTCGTATTCTGCCATATTGTTTGTGCAATCAAAGTTTAATCTGGCTGTTACTGGGATATACTTCTTTTTGGGAGATATTAAAATAGCTCTGATCCCGTGTCCTAGTAAATTTGAAGCTCCATCGAAGAACATGATCCACTCATTATTCTCAAGTTCTTCATGTTGGATGTGCATTATGTGCTCATCTCGGAAAATCATCTTGTAGGGATTGATATTCGTCTATTGGTCCATGTGCCAGTAGTCTCGCTAAAGGACTTCCTTTGATAGCTTTTTGAGTGACATGAACGATATCAAATTCTCGATAAGAGTACCCGCCATCCGGCTATCCTTCCGGCCAAAACGGGTTTTTCAAATAGATATTTGATTGGGTCCATTTTGGAAATCAACCAAGTTGTATGTCCGGCCATATATTGTCGAAGACGTTGAGTTGCCCAAACCAATGCACAACATGTTTTTTCGAGTGGTGTATAATGGGTCTCATAGTTTAGAAATTTTTTACCGAGGTAATATATGGCTTGTTCTTTTTTACCCGTATCATCTTGTTGACCGAGCACACATCCCATGGATTCGTCGAGTACCGAAAGGTAAAGAATCAGGTGCTTTCCTTCCACAGGTGGTACCAGGATCGGGGATTGGTTAGGCACATTTTGATTTTTTCGAAAGCTTGTTGACATTCGTCGTTCCAAACTTTCGGTTGGTTTTTACGCAATAACTTGAAGATAGGCGTGCACTTGTCCGTTAATTGCGCGATGAACCGTGCGATGTAGTTTATTCGGCCCAAGAACCCTCTCGATTTCTTTTTCTCGTCCTTGGTGGGGGCATTTCTATGATTGCCTTTGTTTTATCAGTGGTCCACCTCAATTCCTCTTTTACTAACAATAAACCCAAGGAGTTTTCCCGATCGTACTCGAATGTGCATTTAGTCGGGTTGAGCTTAATCTGTATTTTCGAAGTCGATTGAATAACTTCTTTAAGTATTGGAGGTGATCTATTTCGTTTTTGGACTTGGTGATCATATCATCCACATATACTTCGATTTCTTTGTGAATCATATCATGAAATAGCGTGACCATAGCCCTTTGGTAAGTAGCCCTCGCGTTCTTGAGTCCAAAAGGCATCACTCTATAGCAGAATGTACCCCACCGCGTAATGAAGGAAGTTTTTTCTCTATCTTCAACAACCAATTTAATTTGGTTATACCCTGCATATCCATCCATGAAAGAATAGAGAGTATTCGTAGTGCAGTGTGATCTACCAACATATCAATGTGTGGCAAGGGAAAATCATCTTTTGGACTTGCACGGTTTAGGTCCCCGTAATCTACGCATACTCCGATTTTTCCGTTTTTCTTTACAACCGGCACAATATTTGCTAACCACTCGTGGTATTTTGACACGATCAGAAAATTGGCATCCAACTGCTTTTTCTACTTCTTCCTTAATTTTTAAGGACCATTCTCGGTTTTACTCTTCTGAGTTTTTGCTTAACGAGCCGAAATCCCTCTTTTAGTGGTAACCGATGCTCTACTATGCTCTTGTCAATCCCAGGCATATCATGGTAGGACCAAGCAAACACATCCATATACTCTCTTAGTAATTGTATTAACCTTTCCCTCGACATCATTATTAATTTGGGTACCGATGTTTACTTCTTTCTTATCATCTTCTCGATCCCAAATTGATAGCCTCAGCTTTCTCCCGATGGGGTTGTATTGATTGAGCTTCTTTTTCTAACAGCTTTTGCATGTCCGGGAAATGGTCCCCTCCTCACTATCCGACTCAATCCATTCGTCTTCGACTTTCGGATCTTCCAAGGAGTTTTCAATTATAGACATGACTGTATGGTTATGTTTTGTTTTAGATTTCTTTATTAGACGTATAAGAGGGAAAAGAATGAAAGAGAATATGAACATTATGAAAAATGCCTCATTGTATTGATAGAAACAAAATATTTACAAAGCCCTTATTAACCAAAAATCTCGTGATCATGGGCAGGGATCACGAGAAATACATCTAGCAGTTTTTCGATATATTTTCATATATTTTTTTTATTACATTTTTAAAGATGATAAAAATGATGAGCCCTATATAGTCTGGTCTTCCTTATCCCGTCTTTCATTCGGGCTTTGATAAGGGCTGGTCATCCACCTTTGGAGTTGACGCGTCAAAAGTAATCCATCCTCGCGTCAATTAAATCTTGGACCTTGTGCTTCAAGGCCATACAATTATCCACAGTAATGTCCCGAGCGTCCGAATGATAATTGCATTTTTCATTTGACTTATACCATTCTGGATAGGGTGGCTCCATCTTCTTAGGAGGGACGCGCACTAAGAGTTTGGCCTCCAGCAATTTTAGCAACAGTGTTTCCATATGAGGTAGGTATGGAAGTGAATTTCCTCTCTTGCCTGCGCGGCCTGGTTCTGCTGTGAGGAAGAAGAAGGAGTGGTTAAGTTAATTGCATTTACGGCTCCCTCCTTCTTTTTCCGAAGCTCTTTTAATGAATTGAGTAGAAGAGTTGGAGGAGTTCTCGCTGTGTAATTCTTCCGCTCTTTAGGCCTTGTTCTACTCTTTCTCCTATAATGACTACGTCCGCAAAGAGTGTTGATGTGTTCCCTATCATTTTGTCATAATAGGGACCAGTCGGAGAATTGATGAACATGGACGTGGTTTCTTTGTCTGGACAAAGGAGGTTCTACTTGTGCCGCCAATTCCCTCCATCTTTGGGCATATGCTTTGAAGGATTCGTCGTTTTTCTTGCTTAGCAGCTTGTAGATCCGATCTTTCAGGGGTCGATCAATATTATACTTATAGCGGCGAAGAAAAGCATCTCGCAGATGTCTCCATGTTTGGACTTGCCCTCCTTCTAGCCGCATATACCAGCTTAGAGCTGATTCAGCCAAGCTCTCCTGAAAGCAGTGGATCAGGAGTTTCTCATTATCAAGCATATGCAGCCATCTTACGACAAGACATTGTAAGATGGCTTTTGGGGCAGAGTTATTCCCATGTATTTTGGGAAGTCTCGGAGATTTAAACTTGCTCTGGAATTGGATATCTTTGACGAGGCACATATCAGCCGCTTCTTTAACATCAAAATTATGCCCTTCCACGGCTCTCAATCTTTCTTCAAGGGCGAGTCAGATGTTGTTTTGATACTTCCGGAGCATGAATATGCACCGCCCTTGTATCGATTGGTTGTGCTCATCATTGGGTCCCTCTTCTTCTTCTTGGTGAGAGGCTTGTCCACTCGAGGACCCTCCTTATGGATGTTCTGTCGGCGCATCATTTCCAAAGCATTTGAGCCATTTGATCTTTTAGTGTATTAAGCTCGAGAGTAAGCTTTCTATTTTGTTCTTCCAGTATGTTCCATCTTCTTGGCTTTCTCGAGCACGAGTGAGGACTGGCGAAGACCAGCCACTTTCTAAATGATTTTAACAATTTTATTATAGTTTTTTTTTTAATGATTGGTGTATCCTAGAATGAGTGTGTTTATGTATGAGAGATTTATTATAATGATATTTATGCAGACTTTTCTTAGTGCATTTATTTTCTCTCTTGGTTTTACCACTTATTGGATGATGTGGTATGAATGATACGACTTTGCCAAGAATTTTGTAAAAAGGTATTTTTATGACTTTAATTTGTTTTTATATTTTTTTTATGACCCTTTATCTCTTCTATCGGTCAACGTGGCTACTTAGCTTACAAAGAACCTGAAACCAGGCTAGCTTAACTGAAGACTGTCCGAGATAAAGGCCTTTTATCTTTTCACTTTTTGTGATTTTTAGGGTTTTTCATTTTTTTGTTTGTTGTATGATTACCCTATGCTAATGCATCAATACAAATGCAGCAAACGTATGAACACACAATTCATACATCCACGAGCAGAGCCACGCTTATTTAATCACGAGGTGGGATTTTCCTGCAGAAACGTGCTTGGTTTAGGAGGTTCTAACTGTTCTCACCAAGGCCAAAGGTCCCCAAGGTGCCCCCATTATAGGGACCTCTCAATCTCTCAATCCTCGGGTCATGCACGGAACTCCGTGGCGACACCCTTAGACCAAAAGAAGAGAGTTATCACCTTGAGTTGGTGGTTTTCCAACAACGGTAGTAGCCCCGTGTGCCAACTAACCGATCGTATCTGCCACCCACTCCCTATAGGTATTCACTCTTGCCCCCGGGTATAGAGGGACTGTTGGGTGCAAGGGTTTTTGTGTGCAATTTATATTTCAAACAATTGCAGAAATAATCATACAACAGTTATTTAAAGCCATACAATAAAAACATACAGAAGGGTAAAGGCGTAATTTCAAATCTTTACTTAGTTTGAATTTATCCGTCACTAAATGGGATCAACTCTCAGACTTCCCCAGCGGAGTCGCCATCTGTCGCCGCCGTCCGTTCCGACGTCCGGGGGGACGTCTCGAACGTTCTGCGAGCGGTCGCGAAAAGATGGTTGAGACTCGCGTTTTTTGTTAAAATTGTGTTCATTGCTTCCGAGATGCTCAACACTGAACTATCCTCTTAATAGAAGCAAGGTTTTCGAAAAGGGTTCTTTTGGAGTCGCCACCAATGTTTTGACCATAAACATTGGAAAAGGAGAAAAAGGCATTGATTTTAATAAAAACCAACTTGGCCATTATAACCAGAGTCGGGTAAGGGAGTTAGTTACGTGTGGGGAAGGTATGAGCACCCCACAACGCCCCTTTCGGGTTCCCTATGACGGATCAATTCATTTAAGTCCAGATTATGAGAAATTACACATTTACCCTTATTTTATTTATTCAATAAATATGGCTATCTACATGATTTATCTACATTGCATACGTAAGTAAATAAAGCAAGTAAAGAAGAAGAGAATTGAGAAAAAACCTCCGTAGCAAGCTTTATATTATAAGTCTTTTACAAAGAGGACGCGTTTCGCAGATCCTTCGCTCTACAAAGAACTCTCCTCTCGATTACAGACTCGACTCGACTAAAATTTCTAGAAGATTCGAATGCCGAATACAAATTCCTTAACCGATTGTTACCTATTAAAGGCAATCGGAAAGATCATTCGAGAGAGGGAGAGAAGAAGACAAGTCCAGGAAATGCTCTGGTGTCTCGAGGTGTGTGGAATGAGACAAATGAGGCTCCTATTTATAGCCATTTTCGCCCCTGGACATTTGGGACGGCCGTCCGGATCGGGACGGGCGTCCCAAATGCATTTTTTGCATCGGGACAGCTTTGGGACGGCCTGGCATGTTTGGGATGGCCGTCCCAAACGCGTTTTTCTTCATACTGGGACCCCGGACATTTGGGACGGCCGTCCCACATTCGGACGCGCGTCCCAACCGCTAAATTGCAGCTGGGACGGCCGTCCCACTTTTGGGATGGTGGTCTCGACTGCTTTTGTCCAGCCTTTGTATTTTGGGACCCCGGGAAGCTTTCCTTGCCGTTTTCGAACATGGATTGGTGCCTATATATGTCCGTTGAAGCTCTATCTTCGTGTAGGAAGTCTTCTTGGCCTTTATTAAGATGCCAGGCGAGCTTTATCTTTGTGTAGGACGTCTCTTTTGTCTTTACTGCGTGAATGAGTGAACCCCGTTTTTGTTGCAGGAGGTCTTTCTCTATTTTTGATATGAAGCCGGGCGATCTCCGTGTTTGTTGTGGGAGGTTTCCTCGGTTTTGGGAAGCCGGACGAACTCCATCTTCGGGTGAAGTTCCTCTAGCTTTTATTTTGAGAGGCCGGGCAAAATTAGGGGTCTACAGTGGTTACAACGTCCTTAGGTTGTCCGATAACCGGGCTAACCTAGAGACGAGGTTTTCGAAAAGTGTTCTTGGGTTGTCCGATAACCGGGCTAACCCAAGAACGGGTTTTGAAGGGTTCGTGGAGTCGCCACCGATATTTTTACCGGAAACATCGGAAAAGGAGTTTAAAAAGGCGTTGGTTTTCGAAAACCAACTTTGGTCATTAGAACCAGAGTTGGGTAAGGGAGTTAGTTACGTGTAAAAGAAGTGTTAGTTCCTTTACGACGCCCCTTTCGGGTTCCCTATGATAGGCCGGCTACTTTGGATAAATAATTAAACTGGAAAATTGCGCTTTTACCCTTTTATTATGTGGTATTTAAAGATTATGACTACATGGCCCTAGCATCTATTGCATAATTTAAATGGAAGCGGTAAAGTAAATAAAGAGGTTTATGAACCTTCGAAGCAAGCTTTCTTATATTCTTTGAAAGAGGGTGCTTTGTGGCAGCCCTTCACTCTACAACGCTCAGAAACTCCGGAAATGCCTCGGAGGGATTCTAAAGAAGATTTAGAACGCTCAAAATTCTCCTAAAGACACTCAGAAACTCCGGAAATGCTTCGAAGGGGTTCTAGAGAGAGAAAATCTAGAGAGAAGGAGGAGGAATTGTGTGTTTCTGTGTGGAAATGAGGGGGGGAGAGCCCCTATTTATAGTTTTTCGCGCCTGACAGGTCGAGACCACCGTTTCGTCTGACAGGGTCGAGACCGCCGTCTCGACCATGGCAGGGAGTTGAGACCGCCATCTGGATAATCCAGACCACCGTCTCGACTAGGCAGAAGTCGAGACCGCCGTCTGGACAAGCGAGACGGCGGTCTCGTCCCTGGCGTGAGGCGGGACGGCGGTCTGGTCCTTCCAGACGACGGTCTCATCCCTTCAGGGCGAGAAACTTTATTTTTTGGGCCAAAAAACCCTCCTATCCTAGTATGGGGGCCTAATAGTCTCTCCTAGTGGCTTGTTAGGCTTTGGCCGTCTTCAAATAGGGGGTCTTCTGACTTTATTTGGAGGCCGGGCAAGATTTGGGGTATACACACACAACAGTTCCCCCTATACCCGGGGTGGGTGGCAGGTACGGTTCGCTGTAGTGAGGGCCTTGAGCCCACCAGTGTGATCGGAAACCACCACTCAAGGTGACAACCTTCCTCTTTTGGCAATAAGACTGACTATGGCCTTAGTGCTAAGCATGGTTGGACGGCTGGAGAGTGGGGACCCTATAATGGGGGCACCTTGAGGGCCTTCGCCTGGTGAGAACAGTTAGAACCAACCCTGGCCAATGCACTTTTCTGCAGGAAAACCCTACCTCGTGATAAAAATCATATCTCGCCTATTCGGAGATGATTGAATTGTGTGTGCATATGATTGTTGCATTTGTATGTTGCATAGCATAAACAAACAACAAGAACAAAAAATCACAAAAAATATTTTTCACAAATAAACACCCTTATCTCGGACAGTCTGCCTTTTAGCTAGCCTGGTTTCAGGTTCTTTGTAAGCTAAGTAGCCACGCAGCTCCGACAGAAGAGATAAGAGACGCTAAATATTCTTTCGCATAAAGCCATATTTTATCTTGGACAGTCTGCCTTTTAGCTAGCCTGGTTTCAGGTTCTTTGTAAGCTAAGTAGCCACGCAGTTCCGACAGAAGAGATAAAAGGCTATAAAATAAACAAATAAAAATAAAAAAATCCATTTTTTTCAAAGTTCATAAATAAGACCTGGTCCAAAAATATTATACTCATAAAACATTCATATAGATAGTTTATACGCAAATATCATGTAGAAAAACATGATAAATAGAAAATAAACACTCACATACATTCAAATAAGCATCATTTTCATCAAACATGCATTCCTGTTTTAGAAATGGAGGGGACAAGTAGACAGACAAAAAAGGTGGACATTCCCCGTTTCCATACTGAGAGGTTGGAACGGCTGAGCACGGTAATGCCATTAGATGTCCGTGCCGACTTCGAAAAATCCTACGGACGGATTTTAGACCTCCTAAAGATATGTGTCGATCAGGTATTCTTAAGGGCACTAATCCACTACTAGAATCCAAATCTGCGATGTTTCTAGTTTCCGCAGTTCGACCTGGTGCCCACCCTAGAGGAGTATGAGACCATGTTGAGATGGCCCAAATCAGCCGGGGTCCATGTTCACCACGAGGCATATACTCCCGCAACACCAGTCGCTGCCCTTATTCAGTTACCATTCCGCCAGAGTACCCTGATAAAGAAGGGGAACACCCAGGGTTGGAAAGTAACGATGTTAGAAGACCACCTGTCCTACCTGGCTGAAAGGACAGAGTGGGTTGCCTTCAACAAAACCTTGGCACTCATAATTTTTGGAACAGTCTTGTTCCCCTTCCATTTCGACACAATAGATCAGGCTGTCATGGATGCCTTCTTCGCCTGGGACGTGAATTCGAAAATTCCCCTGCCTGCTATTCTTGTCGACACCCTGCTCTCGGTGGAATTCTGTCACCAGAAGTAGGGCAAAATACTCCGTTGCTGCTCTTCATTGCTATTTGTGTGGAGCGCCACTCACCTGTACGCCTCCAGTCACATGGGGATATTCCCCGACCCTTTGAGAAGTTTCTCCAAGATCCCCCTCCAGCGTCGTCTGACCTCAGAATGGAGGGATGAGTGGGAACGCAAGGACGCTAACAATATATCCTGGGTCTGTCCTTGGTTCCGACCCGGCCCAGTTCTCATCAGATGTGGGGACTATCCGAGTGTACCCTTGATCGGACTCAGGGGCTGCATAGCCTACTCACCTAAAGTATCTATGAGGCAGCTCATGAGGACCCAAACTACCATTTCCCGAGAGGAGCTCGGAGGACTGTGCTTCTTTGGAGACCCATGCACCATCGCCAACTCACTAGCTGTGAGAAAAGCATGGGAGAGGTCAGTCTACATGGGAGACAGAGAGCTAGGAAAAGCTTGGGTGGCTCAATCATCCACCACACCCACCATGAGCGCCAAAAATGAAGGGCTGCAGGCTCAAATCGACGCCTTGACCCAGAGGATAGAGATCATGGGAGCCCAGATGAAGGCCCTTGAGGAAAAAGAGCAAGAATCTATCCTCACGATTGATGGTCTGCGAAGGCAAGGCAAGAAAAAGGATCATGAAATAGAGCGCCTCAAGGACCAATGTGCTAACGCTAACGAACAAGCTATCCGAACATCCAAAACTGCCAGAACCAGTTCGGATAGCCAGCTGCAAGAGATAACCGCCAAAATGGCACACCTTGAGGCCGAATCAGCTAAGCAGGCTCAAACGATCAAGGAGTTGTCGGAAGGGCTCCTCAAGGCTCGGTTAGACATCCGCCAAGAGCGAGAGGCCAACAGGAGACTCACCAAAAGTCTCTCTGAGCTACGCCACAAAGAAAAAGAAGGGCTAGCTCAGTATAGCCAAGTACTTCAAGAGAAAGACCGAGCCGTTGAAAAGCTCGATGAACTACAAGCCTTGGTCGTTCATCAAGAGGCGAAGATCAAAGAGGCTCAATAGTACAGTGAAGATATGAGCCAGGCGGTCCGCAAACAAAGCAAAGCACTTGCCCATCATGTCCGGGAAGCTGAGAGAGAACTACAGAGGAATCCAGACCCTCCTGTGGGTTTCTTTAAAGTCTTCCGCTTTTGCCAAAAGTTACTTCGCAGTATAGAATAGGGGAATGTACACCTTCTATTGAATAAATAAAATCTTCTTTTTGTGCAATGACTGTCTACTTGCATACATGAGCATTCATTTGCATATTTAAATTTCCCCTCCTTCCGAAGTCGATTGAATAACTTCTTTAAGTACTGGAGATGATCTATTTCGTTTTTGGACTTGGCAATCATGTCATCCACATATACTTCGATTTCTTTGTGGATCATATCATGAAATAATGTTACCATAGCCCTTTGATAAGTAGCCCCTGCATTCTTGAGCCCAAAAGGCATTACTCTATAACAGAATGTACCCCACGGCGTAATGAAGGAAGTTTTTTCTCTATCTTCAACAGCCAATTTAATTTGGTTATACCCTGCATATCCATCCATGAAAGAATAGAGAGTATTTGTAGCGGTATGATCTACCAGCATATCAATATGTGGTAAGGGAAAATCATCTTTTGGACTTGCACGGTTTAAGTCCCTGTAATCTACGCATACTCAAATTTTTCCATTTTTCTTAATAACCGGCACGATGTTTGCCAACCATTCAGGGTATTTTGACACAATTAGAAAATTGGCATCCAGCTGTTTTTCTACTTCTTCCTTAATTTTCAAGGACCATTCTGGTTTTACTCTTCTGAGCTTCTGTTTAACAGGCCGAAATCCTTCTTTTAGTGGTAATCTGTGCTCCACTATACTTTCATTGATTCCAGGCATATCATGGTAGGACCAAGCGAATACATCCACATATTCTCTTAGCAACTATATCAGCCTTTCCCTGACATCATTATCAATTTGGGTACCAATATTTACTTCTTTCTTATTATCTTCTTGTCCCAAATTGATGGCCTCAGTTTTCTCCTGATGGGGTTGTATTGATTGAGCTTCTTTTTCTAACAGTCTTTGCATGTCCGGGGAAATGGTCCCCTCCTCATTGTCTGACTCAATCCATTCGCCTTCGGCTTTCGGATCTTCCATAGGGTTTTCCATCACAGACATGACTGTATGGTTATGCTTAGTTTTAGATTTCTTATTAAGGGTGTGAGAGAGAAAAGAATAAAAGAGAATATGAATATTATGGAAAATGCCTTATTGTATTGACAAAAAGAAATATTTACAAAGCCCACTTTAATCAAAAAAATATCTCGTGATCATGGGCGAGGATCACGAGAGATACATCGGAAGCTTTAATATTTTTTTATTTTTTTGATTATTAAATTTCTTTTAGAGATAGTCAAATGATGAGCCCTAAATTGCTGGTCTTCCTTATCCCGTCTTTTATTCGGGCTTTGATAAGGGCTGGTCATCCACTTTTGGAGTATATGCGTCAAAGGTAATCCACCCCGCATCTATTAAATCTTGGACCTTATGCTTTCAGGCCACACAACTATCCATGGAGTGTCCTGGGGCGTCTGAATGATAATTGCATTTTTCGTTTGGCTTGTACCATTCTGGATATGGTGGCTCCATTTTCTTGGGAGGGATGCGCGCGAGGAGCTTGGCGTCCAATAAATTTGGCAGCAGGCTTCCATAGGAAGTGGGTATTGGAGTGAATTTCCTTTCTGGTTTACGTGACTTAGTCTGCTGCGAGGAAGAAGAAAGAGTGGCAAAGTTGATTGCGTTTACGGTTTCTTCTTTCTTCTTTCCAAAGCTCTTTTTGACATTTGGAGTAGAGGAATTAGAAGAAGTATGTTGTGCAATTCTTCCACTTTTCAAACCTTGCTCTACTCTTTCTCCTATAATGACTACATCCGCGAAGAGTGTTGATGTATTCCCTATCATTTTGTCGTAATAGGGACCAGTCAAAGAATTGATAAACATGGATGTAGTTTCCTTGTCAGATAGAGGAGGTTATACTTGAGCTGCTAATTCCCTCCATCTTTGAGCGTACGCCTTGAAGGTTTCGTCGTCTTTTTTGCTTAGTAATTGTAGATCTGCTCTTTCAGGGGTCAGATTGATATTGTACTTATAACGACGAAGAAAAGCGTCCACCAGATGTCTCCAGGTTTGGATTTGACCTCCTTCCAGTTGCATATACCAATTTAGGGCTGATTCAGCTAAGCTTTCCTGAAAGCAGTGGATCAGGAGCTTTTCATTGTCCGCATATGCAGCCATCTTACGGCAGTACATTATAAGATGGGTTTTGGGGCAGGTCATTCCCATGTATTTTGGGAAGTCTAGAGTTTTGAACTTGTTAGGGAATTGGATATTTTTGACGAGGCACATATCAGCTGCCTCTTTAACATCAAAATTATGCCCCTCCATGGCTCTCAACCTCTCCTCAAGGGCAGTCAGTTGTTGTTTTGATACTTCCGGAGCATGAATATGTACTGCCCTTGTACCAAATTGGTCATGCTCATCATTGGGTTCCTCCTCCTCTTCTTGGTGAGGGGCTTGTCCACTTTGAGGACCCTCCTTATGAAGATTTTGTTGGCGCATCATTTCCAACATTTGAGCCATTTGCTCTTTCAGCGTATTAAGCTCAGTGGTGAGCTTTCGGTTTTTTTCCTCCAGTTGTTCCATCTTCTTAGCTTTTTGGGCGCGAGTAGGGACGGGCGGAAGACCAGCCACTTTCTAAATGATTTTAACAATTTTTATTATAGCCTTTTATTTCAAATGATTAGTGTGCAATAGATATGCCTTAGACAATAGCTTTAGTATCCTCTTAAAAGCCTATGTTTTAAGGGCACCATACCCACCTTAGTGTGTTAACTTCCTTTTTTCAAAGGTTGCCAACATACCTTAGCGCACTTATCTCTTCTAATAAGGTGATAAACGCACTTGGGTCTCTTTCGTTATTGTCTAAGGATATCTAATACATCCTAGAATGAATGTGTTTATGTATGAGAGATTTTATTATGATGATGTTTATGCATATTTTTCTTGATGCATTTGTTTTTTTCTCTTAGTTTTACCACTTATTGGATGATGTGGTATGAATGATACGACTTTGCCAAGGATCTTTTTATTTATAAAAAGGCATTTTTATGGCTTTTAATTATTTTATATTTTTATGACCCTTTATCTCTTCTGTCGGTCAACGTGGCTACTTAGCTTACAAAGAACCTGAAACCAGGCTAGCTTAACTGAAGACTGTCCGAGATAAAGTTGGTCTTATCTTATCACTTTTTGATTTTTAGGGTTTTTCATTTTTTGTTTATTATATGATTACCCTATGCTAATGCATCAATACAAATGCAGTAAACGAATGCACACACAATTCATACATCCACGAGCAGAGCCACGCTTATTTAATCACGAGGTAGGGTTTTCCTGCAGAAACATGCTTGGTTTAGGTGGTTCTAAACTGTTCTCACCAAGGCCAAAGGTCCCCAAGGTGCCCCCATTATAGGGACCTCTCAATCTCTCAGTCCTTGGGTCATGCACGGAACTCCGTGTCGACATCCTTAGACCAAAAGAAGAGAGTTATCACCTTGAGTTGGTGGTTTCCAACAACGGTTGTAGCCCCGTGTGCCAACAAGCCGGTCGTATCTGCCACCCACTCCCTATAGGTATTCACTCTTGCTCCCGGCTATAGAGGGACTGTTGTGTGCAAGGGTTTTTGTGTGCAATTTATATTTCAGACAATTTGCAAAAAATAATCATACAGCAGTTTATTAAAGCCATACAATAAAACATACGGAAAAGGGTAAAGGCGTAATTTCAAATTTTTACTTAGTTTGAATTTATCCGTCACTAAATGGGATCAACTCTCTAGCTTCCCCAGCGGAGTCGCCATCTGTCTCCGCCGTCCGTTTCGACGTCCAGGGACATCTCGAACGTTTAATGCGAGCGGTCGCGAAAAGATGGTTAAGACTCGCGTTTTTATGTTTAAAATATGTTCATTGCTTCCGAGGTGCTCAACAACTGAACTATCCTCTAATAGAAGCAAGGTTTTCGAAAAAGGGGTTCTTTTGGAGTCGCCACCAATGTTTTGACCTTAAACATTGGAAAAGGAAAAAATGTTGATTTTAATAAAAACTGCACTTGGCCATTATAACCAGAGTTGGGTAAGGGAGTTAGTTACGTGTGGGGAAGGTATTAGCACCCCACAACGCCCCTTTCGGGTTCCCTATGACGGATTAATTCATTTAAGTAGAGATTACAAGAAATTACGCTATTACCCTATTTTCTTCGTACAATAAATATGGCTATCTACATGATTTTATTTACATTTCATAAAGCAATAAATAAAGCAGTAAAAGAGAAGAGATTCGAGAAAAACCTCCGTAGCAAGCTTTATATAGCAACTCTCTTACAATAAGGACGCGTTTCGGCAGTCCCTCGCTCTACAACGACTCTCCTCACGACAAAACTCGACTCAACTAAAATTTTCTAGAAGAATCGAATGCCAGAATATAATTCGTTAACTGATTGTTACCTATCTAAGGCAATCAAAAAGATCATTCGAAAGAGGGAGAGAAGTAGACAAGTGCTCTGAGTTGTCTAGAGTGTGAAAAAGTGCCAAATGAGCCTCCTATTTATAGTTTTCGCTGCCTGGCACATTCGGGACGCCCGTCTGGGGTGGGACGGCCGTCCCACTTGCAATTTTAACACAGAGCCAACCCCCCTGGAACTTGGGACGGCCGTCCCACATGTGGGACGCGCGTCTCACTTGTCCTAGGTTAGTTGGGACGATCATCCCAACTCTGGGACGGGGGTCTCGACCTGTTTTGTCCAGTTTTTGCGTTCTGGGACCCCAGGAAGCTTTCCTTGCTTTTTTTGGACATTGGTTGATGCCGATATGTGCTTGTTGAAGCTTTATCTTCATATAGGAAGTCTTCTTGGCCTTCATTAAGATGCCGGGTGTCGCCGCCGTCCCTTTTCGACGTCCTGAGGACGTCTTGAAACGTTTGTGCGAGCGGTTGCGAAAAGATGGTTTAGACTCGCGTTTTTGTTTTAAAATGTGTTCATTGCTTCCGAGGTGTTTGACAATTGAATTATCCTCTAATAAAAGCAAGGTTTTCGAAAAGGGGTTCTTATGGAGTCGTCACCAATATTTTGACCAGAAACATTGGAAAAGGAAAAAAGAAAGAAAGGCGTTGATTTTATAAAATAAATAACTTGGCCGTTATAACCAGAGTTGGGTAAGGGAGTTAGTTACGTGTAGGGAAGGTGTTAGCACCCCACAACGCCCCTTTCGGGTTCCCTATGACAGATCAATTCAATTAAAGAGAAGATTTCGAGAAATTACGCGATTACCCTATTTTATTGCATAATATTGAAATGACTATCTATATAATTTTATATAAATAAAGCTAAATAAAGCAATAAAAGAGATATTAAAATGACTATCTACATGATTATATCCTACATGACATAATAAAGCTAAATAAAACAATAAAACAATAAATAAAACAATAAAAGAGAAGGGAATTGAAAAGAACCTCCGTAGCAAGCTTTATATTGAGAATCTCGAACCGTGAGGATGCGTTTTGGCAACCCTCTCTCTACACAGTCTCTCCTCACCAATACAAGATCGACTCCACTAAAAATTTAAAGAAGAATCGAATGCCTGGAATATAATTCCTTAACCGATTGTTACCTATTTAAGGCAATCGGAAAGATCATTCGAGAGAGGGAGAGAAGTAGACAAGTGCTCTAAAGTGTTTTAGAGCTCTCGGAGTGTCTCGTGGTGTGAAAAAGTGGCAAATGAGCCTCCTATTTATAGTTTTTCGCAGCTGGCGCACTTTGGGACGGCCGTGCCGGGTTGGGACGGCCGTCCGGACTCGGGACGGCCGTCCCAAATGGCAAATTTACACAGAACGGGACCCCCAGGGAAGCCGGGACGGCCGTCCCACTTAAACTGGGTTTGGGACGACCGTCCCACGTTCGGGACGCGCGTCCCAACTGCTTAATTGCAGTTGGGACGACCGTCCCACTTTTGGGACCGTGGTCCCGGCCTGTTTTGTCCAGTCTTCGCGTTTCAGGACCCCGGGAAGCTTTCCTTGCCGTTTTAGGACGTAGATTGATGCTGATGTGTGTCCGTTGAAGCTTTATCTTCATATAGGAAGTCTTCTTGGCCTTCATTAAGATGTCGGGCGAGCTTTGTCTTTGTGTAGGAAGTCTCTTTTGGCTTTTATTGAATGAACTCCGTCTTTTGTTGTGGGAGGTCCTTCTCGTTTTGGGAAACCGGATGAACTCCATCTTCGGGTGAAGTTCCTCTAGCTTTTATTTTGAGAGGCCGGGCAAAATTAGGGGTCTACAGCTGCCCCCCCTTCGCCTGCCTAACTAATTCGTCGGTTTTAATATGCCGACAAAATTAGTTGGTAGGGGAAGGAGTTAACCCTTTTGCCCGGCTACCCTTCGGATGCTGCTCCTTATTGATCCTCCGGATGATAAATATTTTGATAGGTACCAACCCCTATCTGGTTTAAGCCTCCTTTTATAAGGCTCTGGTGAGTACTTACCCTCACCCGGTACAAGTCTGCATTTTGTTGGACTTTTAGTGAGTACCTACCCCCACTTGGTATGAACCTTGCTCTGCAAGGTTTTGGTGAGTACCAACCCTCACCCGGTATGAGTTCGTATTTTGCTAAACTCTTGTGGGTACTTACTCCCGAGGTGCTCAATATTGAACTATCCTCTAATAGAAATAAGGTCTTTGCAACCCATTTTTGAAATGCTTAGGTGAGTATCTTTACTCCACCTAATGCATTCTGCAAAGTTTTGATGAGTACGTACCCTCATCCGGTATAAACCTTTTTCTTAATATTTTGGTGGGTATCTACCTCCACCCGGTGCGAATCTGCATTTTTGCTAGATTCTGATGAGTACTTACCCTCATCCGGTCTGAACCCCGTTCTGCAAGGCTCTGATGGGTACCTACCCCTACCTGGTCCGAATCCCGTTCTGCAAGATTCTGATGGGTACCTACCCCCACCTGGTCCGAACACCGTTCTGCAAGGCTCTGATGGGTACCTACCCCCACCCGGTGCGAATCTACGTTTTTGCTAGATTCTGATGAGTACTTACCCTCATCCGGTCTGAACCTCGTTCTGCAAGGTTCTGGTGGGTACCTACCCCCACCTGGTCCGAACCTCGTTCGCAAGATTCCGATGGGTACCTACCCCCACCCGGTCCGAATCCCGTTCCGCAAGATTCCGATGGGTACCTACCCCCACCCGGTCCGAACCTCGTTACGCAAGGCTCGATGGGTACCTACCCCCACCCGGTCCGAATCCCGTTCCGCAAGATTCCGATGGGTACCTACCCCCACCTGGTCCGAATCCCGTTCCGCAAGATTCCGATGGGTACCTACCCCCATCCGGTCCGAACCCCGTTCTGCAAGGCTCGATGGGTACCTACCCCCACCCGGTCCGAATCCCGTTCCGCAAGATTCCGATGGGTACCTACCCCCACCCGGTCCGAATCCCGTTCGCAAGATTCCGATGGGTACCTACCCCCACCCGGTCCGAATCCCGTTCGCAAGATTCGATGGGTACCTACCCCCACCGGTCCGAATCCCGTTCGCAAGATTCGATGGGTACCTACCTCCACCTAGTCCGAACCCCGTTCCGCAAGGCTCCGATGGGTACCTACCCCCACCTAGTCCGAATCCCGTTCGCAAGATTCTGATGGGTACCTACCCCCACCCGGTCCGAACCCCGTTCGCAAGGCTCCGATGGGTACCTACCCCCACCCGGTCCGAATCCCGTTCCGCAAGATTCCGATGGGTACCTACCCCCACCTGGTCCGAATCCCGTTCTGCAAGATTCTGATGGGTACCTACCCCCACCTGGTCCGAATCCCGTTCTGCAAGATTCTGATGGGTACCTACCCCCACCTGGTCCGAACCTCGTTCTGCAAGGCTCTGATGGGTATCTACCCCCACCTGGTCCGAACCCCGTTCTGCAAGGTTCTCAGGATGCACCTTTGGTAGTTAATCCTGTGATTATCTATTTTTGGAGATGTGTTGGTGGCTTATTATTTCTGTTCATGCGCCTATTCCGTAGGGAATATTTGTTTTTGACTTTTCTGTCATCCGGTTTTGCCAGAGATTTTTGTTGTTTTTGGCTTTTTAGCCATCCGGTCTTGGCCGGGGATTCTTTGTTCTTGGCTTTTTTTGTTTAGCCATCCGGCTTTGCCGGGGATTCTTGTTGATTGCTTCTTTTCAGGCGGGAATCCTCTGGGGATTTTTGAATTCTCTTCTTGATTGTGCCTCTTGATTAGGCGAAGATCCATTTGGGGATTTTGTTGTGCCTCTTGATTAGGCGGGAATCTACTGGGGATTCGTTGATTTTTTTATTGTGCCTCTTGATTAGGCGGGTGCTTCAATAGTGACGAAGGCTTTCCTCTGGATAGGCTGATGTTCTATTTGAGGATATTTGTTCTTGATAATACTTTTGAGTAGGTGAATGCTTTTTTGAAAGCTTTGTGCTTGTATTGCCTCTTGCATAGGTTGATTTCCCGTTTCTCGGGGATATCGGCTCTTTGCTTGTTTCTGAGTGAGCCTAGGCATTCTTGGGAGTGAAGGTTTTTCCTTTCACTGGGGATATTCATATTAGGTGCTTAACTCCCTGTGGATTTGTAATTTGCCTTTGCGGATAGGCTTACTGGGGAAGAAATTTTTCTTTTTGGTGATCCACCGGGGGGGATTTTATTGGCTTCCTGTGGATGGAAATTTCTTTCGGTTTTTTCATGTAGTGGCCTTTGTTAGAGGATGAAAGGCTCTTCTCTTCTTTCTTTTTGTTGCCCCCCAGTGATGTGGGGATTTCGACTCTGTTTTTTCTTTGATGGACTCTTATGTAGTCCTTGTTCTCCATTGGGGGATGCAACGGAGACTCTTGCATGAGTGTGCTTGATGACTCTTGCGGTGATGTCTTCGAGTTGTGAGGTAATCTTTTTGTTTTGCCTCTGGAGTAGGCAAGGATCCGCTTGGGGATAATTAAGCTTTTTCGTTGGCTTTTTCCATTTTTGATGTACCTTCTTTTATTGGTGTAGAAGGTTGATGGTTGGAGCTAATTTTGCTGAAGAAGTTCAGATTTCGCCTTTTTCGATTTTGATTTTTATTTAGAGGCTGGATTTTAGCGCCTTTTATTTCCAATCACAAATATGGAGACTATCCTCCTTATAAGTATGTTTATTTATTCTTGTTTGAAGAAAATTATTTTTTCTTGATTTTGACAAAGTCGTATTATGCAACTACTTTGTGTGTGAATGTCCTAAATGCAATCTAATGTTTGTTTACTTTTTATGCATTTAGAAAGTAACTGGCCTTCTCCCGTTGGCTTCTTATGAATATGCCTGGTGGGCTCCTTTTCTATGATCGTGATGCTTGGGCTCTTCTTTTATCCATCTCTTGGTTTTAGCCCTATCTTTTGCCTAGACCGCCTTTACAGTGTTTTCGATCTTGCGGGCTGCCTTAATTTTTGCCTAGAATATCTTAGGGGGCTGTTTCCTTATCTTTTGCCTAGATCGTTCTTTTTGGGATTTCCGATCTAGCAGGCTACCCTGGTTTTTACCTAAGAATATACTAGCAGGCCTTTCTTTTTTGCTATGCTTCCCCTTTTTTGATGCATGTTTGATCTTTGATTAAAAGTCTTTGCGCATATTTATGATTTATCAATAAAGAGGCATTTCCATAATATTTGGTCAAGAGAAAGGAAATGAAAGGGAATTTTATTTATAAATGAACAAAAGTTTTATTTCTTTTACATAAGGATTTCAAAAGGTATCTAGAAGAATGGGTGGTCGGGGTTGGTCTGCATCTGTTTAGGCTTATACAGTCATGTCTCGTGATATCTCGCCCCTGTTTCTCCTAATTGCTTCAGTTGAGATGCCTGAGCTCAGAGTGAAGACTATGCAGACTGCTTGCTTTTGGAAGAACGCTACTTTAGCCGCCTTTTCGGTTTTCGACTAAAGTAACCATTGCTCTTAGTTGTTTTTTTTTTTTTTTTTTTTTTTTTATACCTCTTCTTTTTGCCTAGGACGCATCCTAGCGAGGGATATGGACCCTATCTTTTGCCCAGGGATGCCCTTTGCGGGTTTTCATTCTCGACGGGTCATGAGCAATGTCTTCAAGCATAATATTTCTTTACCGCGTCGAGAATTGATTGGGTGTCGAAGCTCCTCTCCATCCATATTAGTGAGGATAAGTGCCCCTCCTGAGAAAGCTCGTTTGACCACAAAGGGTCCTTCGTAATTTGCCGCCCATTTTCCAATTTTATCATTCGGGCTCGGGAGCAGTTTCTTTACCACTAAATCTCCTTCTTGATAAGTATGAGGGCAGACCTTTTTGTCATAAGCCTTTTTTATTTTCTTTTGATAGGCTTGTCCACGGCATATGGCATCCAGCCATTTTTCATCGATAAGGTTTAACTGATCGTATCGACTTTGAATCCATTCGGCTTCTGTTAATTTCGCTTCCATAATAATTCGCAAGGAAGGTATTTCGACCTCTATTGGCAATACGGCCTCCATTCCATATACAAGGGAGAATGGAGTGGCTCCTGTTGAGGTTCGTACGGACGTTTGATATCCATGAAGAGCAAAAGGTAACTTTTCATGCCAATCTTTATAGGTTTTAACCATCTTTTGAACAATCTTCTTGATGTTTTTATTGGTCGCTTCCACTGCGCCATTCATTTTAGGCCTATAAGGAGAAGAATTATGATGTTGAATTTTGAAGTCATAACATAGTTCTTCCATCATTTTATTATTCGATTGGTCCCGTTATCGGTAATGAGACGATGTGGAATGCCGTATCGACATATGATATTTTTCTTAATAAAGGTGACCACTACTTTTCTAGTCACATGTGCATAAGATGCCGCTTCTACCCACTTAGTGAAATAATCAATGGCCACCAAAATGAATCGGTGACCATTGGACGCCTTAGGCTCAATAGGTCCGATGACATCTATGCCCCACATAGCGAACGGCCAAGGGATAGCCATAACGTTGAGAGGTATCGGTGGAACATGTACATTATCTGCGTGTATTTGACACTTGTGACATTTTTTAGCATACCGATAACAATCTTTTTCCATTGTGGACCAAAAGTATCCCGCTTCCGAGAATCTTCCTAGCCATGATATGCCCTGGTGCATGAGTCCCAAAGGTTCCTTCATGTATTTCTTTGATCAATATCTGGGATTCTTCGGGATTGACGCATCTTAATAAAGTAGAATCACAATTCTTTTTATAGAGGGTTTCTCCTATCAACATAAATCCTATAGCCCTTTTCCGAATGGTCCTTTTATCATTGTCACTGATTCCCTCTGGGTATTCGCCCTTTGTCAAGTACCGCTTTATGTCCTGATACCAAGGGGCTCTATCTTTTTCATTATCCATCATCATACAAAAGGCTTGTTTGTCATGCCTTTTGACTTGGATGATGGGCATTTCATGTTCTTGCCCCAGTGCGAACATGGATGATAATGTTGCCAGCGCATCCGCAATCTGATTATCCTCCCGAGGGATATACTCAAAACTAATGTTTTCCATTTGTGAAGTCATTTTACGAATATGCTCCAGATAGGGAATTAATTTGGAGTTTCTAGTTTCCCATTCACCCTTGAGCTGGTAAATAACAAGGGATGAGTCACCGAATACTTTGAGTTTGGTTACCCCGTGATCCAGGGCCGCTTGAATACCTAGAGCACAGGCTTCATATTCCGCCATATTGTTTGTACAATCAAAGGTTAATCTAGCTGTTATCGGGATATGCTTCTTTTCAGGCGATATTAAAATAGCTCCGATCCCATGTCCCAGTAAGTTTGAAGCTCCATCGAAAAACATGATCCACTTATCATTTTTAAGCTCCTCATGTTGAATATGCATTATATGCTCATCTCGGAAAATCATCTTGGAGGGATTGATATTCGTCTGTTGGCCCATGTGCCGGGTAGTCCGCGAAGGACCGCCTTTGATAGCTTTCTCGAGTGACATGAATGATATCAAATTCTGAGAGGAGTACTTGCCATCTAGCTATCCTTCCGGTCAAGATGGGTTTTTCAAACAAGTATTTGATTGGGTCCATTTTGGAAATTAACCAAGTTGTATGTCTGACCATGTATTGTCGAAGGCGTTGAGTTGCCCACACCAATGCACAACATGTTTTTTCGAGTGGTGTATAACGGGTCTCATAGTTTAGAAATTTTTTACTGAGGTAATATATGGCTTGTTCTTTCTTTCCGGTATCATCTTGTTGACCGAGTACACATCCCATGGATTCGTCGAGTACTGATAGGTAAAGAATTAGGGGTCTCCCTTCCACAGGTGGTATCAGTAATGGAGGATTAGTTAGGCATATTTTGATCTTTTCGAAGGCTTGTTGGCATTCATCGTTCCAAACTGTCGGTTGGTTTTTACGCAATAACTTGAAGATGGGCGTACATTTATCTGTTAATTGCGCAATGAACCGTGCGATGTAGTTTATTCGACCTAAGAACCCTCTGACTTCTTTTTCTGTTCTTGGTGGGGGCATTTCTAGGATTGCCTTTGTTTTATCAGGGTCCACCTCGATTCCTTTTTTACTGACGATAAACCCAAGGAGTTTTCCTGATCGTACTCCGAACGTGCATTTAGCCGGATTAAGCTTAATCTGGTATTTTCGAAGCCGATTGAATAGTTTCTTTAAGTGTAGGAGGTGATCTGTCCCATTTTTGGATTTGACAATCATATCATCCACGTATACTTCGATTTCTTTGTGGATCATATCGTGAAATAGTGTAACCATAGCCCTTTGATAGGTTGCCCCCGCATTATTAAGTCCAAAAGGCATTACTCTATAACAAAATGTCCCCCATGGCGTAATGAAGGAAGTTTTTTCTCTGTCTTCGACAGCCAATTTGATTTGATTATACCCTGCATATCCATCCATGAAAGAATAAAGAGTATTTGTAGCAGTGTGATCTACGAGCATATCGATATGTGGTAAGGGAAAATCATCTTTTGGGCTTGCACGGTTTAGGTCCCGGTAATCTACGCATACTCTGATTTTTCCATTTTTCTTTACAACTGGCACGACGTTTGCCAGCCATTCAGGGTATTTTGAAACGATCAGGAAATTGGCATCCAACTGTTTTTCTACTTCTTCTTTAATTTTTAAGGACCATTCCGGTTTTACTCTTCCGAGTTTCGTTTAACGGCCGAAATCCCTCTTTTAATGGTAATCGATGCTCCACTATACTTTTATCGATTCCAGGCATATCATGGTAGGACCACGCAAACACGTCCATATATTCTCTTAGCAATTGTATTAGTTTTTCCTTGATATCATCGTCAATTTGGGTTCCAATATTTACTTCTTTCTTATTATCTTCTTGTCCCAAATTGATGACCTCAGTTTTCTCCTGATGGGGCTGTATTGATTGCGCTTCTTTTTCTAGCAGTCTTTGCATGTCCGGGGAAATGGTCCCCTCCTCACTGTCTGACTCAATCCATTCGTCTTCAGCTTTCAGATCTTCCAAGGAGTTTTCAATCACAGACATGACTGTACGGGTTATACTTTGTTTTAGATTTCTTTATGAGATGTATGAGAGAGAAAAGAATGAAAGAGAATATGGATATTAAAAAAAATGCCTTATTGTATTGATAGAAGAAAATATTTACAAAGCCCTTATTAACCAAAAATCTCGTGATCATGGGCAGGGATCACGAGAAATACATCGGAAGTTTTTTTTTTTGAAATATTTTTTTATTGCAAAAGATGGTAAAAATGATGAGCCCTAATCTGCTGGTCTTCCTTGTCCCGTCTTTTATTCGGGCTTTGATAAGGGCTGGTCGTCCACCTTTGGAGTAGATGCGTCAAAGGTAATCCATCCCGCATCTATTAAATCTTGGACCTTATGCTTCAAAGCTATGCAGTTATCTACCGAATGTCCTGGAGCGTCCGAATGATAATTGCATTTTTCATTTGGCTTATACCATTCTGGATAGGGTGGTTCCATCTTCTTGGGAGGGATTCGCACAAGGAGTTTAGCATCCAACAATTTTATCAACAGACTTCCGTAGGAGGTAGGTATGGAAGTGAATTTCCTCTCTTGTCTGCGTGGCTTGGTTTGTTGCGAGGAGGCAGAAAGAGTGGTAATATTAATTGCATTCACGTCCCCTTCCTTTTTCTTTCCAAAATTCTTTTTAAAAGTTTGAGTAGAGGAATTGGAGGAAGTTTGTTGTACAATTCTTCCACTCTTCAAACCTTGCTCCACTCTTTCTCCTATGATGACTACATCCGCAAAGAGTGTTGATGTATTTCCTGTCATTTTGTCGTAATAGGGACCAGTCAGAGAATTGATGAACATGGATGTAGTTTCCTTATCGGATAGAGGAGGTTCCACTTGTGCTGCTAATTCCCTCCATCTTTGGGCATATGCTTTGAAGGATTCGTCGTTTTTCTTGCTTAATAATTGTAGATCTGCTCTTTCAGGGGTCAGATCAATATTGTATTTATAACGACGAAGAAATGCATCTGCCAAATGTCTCCAGGTTTGGATTTGCCCCCCTTCTAGTTGCATATACCAATTTAAAGCTGATTCAGCCAGGCTTTCCTGAAAGCAGTGGATCAGGAGTTTTTCATTATCAGCATGTGCAGCCATCTTACGGCAGTACATTGTAAGATGGCTTCTTGGGCAGGTCGTTCCCATGTATTTTGGGAAATCCGGAGTTTTGAACTTGTTAGGGAATTGGATATTTTTGACGAGACACATATCAGCCGCCTCTTTTATATCAAAGTTATGACCTTCCATGGCTCTCAGCCTCTCTTCAAGAGCAGTGATTTGTTGTTTTGATACTTCAGGAGCATGAATATGTACTGCTCTTGTACCAGATTGATCATGCTCATTCTGAGGTTCCTCTTCTTCTTCGTGGTGAGAGGCTTGTCCATTCTGAGGACCCTCTTGATGGAGATTCTGTTGATGTATCATTTCTAACATTTGAGCCATTTGCTCTTTCAGTGTAGTAAGCTCAGCGGTGAGCTTTCGGTTTTGTTCTTCTAGTTGTTCCATCTTCTTAGCCTTTTGAGCACGAGTGAGGACGGGCGGAAGACCAGCCACCTTCTAAATGATTTTAATGATTCTTATTATAACTTTTTATTTTAAATGATTAGCGTGGAATAAATATGCCCTAGGATGAATGTGTTTATGTATGAGAGATTTTATTTATGATGATGTTTATGCATACTTTTCTTAATGCATTGGTTTTCTCTCTTAGTTTTACCCCTTATTGAATGATGCGGTATGAATGATACGACTTTGCCAAGAATCTTTTTGAAAAGGTATTTTTATGACCTTAATGTTTTTACATTTTTTTATGATTTTTAGGTTTTTTCATTTTTTTGTCTGTTGTATGATTACCCTATGCTAATGCATCAATACAAATGCAGCAAACGTATGCACACACAATTCATACATCCACGAGCAGAGCCACGCTTATTTAATCACGAGGTAGGGTTTTCCTGCAAAAACGTGCTTGGTTTAGGTGGTTCTAACTGTTCTTACCAGGCCAAAGGTCCCCAAGGTGCCCCCATTATAGGGACCTCTCAATCTCTCAATCCTCGGGTCATGCACGGAACTCCGTGGCGACACCCTTAGACCAAAAGAAGAGAGTTATCACCTTGAGTTGGTGGTTTTCCGACAACGGTAGTAGCCCCGTGTGCCAACTAACCGATCGTATCTGCCACCCACTCCCTATAGATATTCACTCTTGCCCCCGGGTATAGAGGGACTGTTGTGTGCAAGGGTTTTTGTGTGCAATTTATATTTCAAACAATTTGCAGAAGTAATCATACAGCAGTTATTAAAGCCATACAGTAAAAACATACAGAAGGGTAAAGGCGAAATTTCAAATCTTTACTTAGTTTGACTTTATCTGTCACTAAATGGGATCAACTCTCTAGCTTCCCCAGTGGAGTCGCCATCTGTCGCCGCCGTCCCTTTTCGACGTCCTGAGGAAGTCTTGAAACGTTTGTGCGAGCGGTCGCGAAAAGATGGTTTAGACTCGCGTTTTTGTTTTAAAATGTGTTCATTGCTTCCGAGGTGTTTGACAATTGAATTATCCTCTAATAAAAGCAAGGTTTTCGAAAAGGGGTTCTTATGGAGTCGCCACCAATATTTTGACCAGAAACATTGGAAAAGGAAAAAAGGAAGAAAGGCGTTGATTTTATAAAATAAATAACTTGGCCGTTATAACCAGAGTTGGGTAAGGGAGTTAGTTACGTGTAGGGAAGGTGTTAGCACCCCACAACGCCCCTTTCGGGTTCCCTATGACAAATCAATTCAATTAAAGAGAAGATTTCGAGAAATTACGCGATTACCCTATTTTATTGCATAATGTTGAAATGACTATCTATATAATTTTATATAAATAAAGCTAAATAAAGCAATAAAAGAGATATTAAAATGACTATCTACATGATTCTATCCTACATGACATAATAAAGCTAAATAAAACAATAAAACAATAAATAAAACAATAAAAGAGAAGGGAATTGAAAAGAACCTCCGTAGCAAGCTTTATATTGAGAATCTCGAACTGTGAGGATGCGTTTTGGCAACCCCTCTCTCTACACAGTCTCTCCTCACCAATACAAGATCGACTCCACTAAAAATTTAAAGAAGAATCGAATGCCGGAATATAATTCCTTAACCGATTGTTACCTATTTAAGGCAATCGGAAAGATCATTCGAGAGAGGGAGAGAAGTAGACAAGAGCTCTAAAGTGTTTCAGAGCTCTCTGGAGTGTCTGTGGTGTGAAAAAGTGGCAAATGAGCCTCCTATTTATAGTTTTTCGCAGCTGGCGCACTTTGGGACGGCCGTCTGGGTTGGGACGGCCGTGTGGACTGGGACGGCCGTCCCAAATGGCAAATTTACACAGAACGGGACCCCCAGGGAAGCTGGGACGGCCGTCCCACTTAAACTAGGTTTGGGACGGCCGTCCCACGTTCGGGACGCGCGTCCCAACTGCTTAATTGCAGTTGGGACGGCCGTCCCACTTTTGGGACCGTGGTCCCGGCCTGTTTTGTCCAGTCTTCGCGTTTTGGGACCCCGGGAAGCTTTCCTTGCCGTTTTAGGACGTAGATTGATGCTGATGTGTGTCCGTTGAAGCTTTATCTTCATATAGGAAGTCTTCTTGGCCTTCATTAAGATGCCGGGCGAGCTTTGTCTTTGTGTAGGAAGTCTCTTTTGGCTTTTATTGAATGAACTCCGTCTTTTGTTGTGGGAGGTCCTTCTCGTTTTGGGAAACCGGATGAACTCCATCTTCGGGTGAAGTTCCTCTAGCTTTTATTTTGAGAGGCCGGGCAAAATTAGGGGTCTACACCGGGCGAGCTTTATCTTCATGTAGGGAGTCTCCTTAGCTTTCGTCGGGTGGCTGGGTGAACTCTATGTTGTTACGAGAGGTCTCCTTTTCTTTTATTAAGAAGCCGGGCAAAATTAGGGGTCTACACCCCACATAGAGAATGGCCATAGTGTGGCCAGGGTACTGAGAGGTGCGGGTGACACGCGAATATTATCGGCATAGATTTGGCACTTGTGACATTTTTTTAGCATATCGGTGACAATCAGCTTCCATTGTGGACCAAAAATACCCTGCCCTTAAGATCTTCTTTGCCATGACATGCCCAGGTGCGTGGGTCCCAAAAGTTCCTTTGTGGATTTCTCTTATCAAGGTTTAGGCTTCTTCATGGTCCACACACCTTAAGAGAGTGGAATTGAAACTCTTTTTGTAGAGGGTTTCTTTAATCAACGTGAACACTATTGTCCTTTTACGAATGGTTCGTTTATCATTATCATTGATTCCTTCGGGGTATTCGCCCTTCATGAGGTATTGCTTTATGTCGTGATACCAAGGGTTTTGATCGCGCTCGTCATTTATTGTCATGCAAAAAGCTTTTTTGTCATGCAGCTTGATTTAAATGATTGGCATCTCATGCTCTTGATCTAAAGAAAACATGGATGATAGAGTGGCGAGGGCGTCAACAAATTGATTGTCTTCTCGAGGAATATACTGGAAGGTGACGCTTTCCATTCTCGAGACTAAATCACGGATGTGCTCTAGATATGGGATTAATTTAGAGTTTCGGGTTTCCCATTCACCTTTAAGTTGATAGATGACAAGGGATGAATCGCCGAAGACTTTGAGTTTAGTAACCCCATGATCTAGAGCCACTTGGATTCCTAGTGCGCATGCTTCATATTCGGCCATGTTGTTGGTACAGTCAAAATTTAACCTGGCCGTTACGGGAATATATTTCTTCTTAGGGGATATCAAAATAGCTCATATCCCATGTCCAAGCATGTTTGAGGCTCCGTCGAAGAACATGGTCCACGCCTCTTCTTTGATCTCTTCGTGTTCGATGTGCATGATATGTTCATCGGGAAAGTCGTCTTGTAGGGACTGATACTCGTTTGTTGATCCATGGGCTAGATAGTCCGCTGGGGGGCTACCTTTAATAGTTTTCTGGGTGACATGAATGATGTCGAACTCTGAGAGGAGCACTTGCCACCTAGCTATTCTTCCGGTCAGAATGGGCTTCTCGAAGAGGTATTTGATTGGGTCCATTTTGGAGACCAACCATGTTGTATGTCGAGCCATATATTGTCGGAGATGCTGAGTGACCCACACCAATGCGCAACAGGTCTTTTCAAATGGTGTATAACGGGTCTCATAGTCTAGGAATTTGTTGCTGAGATAGTAAATGGCTCGCTCTTTCTTCCCGGTTTCATCTTGTTGAGCGAGCACACATCCCATGGATTCTTCGAGTATTGACAGATATACGATCAGAGGTCTTCCTTCAACAGGTGGTACCAATACTGGCAGATTGGTTAAACATGTTTTTATCTTATCGAACGCTTGTTGGCATTCTTCATTCCACACTGTTGGTTGATTTTTGCGCAACAGTTTAAAGATGGGTATACATTTATCCGTCAATTGTGCAATGAAATGGGCAATATAGTTGATTCATCCCAGAAATCCTCTAACCTCCTTTTCTGTGCTTGGCGGGGGCATTTCAAAAATCGCCTTGGTTTTGTCAGGGTCCACCTCAATTCCTCTTTTGCTGACGATGAACCCCAAGAGTTTTCCTGACTGTACTCCGAAAGTACATTTTGCCAGGTTTAGTTTGAGTTGGTACTTTCGAAGCCGGTTGAATAGCTTCTTGAGATATTGAATGTGGTCCATCTCGTTCCTGGATTTGGCGATCATGCCGTCCACATATACTTCTATTTCCTTGTGGATCATGTCATGGAATAGTGTGACCATGGCCCTCTGATAGGTAGCCCTTGCATTCTTGAGTCCAAAAGGCATTATACGGTAGCAGAAGGTGCCCCATGGTGTGATGAAAGAGGTTTTTTCTCTGTCCTCGACGACCAATTTAATTTGATTGTACCTCGCATACCCGTCCATGAAGGAATAAAGCGTGTTAGTAGCAGTATGGTCTACTAGCGTGTCTATGTGTGGTAGGGGAAAGTCATCCTTTGGACTTGCTCGATTGAGGTCCCTATAATCCACAAATACCCTGACCTTACCGTTCTTTTTTATGACAGGTACTATGTTAGCCAACCACTCAGGGTATTTGGACACTACTAGGAAATTTGCATCTAGTTGCCTTTGTACCTCTTCCTTAACCATTAAGGACCAATCTGGCTTGATTCTTCTGAGTTTTTGCTTCACAGGTCGGAACCCTTCTTTTAATGGCAGTCTATGTTCCACTATACTTGTGTCGAGCCCGGGCATGTCATGGTAGGACCAGGCGCATACATCCATATATTCTTTTAGAAGCTGTATCAATCCCTCCCTTATGCTACTTTCTATTTGGGTGCCAATGTTTATCCTTTTCTCATCATCCCCCTCTCCCAAATTGATAGTTTCCATTTCTTCTTGATGCGGTTGTATAATGCGTGCTTCTTTTTCCAACATTCTTTGCATGTCCGAGGAAATGGTCCCCTGCTCACTGTCGGACTCGACCCATTCGCCTTCGGCTTCCGAGGTCCACAGAGATTCATCAATCACAAACATGATGTGTTTTAGGTTATGTTTTAGTCATAGATTTTATTATTCAATTATCTTTGAAAGAATAATAAATAGAAGAGGGAAAAGAATGAAGGAAATGCCTCATGTATTAGGAAAATGAAAGCGTATGTACAAGTCCTTTTAATCAGAGTTCCTGCAGCCACGGGCAGGGACCACAGGAGATACAAGAGAAAGCTTAAAAAAAGGCACCCTAGGGGTTGATCCTCCCAATCCTCCCTTTCTGCTACTCTGGCTTTGACAGAGGTTTGGCGTCGACATCAGAAGCAGAGGCATCAAAGGTTATCCACCCAGCGTCGATCAATTCTTGGACCCAATACTTAAGGGTCAAGCAATTTTCTGTTGAGTGTCCAGGTGAACCCGAGTGGTAATCGCATTTCTCGTTTGGTTTATACCACTCGGGGTAGAGAGGCTCTATCTGCTTCTTGGGAGGAATGCAGGTCAAGAGTTTGGCCTCCAGCAACTGAGGTAGCAATTTACCATAAGAAGTTGAGATGGGAGTGAACTTCCTTTCTATCTTACGAGGCTGCCGAGTTGCTTGTGGAGCGGAAGAAGGAGTAGCGAAATTAATTGCGTGCACAACTTCGTCCTTCTTCTTGCCGGCAGGTTTTTTGAATGAGACGCCAGCATGGAAAGACTGTGTTATCTTCCCACTTCTTAGTCCCTGCTCTACTCTTTCCCCCACAGTGACTATGTCCGAGAAAAGGTTGGAGGTACTGGCTATTGCCTTATCGTAGTACGCTCCAGTCAGTGAGTCTATGAACATAGCCACTGTCTCCTTATCTGTCAACCGAGGCTCTATTTGGGCGGCCATTTCCCTCCATCTTTGGGCATACGCTTTGAAGGATTCGTCGTTCCTTTTACTTAGAGTTATGAGATCTGACCTGTCAGGGGTCAGATCGATATTGTATCGGTTGACGTATATTGCACCAAAGGTGACCAAACACCTCTTACTATTGTTCAATTTGTCATTTAAAGTTAAACTGACATGTATTTAACTTGTAGTGTCCACGGCAACCGGGAAGCCATGAGTGCGGGTATTATGTGATGAAGCACATGCACACCATCGTAGACAAAAATATTATGGGCTCATGGAGGGAGGTAAATATACTATAATTAAGTCAAATATGCCAATTATGTAAATGGTTTCTAAATCCGAAATGTTTCAATATGTAGGAATTTACGGACTCATCTCCAATGAAGATTGAAGTCTTAGACGATATCGAGAGCAAGTGGGCTTCTTTCCTTTTAAGCATTCAATCTTCATAGGAAATTTAACTTGTAACAATTTAGATAGAATTGATTTAAGTTAGGAAATTTACATATATTCATAGGAAATTTATTCAACTGGGTAGAAGCTGGATCTCGTCTGTACATATATTCATTTCAATGTGTTTCATATGTACATATCTGTCTGCACTGAATCAATGCCTGCATCTGGATATATATTTGTAGCAAATTTATATATGAACTGTGCATATCTCGTCTGTACTGGATCTGTGGTTATTTGTCCGGAATCGTGATGAATAGGCAGAGTCTACTCGAAGAAAGGTAGCATCTGTAAATAAAATGCAGGTATTTTAAAAAAAAATAACACTTTCTACGTCGGTTATGTCATTACCCGACGTAGAAAGTGTAACATTTTATGTCGGTTATAGGCATAACCGACATTGATAACACATACAATAACGGTTACTGTTAACCGATATAGATACTGGGTTATAGAAAGTTAGAAAGTAAGACTTTCTATGTCGGTTATAAGTGTTAACCGACATAGAAAGTATTATGACAGGTCAGAACCAGTTATGATCGATCATAATAGCTCATACAAAATAAGACTTTCTACGTTGGTTCCCTGACTAACCGACGTAGAAAGTCCTTCTATGACCGATCAGAACCAGTTATGATCGATCAGAATAGCTCTATGACCGATCATAACCATTTTGACTGATCATAATAGCTCAAAGAAAGTAGGTCTTTCTACGTCGGTTCCTATTAACCGACGTAGAAAGTCTTACTTTCTATGACCCCCGTATCTATGTCACCGCTTTAACCGACGTCGAAAGCCCATTTTAACCGATGTAAAAAGCCTTTTTTGCAGTAGTGTGAACTCGAGAAATGCATTGATTCAACCACCACCATGACTCCACTATTTTGCATTGTGCTTATTTCATCTTCTCCCTTTGTATAAAATGAATAGTTAGTTATATCATACCCACCCCAACATATCACATCAAAGTTTGGCTCACATGCTAGCCACTTTAGTGTTTAAGAAGTTGTATTGTCACCTTCAACTTGTTGTTTAAACCACTTCAAAAAGTTTTTGTTGTGTTCAGTGATCACCCACTTTTTAGGCATACGTGGATTATTTCGCTTCACAATGTCTTTATGAGCACTTAAGTAGGGGATGACTTCTTCACTGTTATTCAATATGTACAAATGCGCTTGAAGTACTTCATCTCGACACATTGTCACAACTTTTGCACCTCGAGTTCCTCTACCAAGACCTATTCCATGGTAACGAGTCTTAGGTAACCCTATAGCTTCAACTTCTGATAAGTATTGTGTGCAAAACTCAATAGTTTCCTCTGCAATATATCTTTGAACAATTGATGCTTCAGGACGATATTGGGTCTTCACATACCCTTTTAATATCTTCATGTATCGCTCAATAGGGTACATCCATCGTAAGAAAACTGGACCACAGATTCTAACTTCCCTGGCTAGATGAACAATCAAGTGAACCATAATATCAAAAAATGATGGAGGAAAGTACATCTCAAATTGACATAATATGACTGCAACCTCATTCTCTAACTGATCCAAAACATCTGGGTCCATAACTTTACTACATATGGCATTAAAAAAAAGCATAATCGAGTTAAGGAATATCTAACATTCTCGGGTAAGATACCTCGAATAGCCATAGGTAGAAGTTGTTGCATCAATACATGACAATCATGAGATTTTAACCCAAGCAATTTTAGATCTTTCATAGATACAAGTCTCTTCACATTGGAAGAGTAACCAAATGGAACCTTCACACCTCGTAAAAACTCACAAAACTTCTTTTCTCTTTTTTAGACAGTGTGTGACATGCTGGAGGCAAGTATGTTCGGTTACCATGAGGTTGAGGAGCTAATTGTTCTCTTATACCCATTTCAACCATGTCCAAATGAGCATTGACACCATCTTTTGTTTTTCCTTGAATGTTAAGGAGCGTTCTGATGATACTGTCACACACATTTTTCTCTACATGCATGACATCTATACAATGCCTCACATCAAGAACCCTCCAATATGGAAGAACAAAAAGGATTGACATTTTCTTCCATATACCTATGGCTTTCTTTTGCGTCTTTCCAAACTCACACGAAATCGCACTTTCTCATTGATATACTTCTTCCCCACTTAAAGGTGTTGGGGCTGCATCATTTTCTTGACACACGTTAAATGATTTTTTTAATTTACGATATGAATGGTTTGAAGGAAGAAATCTTCGGTGTCCAAGGTACACTATTTTCCTTCCATGTTGTAGTTGATAGTGACATGTGTCTTCTTCACATATCAGGTAAGCTTTATGTCCCTTTGTGCTGTAGCCACTCAAATTACCATATGCTGGAAAGTCATTAATTGTACAAAATAACATTGCACGCAACTTGAATAAGTCACCTGTGTACCCATCAAACACATCAACACCTTCCTCCCACAACATCTTCAACTCTTCAACCAATGGGCTTAAAAAAACATCAATGTCATTTCCAGGTTGTCTAGGACCCGAGATCATCAAATATAGCATCAAGTACTTACGTTTCATACACAACCACGGAGGTAAGTTGTAAATAACTAACACCACAGGCCATGAACTATGTTTACTGCTTAAATTTCCATATGGATTCATTCCATCTATAGCAAGTCCAAACCTAATGTTTCTTGGATCATTACCAAAATTCTGGAAGATGGAATCAATTTTTTTCCATTGCAATCCATCTGCCGGATGCCTCAACTGACCATCTTTAATACGACTATCTACATGCCATCTAGTGAGCTTTGCATCATTTCCATTAGTGAATAATCGTTTCAACCTTGGAACAATGGGAAGATACCATAACACTTTTGCCGGGGTACCCTTCATTACATCATTGTCAAAATCACCATCCTTCTTCTTGTATCGTGATTCCCCGCATTGTGGACATTCGTGAAAGTTCTCAAATTCTTTCCTGTACAACACACAATCATTCGGACATGCATGAATTTTTTGGTACTCCATACCCATTGGACACAATATCTTCTTAGCATCATAATTGCGGGTTGGCAATGTGTTACCTTCAGGGAGCATGTCACTCAACAACTCAAGCAATTCTGTGAAACTTTTATCAGCCCACCCATTCTTTGCCTTCACATTGAACAATTTTAGTACCACCGACAATCGTGTGAACTTAGTACAATTTGTATACAAAGGCTTTTTTGCATCATTGGACAACTTCTCGTACACATGTGTATGTTGGAAGGTATCTTGTCCAAGCTCACAAATCATTTCCTCCAGTTGATCATCCATCTCTAGATCAACTTCTTCTTTGTCTTCTACACTTGGCATGTTTAATAATTCACCATGCCATGTCCACTTTATGTAACTCTTTAGGAAACCATCACAAAGAACATGTTCCCGAATAACTTCAGTCGGTAATCTTCGCTCATTCATGCAGTTAACACAAGGGCAATAGAATCTTCCATCATTATCCGGAACATTCATCTTAGCAAATTCAAGGAATTGTTCTACTCCACTCTCATATTCATTTGTTGTTCGTCTATAATTGATCCAACTCCGATCCATTGTTACCTTTTGTCACATAACACAACATATAAGTATAGTTTGAGGATGATAACATCCAACATGTTCTACTGAAATTGCGATGTCACGTGATTGGATATTTTAATCTTTCAATAGGAAGTTCTGTCCTACAATGGATCATTTCAGGACTGACTCCAATCAAGGCTAACCATATTGTCTCACATTAGGGTGAGCATAAGCGATGATAGTTTTCACTTAAAATGAAATAACTACATTATAATACAAATCTAATTTTCAAAATCAAAATCACGAAAGAATGCCTACAGAAACACATTCAAATGACTAAACTACTTACAATACGTCTCTAAATTAGCTAAAGGCACCTGTGAACTTCCATCTCTTGATAGCATTATTACATACCAGATTCAAAAATGTAAACCTACAATGGCTAAAGCAAGCACGAAAACTTACCTCTTGAAGACCTACAGAGGTGGCAGGTGGCGTGACGTGCAGAGCTGGGTGGGGAGAAACGTACACAGGCGACGGGCACCAACAACAGTAGCAGCAGGCGGCACGACGTACAGAGTTGGCAGGTGGCGTGACGAGCAGAGCTGGGTGGGGAGAAACGTACAAAGGCGAAGACGTTCGTAGAAGATACAGAGAGAACGGGGAGCTCTGCTATGGGTGAAGTGAGAAATGGAGTGTCGCGGCAAGTGTAAAACAGAGGATATTATGTCGGTTGCCCTAACACCCGTCATCAAATACACTTTCTATGTCGGGTAAATTTTAACCAACATAGAAAGTGAACTTTCCATGTCGGTTAAGTTTTACCCGACATAGAAAGTGAACTTTCCACTTACTATGTCGGTTAAAATTTACCCGACATAGAAAGTTTATGATTTTATTACAAAATTTCCATCGCGCTACAAACTATGACGGGTGGACTACGACCGTGATAAAAACTCGTCATAGAATGCTATTTTTCCACTAGTGTAGGTTGTCCGATAACTAGGCTAACCTAAGAACTAATTTGAAGGGGTTCTTATGGAGTCGCCACCGATGTTTTTACTGGAAACATCGAAAAACGAGGAAAAAGGCGTTGGTTTTTCGAAAAATCAACTTTGGTCGTTAAAACCAGAGTTGGGTAAGGGAGTTAGTTACGTGTAAGGGAAGTGTTAGTTCCCTTACGACGCCCCTTTCGGGTTCCCTATGATAGGCCAGCTATTTTATAAATGAACTTTTGAAAAGACACTTTTACCCTTTTATTTGCAGAATTAAAATAATGCTACATGGCCCTAATTTCTATTACGCAATTTAATCATACAAATAAAGACAGTAAAAGAGAGGGAGAGAACGAAGAAACCTCTGAGGCAAGCTTTTGATTAATTTTCCTGAAAGTAGGGTGCGTTTTGGCAGCCCTTCACTCTTACAATGCCAAAAACTCTCTCGAAACGCTATAAAAAGATCTCTAAGACTCTCAGAAACTCTGGAAATGCTTCGGAGGGACTCTAGGAAGAGAATTTAAAGAAATTGTAGAAGGGAAAGTGGAAGAACTGTGTGAAATGAGGGGGGGAGCGCTCACTATTTATAGGGATTCGTGCCTGTCAGGTCGAGACGGCCGTCTCGCCATTCAGGACGACCGTCTCGACTTACAAAAGTGGCGAGACGGCGGTATCGACTTTTCAAGTGATGGGAAGGCCTTCTCGCCAAACGGGAGGGGGGTCTCGCCATTGGCAAGTGGCGAGATGGCCGTCTCGCCAAACGAGATGACGGTCTCGACTTGCATCAACGGCAAGACGGCGGTCTTGACTCCTGAAGGCGAAAATCCTTAATTTTATACAAAAAATCCTTCCTATCCTAATATGGGGCGTAATAGTCTCTCCTAGTGGCTTCTTAGGCTTCGTCCATCTTCAAATAGGAGGTCTTCTGTTCTTATTTTGAGGCCGGACAAGATTTGGGGTCTACAAATACATTTCTTACAATCTGCTTCTCTTCTTGCTACTTCATGTCTAGACCTCATAATAACCTTGTCTAAACAAACAAAAGAAAGGAAGAATAAAAGCGCGTCCAAATAATCAAAATGTACCATTGCCATAATAATCAAGCTGGTTCATTAGAAGCACAAAATAAGGTTTTACCTCACCATAAATAAAGCCATGTTTCGCCAATATTGTGTAAAAACAAAAAGAAAAGGAAAAAGCCCATAGAAGCCAAAGGCCAAAAGAAAAGGGCAAAATACCCGGTAGGAAACCCACTAAAGGGGCTACGCAAAAGATAGGGTCAACCCGTTAGGACACCCGAACAAAAATAAAGGGTAGCCTAGGCAAAAGTTAGGGTTACAAAATAAGGTCCGCTAGGATTCCCTAAATAGAAAAGAAAAAGGAAAGAACCTAGACAAAATATATGACCCAGAACACAAATATCCTAGTTCAAAAACCCCAAGGGCGGTCTAGGAAAATCAATCAGCCATAAAAGCAATGGAAATAGGCTAAGGCGCAAATCCACAAAGAAAAACGTTTGCTTAGACAAAAGCTTAAACACTCAGGACTAACCTTAGCCAGCCATTCTTACAAAATCTTTTCTGAATAAAATCAACTGTCTAAAACACAAGTCGTTGAATTTATCCTCTACTTCTTTTCCCTTGACCCTCACAACATTATTCTAACAATTAGTTTGGGAATATGGAGGCGTATAATCAACAAGAGGATTGAAACCTTTAAAGCAAAGAAAAAGGGCACAAACATGACAAAGTGTGCTCCCCAAAAAAAAAAAGAGAAAAAGAGAAAGTCATTCTTCGGTCACATTAAGTCCGGAACGGTACAACCAAGTACAGCAAGAAAGCAAAAATCGAAGGGCCCTCGTCTATAAGACACACCAATTAATCCTTCTGAAAAAACGAATGAAGTAAGCATTATAGGACATCAAACATGAAAACATTGCATGCATAAATGTTTTTGAACAATGTCCTATTTTCTTAAAAAAAAATCGGCTAAAATTCGAGACTGTCGTCTCGCCTTCTCAGACCGCCATCTCGACTCGCATAGAAACGAGACCGCCGTCCCAACCTTTGAGACCGCCGTCTCGCTTTGGACAAAAACGAGACCGCCTTCTCGCTTGGCAAGAAGGCCGTCTCGCCATAGGTCCAAAACGAGACCGCCGTCTCAAAGTTCTAGACGGCAGTCCCGAGTCTCGTGAAATCGAGACCACCGTCCTGAAATTCCAGACAGTGGTCTCGACCCAAAAACGAAAATCTATAAATAGGGGCCTTGGGGGGTTGGTTTTGTGCACTCCTTCTTGCATTCCCACATACATTTCTTCTATTTTTTAGCACTTTCTCATCAAGATGCATAGAGGTGAATCTTCCAAAACGAGGGAAAGGGGTTCTGGCCCAAGTACTTCTGCGGCCCCGGTCCCGCCGGACCCGACCCGGCTCTCACCCCAACATCAGGCCCGTTTAGAGCATATCCAGGGTTATGCATGGAAACCCATGCTGAAGATCGACTTCCACATCCTTGCCGAGTTCGGATGGGAGGATGACGTATGGGCATACTTCGATAACATCAGGTGGGGCTTCCTCCTCCAGTCTCCCCCCACCCGCATCTACCCGTAGGCAGTGTCACCGCCTCCCCGAAAACGGGGGCGCGGTCGGAGCGACGCCATGGTTTTTCAACTCTTCTTTGATTTTCGCGTTTTTTATGGGTGGTTACAACGCCTTTAGGTTGTCCGATAACTGGCCTAACCTAGGGGCGAGGTTTTCAAAAGTATCCCTGAGTTGTCCTATAACCGGGCTAACCCAGGGATTTATTTAGTTGGGTTCTATGGAGTCGCCATAGATATTTTTACCGTAAACATCGGAAAAGGGGTTTTAAAAAGGCATTGGTTTTCGAAAACCAACTTTGGTCATTAGAACTAGAGTTGGGTAAGGGAGTTAGTTACGTGTAAAGGGAGTATTAGTCCCTTTACGACGCCCCTTTCGGGTTCCCTATGATAGGCCGGCTATTTTAAATAATTAAACTGGAAAATTGCGCTTTTACCCTTTTTATTATGCGGAATTTAGATATATGACTACATGGCCCTAGCTTCTATTGCGTAATTTAAATAGTAGTAAAAAGTAGAGAGTGAGGATATGCACCTCCAAAGCAAGCTTTTTATATTCAAAAGAGAGGGTGCGTTTTGGCAACCCTTCACTCTACAACTCTCAGAAACTCCGGAAATGCCTCGGAGGGATTCTAAAGAAGATTTAGAACACTCTGTGTATGCCTAGAGACACTCAGAAACTCCGGAAATGCTTCGGAGGGATTCTTAGAGAGAGAAATTCTAGAGAGAAGGGTGAGCTCTTGCTGCTGGGTGTGGAAAAAGGGAGAAATGACGCCCCTATTTATAGTTTTTCGTGCCTGACAGGTAGAGACCGCCGTCTCCGCTGACAGGGTCAAGACCGCCGTCTGGAAAATCCAAACCGCTGTCTCGACTTGGCAGCGGGTCGAGACTGCCGTCTGGAAAACCCAGACCGCCGTCTTGAATTTGCGAGTGACGAGACCGCCGTCTGGATAATCGAGACGGCGGTCTCGTCCTAGCGCTGAGACGAGACGGCGGTCTGGTATTTCCAGACGGCGGTCTCGTCCCTTCAGGGCGAGAAACCTTATTTTTGGGCCAAAAAACCTTCCTATCCTAGTACGGGAGCCTAATAGTCTCTCCTAGTGGCTTGTTAGGTTTCGGCCGTCTTCAAATAGGAAGCTTTCTGACTTTATTTGGAGGCCGGGCAAGATTTGGGGTCTACAGCTGCCCCCCCTTTACCCGACCAGTCGACTGCTTGGCTTTTTGTGCCTAGGTGATCGACTGGAGGGTAAAGGAGTTGACCCTCTTGCCCGGCTACCCTTCGGACGTCCCGTCTTGTGGCAGGTGATCCTCTGGGGAGATGTTGTGTTTGTGCACCTCTGGAATACTACTCCTGACGTAGCCAATCCCTTTGGTTGACACGTGGTAGAACCTCCGGATACTACTCCTGACGTAGCCGATCCTTCGGTTGATGGGTATGAACCCCCCATCAGGCTGGTAGTTGCAGTCCGTTGTGTGGGACTGGATGGATATGGACCCCCCATCAGGGTGGTAGTGCAGTCCGTTGTGTGGGACTCGGATGGGTATGGACCCCCATCGGGGTGGTAGTGCGATCCGTTGTGTGGGGCTGGATGGGTATGGACCCCCATCGGGGTGGTAGTGGCGGCTTACTCGTTCGGGTGGCCCATGCGCCGTCTCCACGGAGAGTGATTTTTGTTGGTAAATATTCTTGGTCTTCTTGAATGGTTGTCCGGGCTACCGGCAATCTGGTTTTATCCAGCTTCTTTGGTTGCTGGGGGATTTTTCTGCTTTTTGATTTTTTGTGTGGTGGTTATCCGACTCTTGCTGGTTAGTCGGGTCTTCTCTTTGTGTTTGACTTTTGCTTGGTAGTCGATTTTTATTGGTTGAGGTGATGGCTTTAATCCTGCCTTTTTCTCGCGGTTTTATCTCTTTTTTCTCGCGATTTTGGATTCTGGCTTTTTATTGAGCGTGTGCCTTTTTCTTTTTTAAGCTTTTTTGTTATGCTGGCTTTTGCAAAAAGAAGGCGAAGGATGCGGGAGTCATACCAGGATACCTTTTTTGGTTGTTTTTCATGAATGCAAGCATGAGGTTGAATGCTTTTTATTTGCCTAGGTATTTTTGTTTACTTTCGACAGAGTCATTTTGTGCAACTACTTGTGTGTGGATGCTTTTTATGCAATTTGTTTTAGTTGAGGACATTTAGAAAGTGACCGGTGCTTCCTTCTTTTTGTTCTCTCGTGATTTTTCTTTTTGCACTTTTTGTTTTAACCCTCTCTTTTGCCTAGACCGCCCTTTGCGGGTTTTCGATCTAGCGGGTTTTAATTCTTTGTGTGAGCTTTTTCCTTTTTGTGAAAGCCTTATCTTTGGCCTAGATCGCCCTTTGCGGGTTTTCGATCTGGCAGGCTACCCTGTACTTTTTACTTGGGACGACCCTGGTTGGTGATGTGCGTCTTTTGTTTTTATGCTTTCCCGAATTGCTTGTTTTATGCATGCTCATATTTCGTTAATACAGAGGCATTTACGCAAGTAGGTAAAGAGAAGAAAAGACAATTTTATTGATATAGATGATTTTATTTTTTCATGGGGGGTTTACAATAGAATTTGTAAGCATGGCTGGTCAGGGTTGGCTCAACTGTATGAGGGTGCCACAATCATGTCTGTGATTTTTGTTTCCTCATTTTTCCTGGTCCCTTCAGTCGAGATGCCCGAGTCTGGAGTGAAGACTATGCGAAGTCTGCTTGCTATTGGGGAAGTATTACCTTAGTCGCCTTTGCGGTTTTCGGCTAAGGTAATTAGTGCTCTCTTTCATTTTATTTTATTTTTTTTTTTGCACCTCTACTTTTTGCCTAGGACGTATCCTAGCGAGGTATATAGGCCCTATCTTTTGCCCAGGACGCTCTTTGTGAGTTTTCATCCTGACGGGTCATGAGCAATGTTTTTTAGGCGTAGTATTTTTTCACCGCATCTGAGTTGATAGGATATCGGAGCTCTTCTCCATCCATGTTGGTGAGGATAAGGGCTCCGCCTGAGAAGGCTCGTTTGACCACAAATGGTCCTTCGTAATTGGCTGCCCATTTCCCCACTTTGTCTTTCTGGGCCGGGAGTAGTTTCTTTACTACTAGATCTCCTTCTTGGAAAGTGCGGGGATTGACTTTCTTGTCGTAGGCCTTCTTGATTTTTCGCTGATAAGCTTGCCCCCGACATATGGCGTCCAGTCGTTTTTCTTCTAGTAGGTTCAACTGATCATACCGGTTCTGGACCCATTCAGCTTCGGTCAATTTGGCTTCCATGACAACTCACAGAGAGGGTATTTCGACTTCTACTGGTAGCACGGCCTCCATTCCGTATACGAGGGAAAACGGGGTAGCCCCTATGGAGGTCCGTATCGACGTTCGGTAACCATGCAAGGCAAAAGGAAGCATTTCATGCCAGTCTTTATAGGTGACCACCATTTTCTGAATGATTTTCTTGATATTTTTGTTGGCTGCCTCAACTGCACCGTTCATCTTTGGTCGGTACGGAGAGGAATTGTGGTGTTGGATTTTGAAGTCTTGACATAATTCCTCCATCATTTTATTATTGAGGTTGGTCCCATTATCAGTAATGAGCTTATGAGGGATGCCATACCGACATATGATGTTTTTCTTGATGAAGGTGGTCACCACTTTCTGAGTTACATGCGCGTATGACGCTGCCTCAACCCACTTGGTGAAATAGTCAATTGCTACCAATATGAAGTGATGGCCGTTAGATGCTTTGGGTTCGATGGGTCCGATGACATCCATGCCCCACATAGAAAATGGCCATAGTGTAGCCATGTTGCTGAGAGGTGTGGGCGGCACATGAATGTTATCGGCGTATGCTTGGCACTTGTGACATTTCTTGGCATATTGATGGCAATCGGCTTCCATTGTGGACCAATAGTACCCTGCCCTGAGGATTTTCTTTGCCATGACATGCCCGGGTGCATGGGTTCCAAAAGTCCCCTTGTGGATTTCTTTTATTAGTGTTTGGGCTTCTTCTTGGTCCACACACCTTAAGAGAGTGGAATCGGGCCTCTTTTTGTAGAGGGTTCCTTCAATCAACGTGAACCCTACGGCCCTTTTGCGAATAGTTCGTTTATCATTGTCACTGATTCCTTCGGGATATTCGCCCTTTATGAGGTACCGCTTGATGTCATGGTACCAGGGGTTTTGATCGTACTCGTCATTTATTGCCATGCAGAAGGCTTGCTTATCATGTTGTTTGACTTGAATGATTGGCATCTCATGTTCCTGGTCCAGGGCAAACATGGATGATAGTGTGGTGAGGGCGTCAGCAATTTGGTTGTTTTCCCGAGGGATGTACTGAAAAGTGACTCTTTTCATTCTCGAGACCAGCTCGTGGATGTATTCTAGATATGGGATCAATTTTGAGTTTCGGGTTTCCCACTCACCTTTAATTTGATAGATGACGAGGGATGAATCACCGAATATTTTGAGCTTAGTGACCCCATGATCTAAAGCCGCTCGGATTCCCAGCGCACATGCTTCGTACTCGGCCATGTTATTGGTGCAATCGAAATTAAGCCTGGCCGTTACAGGGATGTGTTTCTTTTCAGGGGATATCAAAATAGCTCCTACCCCGTGTCCAAGCATGTTGGAAGCCCCATCGAAGAACATGGTCCACATCTCTTCTTTGGTCTCTTCGTGTTCGATGTGCATGATGTGCTCATCGGGGAAGTCATCCTGTAAAGATTGGTATTCATCTGTGGATCCATGAGCTAGATAATCCGCTAGGGGACTTCCTTTAATAGCTTTCTGGGTGACATGGATAATGTCAAATTCTGAGAGGAGAACTTGCCACCTAGCTATTCTTCCAGTCAAAATGGGCTTCTCAAAGAGGTATTTGATCGGGTCCATTTTGGAGACCAACCATGTTGTATGTCGAGCCATGTACTGCCTGAGACGTTGAGTGACCCACACCAATGCGCAACATGTTTTTTCGAATGGTGTATAACGAGTTTCATAATCTGAGAATTTTTTACTGAGATAGTAAATGGCTCGTTCCTTTTTTTCAGTTTCATCATGCTGGCCGAGTACACATCCCATTGACTCTTCGAGAACCGTTAAATATAGGATCAGAGGTCTCCCTTCAACGGGTGGTACAAATACTGGTGGATTGGTTAGACAGGTTTTGATTTTATCAAACGCCTGTTGGCATTCTTCGTTCCATACCGTTGGCTGATTCTTGCGCAACAGTTTAAAGATGGGGATACATTTATCTGTTAACTGTGCGATGAAACGGGCAATGTAGTTTATCCGGCCCAGGAACCCTCTGACCTCCTTTTCTGTGGTTGGTGGGGGCATTTCTAAAATTGCCTTTGTTTTGTCGGGGTCCACCTCGATACCTCTTTCACTGACAATAAACCCTAGGAGTTTTCCTGATCGTACTCCGAAAGTACATTTTGCCGGGTTTAGCTTAAGCTGATACTTCCGAAGCCGATCAAAAAGTTTCCGGAGATATTGAATGTGGTCCATTTCGTTTCTGGACTTGGCTATCATGTCGTCCACATATACTTCTATTTCCTTGTGGATCATGTCATGGAATAGTGTGACCATAGCCCTTTGATATGTTGCTCCCGCATTTTTCAACCCAAACGGCATTACCCGATAACAAAAGGTACCTCATGGTGTAATGAAGGAGGTTTTTTCCCTATCCTCAACGGCCAGTTTGATTTGGTTGTACCCCGCATACCCGTCCATGAAGGAATACAGCGTGTTGGTAGCGGTATGGTCTACCAATGTATCTATGTGGGGTAAGGGAAAGTCGTCTTTTGGACTTGCTCGATTTAGGTCCCTATAATCCACGCATACCCTGACCTTCCCGGTCTTTTTGATGACGGGTACTATGTTGGCCAGCCATTCTGGGTATTTGGAAACTACTAGGAAATTGGCATCCAACTGCCTTTGCACCTCCTCCTTTATCATTAAGGACCAGTCGGGTTTAATTCTTCTGAGTATCTGTTTTACAGGTCGGGACCCCTCTTTTAGTGGCAATCTGTGTTCCACTATGCTCGTGTCGAGTCCCGGCATGTCATGGTATGACCAGGCAAATACATCCATATACTCTTTCAGGAGCAGTATTAACCCCTTTTTCGTGCTATTTTCCATTTGGGTGCCGATGTTCACCTTTTTATCCTCATCCTCTTTTCCCAAATCGACAGTTTCTATTTCTTCCTGATGCGGTTGTATGATGCGTGTTTCTTTTTCCAGCATCCTTTGCATGTCCGGAGAAATGGTCTCCTGCTCACTGTCGGACTCAGTCCATTCGCCTTCCGTTTCCGGAGTCCATGGGGATTCATCAATCACAGCCATGATGCGTTTTAGGTTCTGTTTTAGTCATAAATTTTATTATTCAATTTGTTTCTGAAAGAATAATAAATAGAAGAGGGAAAAGAATGAATATGACAAAATGCCTCGTATATTAATGGAAATGAGAATGTATTTACAAGCCCTTTTAAAAAATTCTTGTGGCCGCGGGCGAGGACCACAAGAGATGTAGAGAAAAGCTTAAAAAAGGAAACCCTAGGGCCGGTCCTCCCAGCCCTCCCTCTCTGCTACTCTGGCTTTGACAGAGGTTTGTCATCGGTGCTAGAGGCAGAGGCGTCAAAAGTAATCCAGCCGGCGTCGATTAGTTCTTGAACCCGATACTTAAGGGTCAAGCAATTCTCTATAGAGTGACCGGGTGAGCCCGAATGGTAAGCGCATTTTTCGTTTGGCTTACACCATTCGGGGTAGGGAGGCTCCAATTGTTTCTTAGGAGGGACGCAGGTCAGGAGCTTGGCCTCCAGCAGTTGAGGTAGTAGCAGCCCGTAGGAAGTGGAGATTGGAGTGAACTTCCTTTCTTTCTTGCGGGGCTGCCTGGGCGTTTGTGGGGTAGAAGAAGGAGTAGCTAAATTGATTGCGTGCACAGATTCATCCTTCTTCTTGCCGGCAGGCCTCCTGAAGGGGACACCAGCTTGGGAAGATTGTGCGATCTTCCCGCTCCTCAGTCCTTGCTCCACCCTCTCGCCTACAGTGACTATGTCCGAGAAGAGGTTGGAGGTACTGGCTATTGCCTTGTCGTAGTACGCTCCGGTCAGTGAGTCGATGAACATAGCTACTGTCTCCTTATCCGTTAAAGGAGGCTCTATCTGGGCTGCCATTTCCCTCCACCTTTGGGCATACGCTTTGAAGGGCTCGTCGTTTCTCTTGCTTAGAGCTCTAAGATCCGACCTGTCAGGTGTCAGATCAATGTTGTATCGGTAACGACGGAGAAAAGCGTCTGCCAGCTGTTTCCAGTTCTGGACCTGCCCTCTCTCTAACTGCATGTACCAGTTGAGAGTCGTGTCCGCCAAACTCTCCTGGAAGCAGTGGATCAGGAGTTTCTCGTTGTCAGCGTGGGCGGCCATCTTACGGCAATACATCGTAAGGTGGTTCTTGGGGCAGGTCATCCCGGCGTACTTGGGGAAATCCGGGATTTTGAATTTGGGAGGGAAGCGGATGTCCTTCGCGAGGCACATATCAGCCACCTCCTTGACGTCGAAGTTATGCCCCTCGACTGCTTTCAGCCTCTCCTCCAGGGCGGAGAGTTGTTGTTTAGATACTTCTGGGGTAAGGACGCGTGCAGTCTTGACATCCTTATCGCCATAGAAGTGTTCTTCTTCCTCTTCCTCCTCATGAGGAGGGATATGCTCAGCTTGGCCTTCGCCCTTGTTCTGACCCTGGCGTACGACCTCCATTAGTTGGGCCATCTGTTCGCGGAGGATGTTAACCTCTGCAGTAAGCTTGCGGTTTTGCTCTTCCAAATTTTCCATTGCCTTAGCCTTTTGTGCACGAGTACGAGTGGGGAGAGGACCAGCCACTTTCTAGAATGTCCAAAAAGGTTTATTAATGCATGTTGAGTGCTTGAACTAGCGTGGAGTATGTTTATGCATGAGAGATTTTTAAATAATGCTGAATGTACTCCCATTTTTATTTTTTTTCTTTACTCATGATATGATGTAGTATGAATGTTTTGACTTTGTCAGGAATTTACTTATTTTCTGGTATTTTGTATTTTGATTTTTTTTTTGTTTATTTTATAGCCTTTTATCTCTTCTGTCGGAACTGCGTGGCTACTTAGCTTACAAAGAACCTGAATCCAGGCTAGCTAAAAGGCAGAATGTCCGAGATAAAATATGACTTTATGAGAAAGAATATTTATCGTCCCTTATCTCTTCTGTCGGAACTGCGTGGCTACTTAGCTTACAAAGAACCTGAATCCAGGCTAGCTAAAAGGCAGACTGTCCGAGATAAGGGTGTTTATTTGTAAAACATATTTTGTGATCTTGTTCTGTTGTTTGTTTATGCTATGCAACATACAAATGCAACAATCATATGCACACACAATTCACTCATCCGCGAACAGGCGAGATTTCGTTTTAATCACGAGGTAGGGTTTTCCTGCAGAAAAGTGCATTGGTTAGGGTAGGTTCTAACTGTTCTCACCAGGCTAAGGCCCCCAAGGTGCCCCCATTATAGGGTCCCCACTCTCCAGCCGTCCAACCATGCTCAGCACTAAGGCCAAAGTCGGTCTTGTTGCCAAAAGAGGAAGGTTATCACCTTGAGTGGTGGTTTCCGATCACACTGGTGGGCACAAGGCCCTAACTGCAGCGAACCGTACCTGCCACCCACTCCCGATGGTTATCTCACTTGCCCCCGGGTATAGAGGGAACTGTAGTGTGCAAAGGTTTTGTGTGCAATTTATATTTCAATCAATTGCGTAAGTATAAACAAGCAACAGTTATTTGAAAGCCAAACAATAAAGCATGTTATAATACAAGGCAGGGTAAAAGCGCTATTTTCTTGGTTTAATTTATCTTTAAGTCGGCCCATCACTAAATGGGATCAACTCTCTAGGCTTCCCCAGTGGAGTCGCCATCTGTCGCCGCCTCCCTGAAAACGGGGGCGCGGTCGGAGCGACGTGATGGTTTTTCGACTCTTCTTTGATTTTCGCATTTTTTATGGGTGGTTACAACGCCTTTAGGTTGTCCGATAACCGGGCTAACCTAGGGGCGAGGTTTTCAAAAGTATCCCTGAGTTGTCCTATAACCGGGCTAACCCAGGGATTTATTTAGTTGGGTTCTATGGAGTCGCCACCGATATTTTTACCGTAAACATCGGAAAAGGGGTTTTAAAAAGGCATTGGTTTTCGAAAACCAACTTTGGTCATTAGAACTAGAGTTGGGTAAGGGAGTTAGTTACGTGTAAAGGGAGTATTAGTCCCTTTACGACGCCCCTTTCGGGTTCCCTATGATAGGCCGGCTATTTTAAATAATTAAACTGGAAAATTGCGCTTTTACCCTTTTTATTATGCGGAATTTAGATATATGACTACATGGCCCTAGCTTCTATTGCGTAATTTAAATAGCAGTAAAAAGTAGAGAGTGAGGATATGCACCTCCAAAGCAAGCTTTTTATATTCAAAAGAGAGGGTGCGTTTTGGCAACCCTTCACTCTACAACTCTCAGAAACTCTGAAAATGCCTCAGAGGGATTCTAAAGAAGATTTAGAACACTCTATGTATGCCTAGAGACACTCAGAAACTCCGGAAATGCTTCGGAGGGATTCTTAGAGAGAGAAATTCTAGAGAGAAGGGAGAGCTCTTGCTGCTGGGTGTGGAAAAAGGGAGAAATGACGCCCCTATTTATAGTATTTCGCGCCTGACAGGTCGAGACCGCCGTCTCCGCTGATAGGGTCGAGATCGCCGTCTGGAAAATCCAGACCGCCATCTCGAGACCGCCGTCTGGAAAATCCAGACCGCCGTCTCGAGATCGCCGTCTGGAAAATCCAGACCGCTGTCTCGACTTGGCAGGAATCGAGACCGCCGTCTGGAAAACCCAGACCGCCGTCTCGAATTTGCGAGTGATGAGACCGCCATCTGGATAATCGAGACGGCGGTCTCGTCCTAGCGCTGAGACGAGACGGCGGTCTGGTATTTCCAGACGGCGGTCTCGTCCCTTCAGGGCGAGAAACCTTATTTTCGGGCCAAAAAACCTTCCTATCCTGGTACGGGAGCCTAATAGTCTCTCCTAGTGGCTTGTTAGGCTTCGGCTGTCTTCAAATAGGAAGCTTTCTGACTTTATTTGGAGGCCGGGCAAGATTTGGGGTCTACAGGCAGTGATGGAGTTCCTTGCCTCCATCACATACTTTGAGCTCCCCACGATGATACCAGGCCTCCCGCCGGTCAAGATGGTGTCTTGTTACATGAACGGGTCGTACCAGACGACGACGCTAGACGAGTTCAATGTCTTCATCGGCTTCGTCCGACCCGAAGACATCCTGACCCCGGAACACCGGGGGGCCATCTGTGAGCGGCCTCCTACCCTCACAGCTGGTGAGATTTGGGAAGATCTCACCGGGATGCACGTCCTGTCGTCCCTGCTGAAAGGGTCTGCGCTCACTCCCGCTCTCCGCATCTGCCATAAATTGCTGGCAGGAACTCTCCATGGGCAGAAGGAGAGCTAGGGGAAGGTCACCCATTCGGACCTCTTCGCCTTTCACTGCATGAGCCAGGGGTGCCGGTGCAATCCTGACTATTTCTTTGTGAAGTCCCTTAAGGATTTTGGGTGTCCTCCCATGGGAGCCATCCTCATGGGTCCTCTCATCACCCCACTAGCTAAAAAGTGGGGTTGCCATAGCAGAGAGAGCATCTCCTCCGATCTTTGACCCGAGTCTATCAGCGGGTCCATGCTTGTCAGCATGGGGATGCTGATTCGTCAAGGATCCCGGTTGGCCCTCCACCCCTCGCTAGCCATGACCCTAGACCTCCAGGACCTGGTGGCGATGCAAGACCTCCCGACACCCCAGAGTTCCAGCAATAACAACAACAACAATAGTATGGGGACAAATTCGCTGGCATCAACCGTAACATCTACGAGCTACGCCAGCAGTTTGACCAAATGTCCCTAAGGCAGGATGTCTTCGAGATGCGAATGGAGACCTTCGGCCAAATACAGGAGGGGATGAGGCAAGACCTGGCATTGCTCCAACAAGAACATCTCGACTCAGTCTGAAGCTAGGAAGAGTTTCAGAGACATATGTATCAGCAATTCCCTCCTCCCGGACGTCTCCGGGCTCGAGCCCGCCACCGTCTTAGGGATATTACCCCAAAATAATTGTTGTAATAAAATTTTACCATAAATAAAATTTCTTTCATTCACTTTTACTCTCTTTTCGAAAAAAGTCAGCATAACAAAAAGAGACTAAAAAGTAAAAAGACTTACGCTTAGTCTCGAAAAAGCCAAAATCCGAAATCGCGAGAAAAAAGATAAAACCACGGAAAAAGGCAGGATTAAAAACCAAAACAAAAGCCAAGACAGATTGGCAAGTCAACCACATTGACCAAGAATTTTTTTGACGAGCAACAAAGTCGAACTACAAAACAAGACTACCTGGTAACCAACAAGTTGGATGACCACCGGAAGAGTCGAAATAATCCCCGGTAAAAAATGGATGACTACTCCAGAAAAGTCAAAAACATATATCAAAAATCAAGAGAATGCATCTCAGCATCGGCGCATGACCTGAAGAGCAGTAAGCCGCCACCACCACCAGTCCTACAAAGTGGACTGTACCAGCCTGATGGGGGGTTCATACCCATCAACTTGCGCACGACGCGCGCCTGATCTGCACACGAGGCAGACCAGTAAGTCGTAACTAGTCCAACGCAGAGGACCATACCATCCTGATGGGGGGTTTATACTCATCCAGCCTTACGCTCAGTGGGCTGCAACTACTAGCCTGATGGGGGTTTTATACTCATCCAGTCCTACGCACAGTAGGTTGTAACTACTAGCCTGATGGGGGGTTTATACTCATCAACTGAAGGATCGGCTACCGTCAGAAAGAGTATCCTGAGGTTTTACCATGTGTCAACCAAAGTGGTCGGCTACCGCAAGAAGGAGCATCCTAGAGGTGCACAACACATTTTTCCCCAGAGGATCAGCCACCGCGAGACGAAGCATCCGAAGGACAACCGGATAAGAGGGTTAAATCCTTCACCCTCCAGCCGATCTTCTTGGAACAACAGGCCAACAGTCGGCTAGTCAGGTGAAGGGGGGGAAGCTGTAGACCCCAAATCTTGCCCGACCTCAAAATAAAGAGCAGAAGACCTCCTATTCGAAGATGGACAAAGCCTAAAAAGCCACTAGGAGAGACTATTAGGCCCCATTTTAGAGTAGGAAGGCTTTTCTGTACAAAAAATAAAGGATTCGCACCTTAGGGGTCGAGGTCGCGGTCTCACTTTTCGGGACCACCGTCTCGCCAAATAGCAAAGTCGCCACTTGCTGTGGCGAGACCACGTTCCCGTTTGGTGAGACGACCCTCTCGTCATTCGGTAAGTCGAGACCGTCGTCCCGATTGGCGAGACAACCATCTCGCCATTTGTGGAAGTCGAGACGGCCGTCCCGAATGGCGAGACGACCGTCTCAACCTGACAGGCGCGAATCCCTATAAATAGGGGGCGCTCTCCCCTTCATTTCACACAGTTCTTCCATTCTTCCTTCTACATTTTCTTAGAATTCCTCTTTTAGAGCCCCTCCGAAGCATTTCCGGAGTTTCTGAGTGTTTTAAGAGAGTTTTTATAGCGAAAAAGCGGCATTGTAGATTGAAGGGCTGCCAAAACGCACCCTATTTTTCACGAGAATTAATCAAAGCTTGCTCCTGAGGTTTCTTCACTCTCTACCTCTCTTTTATTGTCCTTTCTACTTACATTAAATTGTGCAATAGTTACTAGGGCCATGTAGTCATTATTTTTTAACTCCGCAAATAAAAGGGTAAAAGCATCATTTCAAAAGTTTATTTATAAAATAACTGGCCCATCATAGGGAACCCGAAAGGAGTGTCGTAGGGGAGCTAATACCTCCCTTACACGTAACTAACTCCCTTACCCAACTCTGGTTTTAACGACCAAAGTTGGTTTTTCTTAAAAAACCAACGCCTTTTTCATTCCTTTTTCGATGTTTCTGGTAAAAACATCGGTGGCCACTCCATAAGAACCCTCTCAATCTTGCTCTTAGGTCAGCCCGGTTATTGGACAATCTAAAAGATCTCTTTTGAAAACATCGCCCTTAGGTTCAGCCTGATTATCGGACAACCTAGAGGCAAAAAATGGAAAGTCAGAACCATCGCGTCGCTCTGACCGCCTCTTTTGACGGTGGTGACAATTATGAAATAGAGGGAAAAGCAAGGAAGTCAATCCTAAGTTCTTTAATTTGATCTTTTCTAAATATCGTTTATCGTTCTTTACCATTTAATTTCAATCCAAATCTTTATGAAAAACCAATTTTGTTTCAACATACTTAGTAAGCATATGATTTAGAATTTTCATTGAAACCGTTCCTCGTGGGATCGACTTTTATTTAATCGATGTAGACCCCAAATTTTACTCAGGCTCTCAATAAAGATCAGAAGACTTCATTACGAAGATAGGTAAAGCTCTGTCGAACACCTAGCGGCATCAACCGGCTTCCGTTGGTGGAAAGGAGAACTTTTCTGAGAAAATAAAAAGTCAAAATTGGAGAAGAAACTTGGGATGGTCGTCCCAAATGTCAGATGGTCGTCCCAAGTGACACTTTTGCCTCCAAACGTGCATCTGGGATCTGAGACGCACGTCTCAAGCTTCCATGCACCTTACCGTCCTAAATCCCAGACAGCCTTCCCAAGCCATTTTACACATTGGGACGGTCGTCCCACCTGACAGGAGTTGGGACGATCGTCCCGGTGTCCTGACAGCGAAAAACTATAAATAGAGGGGCCCATTCGCAACTCTAGACACACCTCACTTCTCTCTACTCTTCTATTTCTCGAATGATCTTTCTGATTGCCTATAAGGTAACAATCGGTTAAGGAAATCTCTTCTGAGATACCCGGCATTCGATAGTTTTAAAATTCTTCTTATATTCGGGAGAGGAGAATCCTTGTAGTGCGGGAGGATAGCCAAAAAGCATCCTTAGAGTTGAAGATTTTATATAAAAGCTTGCTTTGAAGGTTCTTTTCACTACTCTTCTCTTTTATTGCTTTATTTATTGCTTTCTTATATGCAGTAGAAATAGGATCATGTAAAGTAGTCATATTAATATCGCATAATAAAATAGGGCAATGGCGTAATCTCTTATAATCTTTATTTTATGAATTAATCCGTCATAGGGAACCCGAGAGGGGCGTCGTGGGGGTGCTAATACCTTCCCCACACGTAACTAACTCCCTTACCCGACTCTGGTTATAATGGTCAAGTTTGGTTTTTCTTGAAATCAACGCCTTTTTATCCTTTTCCAATGTTTATGGTAAAAACATTGGTGGCGACTCCAAAGAACCTTTTCTTTTGCAAAAACCTCGCTTTTTCTTAAAGATTAGTTCAGTTGTTGAGCATCTTGAAAGCGATGATCATATTTTTTACAAAAACGCGAGTCTAAACCATCTTATCGTGACCGCTTTCATAAACGTTTGTAACGTCCTGAGACGTCGGAATGGACGGCGGTGACAGATGGCGACTCCACTGGGGAAGCTAGAGAGTTAATCCCATTTAGTGACGGATAAATTCAAACAAAGTAAAGATTTGAAATTACGCCTTTACCCTTCCTTGTATTTATAACATGTTTATTGTATGGCTTTAATAACTTTTGTATGATTACTTTATGCAATTGTTTGAAATACAAATTGTACACAAAAACCCTTGCACACAACAGTCCCTCTATACTCGGGGGCAAGAGTGATTAACCATAGGGAGTGGATGGCAGATACGACTGGTTCTGTTAGCACACGGGGCTATAACCATTTTCGGAAAACCACCAACTCAAGGTGATAACTCTCTTCTTTTGGTCCACGGACGTCGACACAGAGTTCTGTGCATTGTCCGAAGGCTGAGAGATTAAGAGGTCCCTATAAGGGGGGCACTGTAGACCCCTAATTTTGAAAGAATTAATGGTTGAGTTCAAGAGGGGGGGTGAATTGAACTTTAAAACTTTTTCGCAAATCTTACTTTCTTTTGGAAGAATGAGTTATCTTTATTCAATCTTTGCAAAGGTAATTTGATTTAAACACAACACAATTAAAGACAGAAATTAAAAGAGATGAAAGAAGAATATTAACACACAAGTTTATACTGGTTCACTCTAATCCAGAGCTACATCCAGTTCTTGACAAACCAGTCAAGTTCCACTAATACCAAGTGAAAATTACAACCAGTAGATACTCACCAATCTACCCCAAAAACTATCTTGCAAAACCCACAAGACAGAATCTTGAAAACCACCCAGTAACCAAATCCAGTTACTGTACCAAGTGCAGATTACAATCCAACCTGCACAATCAAACTTTACAAAAGAATATGAAAAGAAAAAACCTGGACTTGAAGTTTCTAATTGTCCAGAACCAATTCTATCAGCACTTTCTCTCTTTGAATGACCACAATTCTGATCACAGCACCTTATGATATGAAAAAGATTCTTGAATGCAGAGAAAGTCACGTATGAAAGTTTCACAGATTGATTTCACAAGTTTTCTCAAGTAGTGTGTTGTATTGTATATTCAAAAGATAGATCAAATCTGTATATATAGAGTAAATCAGAAAAAGCAGAACGTTTCATCTGTTAAAAACTGTTTTAGAGAGTCAAAAGATAAGTTGGTTAGCAGTAAAACAGGTTTAGAAGAGACTCGATCGATTAAAAGCGAAGTATGATCGATTAGATCGAGTTATGATCGATCAGAATAAAACTATGATCGATCAGAGTGAGTTATGATCGATTAGAACAAAACTATGATCGATCAGAGTATTATTTCAATCGATTAAAAGATTGATTCAATCGATTGATTTCATTTAAAGTTCCATTTAATCGATTAAGACATCGATTCAATCGATTGATTTCATTTAAAGCTCCATTCAATCGATTGATTCGAGTTTTTAATGGATTGAAACAACTTAATGAAAAATGACAGCGCTCTGTTTCAATCGATTGAAAATCATTTCAACAGATTAAATTCCTGCAAACACTTAGTTATAAAAAATAGTCTCTCTGTTTCAACAGATTGAAAAATATTTCAACAGATTGATTTTCTAAAAACTCTTAGACTGAAAAAAATCATTTCAACAGATTGAAAATGCGAAACTTGATATTGAAAATTCATTGAGTTATTTTAACTTGTTGATTCCGCGAATCAATCAATTGAATTTTCGATTATGTATGACCATTTATTATGTTAAGTGATTTTAACAGATTGAAAATCCTTTTCAACAGATTGAAAAAAACTTAGTTTATTCTTTTAATACTTAAACGTAAGTTTTTCATGCAGAAAAATGATTTTCAATGAGATGCAACATTTTAAGGTGCTTATCACAAAATATAATGGCCTATCAAGAGATTAAGTGCTTAGACTTAAAAACCTAATCATCTACACACCCACAACCTAAGTTATATCTATGTCTTCATCAAATCCACCAAGTGCTTCAAATTTTGCCCGGTCTCTCAAATAAAGATAAAGGAGATCACCCGTAACAAGATAAAGCTCGTCTAGCATTACAAATAAGAGCCAAGGAGACTTCCCATATGAAGATAAAGCTTCAACAGACACATATCGGCATCAACTGACGTCCAAAACAGGCAAGGAAAGCTTCCCGGAGTCCCGAAACGCGCAAAACTGGCCAGAACAAGTCGAGACGGCCGTCCCAAAGTTGGGACGGCCGTCCCAACCTGCCCCAGCCAGTTGGGATGCGCGTCCCGAAGTTGGGACGGCCGTCCCAAGTCCCAGTTTAAGTGGGACGGCCGTCCCGGGTCCCCTGGTGGTCTCGCCTTGTGTAATTTTGCCATTTGGGACGGCCGTCCCAGTCCAGACGGTCGTCCCACTCCAGACGGTGGTCCCGAAGTGCGCCAGCTACGAAAACTATAAATAGGAGGCTCATTTGCCACTTTTTCACACCCCAGACATCCCAGAGAGCTCTGAAACACTTTCTAAAACTCAGAGCACTTGTCTATTTCTCTCCCTTTCTCGAATGATCTTTCCGATTGCCTTAAATAGGTAACAATCGGTTAAGGAATTATATTCCGGCATTTGATTCTTCTTTAAATTTTTAGTGGAGTCGATCTTGTATTGGTGAGGAGAGTCTGTGTAGAGAGAGGGGTTGCCAAAACGCATCCTCACAGTTGGAGATTCTCAATACAAAGCTTGCTACGGAGGTTCTTTTCAATTCTCTTCTCTTTTATTGCTTTATTTATTGTTTTATTTAGCTTTATTTACTGTTTATGCCATGTAGAATAAAATCATGTAGATAGCTATTTTAATATCTCTTTTATTGCTTTATTTAGCTTTATTCATCATTTTATGCATGCAACATAGAATAAAATCATGTAGATAGCCATTTAATATTATAGGGTAATCGCGTAATTTCTCGTAGTCTTTACTTAAATGAATTAATCTGTCATAGGGAACCCGAAAGGGGCGTTGTGGGGTGCTAACACCTTCCCCACACGTAACTAACTCCCTTACCTAACTCTGGTTATAATGGCCAAGTCTGGTTTTTATTAAAATCAATGCCTTTTCATCCTTTTCCAATGTTTATGGTCAAAATATTGGTGGCGACTCCATATGAACCCCTTTTTGAAAACCTTGCTTTTTCAATGTTGAAGCAATGAACATATTTTAAAACAAATACGCGAGTCTAAACCATCTTTTCGCGACCGCTCGCATAAACGTTTCCAGACGTCCTCAGACGTCGAAAGGGACGGCGGCGACAGGCACCTTGGGGATCTTTGACCTCGGTGAGAACAGCTTAGAACCACCTTAACCATGAACTTTTCTGCAGGAAAACCCTACCTCATGATTAAACGTCGTCGCTCTGTTCGTGGATGAATGAATTGTGTGTGCATTCGTTTTTTGCATTTGTTCGTTGCATTTGCATAGATAATCATACAAAAATTAAAATAAAACAAGAAAAGTAAAAATTCTTAAAACCATAAGAATAAACCAACTTTATCTCGGACAGTCTTTATTTAAGCTAGCCTGGTTTCAGGTTCTTTATAAGCTAAGTAACCACGTTGACCAACAGAAGAGATAAAGAATAATAAAAAGAGAAAATGGGACTCTTTTCAGCAAAACCCATAAACATTCATATAGGTAGTTTTCTTTAGACAATGGAGGGATCTGGTAATAGACAGTTGAAGAAAGTGGACATCCTTCTATGTTGTGTAGATAAGTTAAAACAGTTGTGTTCATATATGCCGCTAGAGGTCTGTGCTAATTTTGAGAAATTTTATGGACGAATGTTTGACCTCCTAAAGATCAACGTAGATCTTATCTTTGTTAGAGCATTGGTCCACTTTTGGAATTTTAGTCTACACTGTTTTGAGTTCCCGCAATTTGACTTGGTACCAACCCTAGAAGAATATGAGCTCATGGTTAGATGGCCCCAATCGGTCGGGGTCTATGTTTTCCCAAGAGTTTATGTTGTTATGAGTAAGGTTGCTATTATTATCCAATTGCCACCTCATCAATACACCCTGGAGGGAAAAGGGAATATCCGAGGTTGGAAAATTTCAATGTTAGAAGACCATGTGTCCTCTTTGGCTGATAAGAAAGATTGGTCTACTTTTAACAAGACTCTAGCATTGAAAATGTTTGGAATTATGTTATTCCCATTTCATGTAAACGTTATGGATCACGCTGCCATAGATGCATTCTTCGGCTAGGATGTATACTCAAAGAAACCTGTGCCTGCACTTCTTTTTGACACCCTGCTTTCAGTAGATTTTTGCCGACAAAAGCAAGGGAAAACGCTTAGATGTTGCTCTTCATTGCTATATGTCTAGGGCATTACTCACTTCTATGCCTCAAGTTACATGGGGGCATTCCCCGATCCTTTACGGAGCTTTTCAAAGATCCCTCTCCAACATCATCAAACTCTAGAATGGAAAAACGAGTTGGAAAATTGGAGTATAGAGCATTTGTCATGGGTTTTCCCTTGGTTCCGACCTGGTTATGTTCTTATACGATGCAGAGATTACCCGAGTGTACCACTATTGGGCCTTAGGGGTCGCATAGCTTATTCCCCCAAAATAGTTATGAGACAACTCACGAGGACCCAAACCGTGCCATCACAAGAAGAGCTCGGAGGGTTGTGTGTTTGCCATGACTCCAATAACTTTGAGAAGGTATCTGCCATCCGAAAAGCATGGGAGAAATCAGTATATATGGGAGATAGAGAACTCGGTAAGGTTCGGATGTCTACTTCCAACGATTATGAGGAATGGAGGGAAAGTAGAAGGTTACCACGACCATCTGCTACATTTACCACAACATTAGCTAATGAAGAACTACAATTACAAGTCAATGCCTTAAACAAAAGAGTAGAAATAATGGAAGCTCAGTTAAGGCCTTTGAGGAAAAAGAACAAGAATCTACTCTTATTATAGATGGCTTAAAAAGGCAATGCAAGAAGAAGGACCAAGAAATAGAGTGCCTTAAGCATGATTGTGCTGATTATAAAGAGGAGACTATGCGAGCATTGAAAATTCCGAAACTTGAACAAGATAATCGACTCCAAGATATGAGTGTTGAAATAGCACACCTTGAAAACGTGCTTGTAGAATAGGCACGAACGATCAAGTTAATGCAAGATGACCTAATGGAAACTCGATCAGAAGCACAAAAGTGGTGGGTGTTAGAATCGTGCAGTGGAATGTTCGCGTGGTTAGACAAAAAACAAGAGGGGGGTGAATTGGTTTCTTAACAAAAATAAGGTTTTAAAAATTTTCCCCAAATTTTACCGATTAAAATACTGTGTAAACGTAAATAGAATAGAGATAGAGTCTTACACAGGAGATTTATACTGGTTCGGATCAAAAGACCCTACGTCCAGTTGCTAATCACTCAAACAGAGGATTAACGATGTCACTATAATCAAAGTTGTTACAAACAGATAACAATTGAAAATACAAAGTAAAGAAAACACCTCTCTTGAAATCCACAAGAGATGAAGAACAACTTTCCCCAGAGATGGCACAATAGACAATCCACTAAGAACTCCACTTAGTGATTCTTATCGCTTCTAGCCCACACCAGGTTCCAAAAGCCCCTTTTTCTTCCAACAAACAGTTCTCTAGCACTCACAACACTTAACTTTTGTTTGAAAAAGGTTGTTATTATTTTCTGAGTGCCATAGAGAAACTTAAGTAGAGAAATTAGGGTTTGGGAATTGGGATTTTCGAAACTAGGAGTCTTGGAATTAGGGTTTTCGAAAATAGGGTTGATTTGAAGTTAAAAATCAAAATCTAACTGATATAATCGATTAAATGAAGTGTTAATCGATTATTACAGAGCCAAAATCAACAGAACGCCAAAACTCTCTGTTTTAATCAATTAAAAGACCTGTTAATCGATTAACAGGCCTGTTAATCGATTAACAGGTGTGTTAATCGATTAAACCAGTGAGCAGATACAGAAAATGGTTTTTCTCACTGTTTTAATCGATTATTTCACCATTTAATCGATTAAAGCCGAGGCACTTTGATAAATTTGAGCTTTTCGAAGCTTCTAAGGTGCAGACTATTTCACCATCCTCATGTTGTACTCCAAAAAGAGTGAAGAATGACTGCATCCTCTGATTCATGTCAGATAACATGTCTTCCATGGATTGTCGGGTTTCATGATGAGTAGAGGAAGTTCCAACACTTTGGATTTGATCAGAGGGAAACTCAGCAACAGGAGGCATATCTTCATCAGAATCTTCATTATTGTCACCTTGGTTTGGAACGTCATCCTTGTGAACATAAATATCGTTGACACGCACCATTTGTAGTTGGATCAATGTGTTGTCTAGCATGTGATTCAAGTTATTCGTTCGTACTGTTTGTTCACCTTCGACATTTACTCCCTTGTATTCAAGAATGCGAGAGACAAGGAGGGCATATGGAATTTTGAAGGTGGGATGGCGTTTGGCTTTTAACATAGTCATGGTGACAAGAACGCCCCAATCTAAAGGCTCATTATTCATTATGGCATGAATAATACGAAGATCAATTGAAGAACATTGAGCATGATTCGTAGCCCGGGGACATAGGATCCATACAAGTATATGTAAAATCATACGTTCCTCCTTCTTCAAAGGTCCAACAAGAAGGAGACACCCAATCTCCATGGAGGGATTTTGCAGAAAAGAACGGTAAGCTAAGATCTGTCAAAATCATCTAACTCATCATACACGTTAATAGCATATTCTCTAATAGGAAAGTAGGCAACGTTCTCCCAAATATCATCATCAAGAATAATTGTGACCCCCTTTACACGAGAGGTAGCAATTTGATCTCTAAATTTGAACCTAGAGTAAAATACCCTAACTAAGTCAGGATAATACGTACCTTGCATTTGGATGAAAGGGAGAACTCCTTGAATTTCAAGGAGATTAGGAAAGTTGAATCCCCTATTGATGAACTGCTCACCAATAAGGAACTTAGGAGAAATAATAGCACGTTTCTTCCAATAGGACAGAAATTCTTGTCGGCCTTCTGCATCAGAGATCCATCCTTCTATAGAATTAGGACGGGGATGAGATGAGGGTGCAAATCTTCTTCTAGTGGGGATTTTTGCATGAGAAGATGAGGCCATTGAAGGATTAGAAGAATAACAGGAAGATTTAGGAGAACAAGTTAAGTGAGAAGAAGGCAATATTGCTAGAATAAGGCAAGAAAGCTTGATTTCAAGAGATAGAAGTGAGTAGAAGTGAAATGGAGGTCCCTATTTATAACGAAGCATGTTTAACGGTCATATGGAAGTGAATAAGGGTCAAGAGAGCCGTTGGCAATGGCTAGGAATCCAAACTTGCTAGGTTTAATCGATTAAAACTCAAATTAATCGATTAAACCACTTCCAGACCCATTTAATCGATTAATTTGAGTTGTTAATCGATTAACACTGGTTTTAATCGATTAATGGACGAATTAATTGAATAAAACAAAGAGAGGAATGTCATGTGTTGGGTGTTTTGGATGCAAATAATCGATTATTCCAGAGAGTTCATCAAATTTTTGAGGTTTTTACACATGATAAACTATTTACATTCTGTATAATGAATTATATCCTCACAGTCATCCAAAACCTGTCTGATTAAGCAGAATTTAAGCTATTTCTAGTATCCCTAAGTCTCTTCTAAGATCATAGAATCTATCCTTGGGTAGAGGCGTAGTAAAAATGTCTACTAATTGATGCTTTGTATCAACGTACTCTATTTTACAGTTTCCTTTGCTGATATGATCTCTCAAAAAGTGATGTCTAATCTCTATATGCTTAGTCCTAGAGTGCATTACCGGATTCTTAGTAAGATTGATTGCACTCGTATTATCACACATCAAAGGTATGTCATTCAGAAATATACTATAATCTTCTAGCTGTTGTTTCATCCACAAAATTTGAGCACAACAATTACCAGCTGCAATATATTCAGCTTCAGTGGTAGATAAAGCAACACATGTCTGTTTCTTAGAATGCCAAGATACTAAGGATGAACCTATCAAATGACATGTCCCACTAGTACTCTTTCTATCAATTTTGCATCCACCATAATCAGCATCAGAATATCCTATTAAACTAGTACAAGCATCAGATGGATACCATAAACCAAAACCAGTAGTTCCTTTTAAATATTTTAAAATATGTTTTACTACAATTAGGTGAGATTCTTTTGGACAAGCCTGAAATCTAGCACATACACAGACAGAATGCATAATATCAGGTCTACTTGCAGTTAAGTATAACAGTGAACCTATCATACCTCTATACATAGATTGATTAACTTCCAAACCTGATTCATCCTTGTCTAAATAGCATGAAGTTCCCATGGGTGTGTTAGCTTCCTTTGAGGTGTCCATTCCAAACTTTTTAAGGATCTCTTTGCAGTATTTGGTTTGAGAGATGAAAATGTCATCTTTAAGTTGCTTGATTTGAAGTCCAAGGAAGAATGTCAATTCTCCCATCATAGACATTTCAAACTCTCCCTGCATTATCTTAGCAAACTCTACACATAACAAATTATCAGTTGATCCAAAAATAATATCATCAACATATACCTGGACCAATACGATATGTTCTTTAACTTTCTTTATAAACAGAGTAGAATCAATTTTTCCTCTAGAAAAATCATTTGAAGTTAGGAAACTACTTAGCCTTTCATACCAAGATCTAGGAGCTTGTTTCAACCCATATAATGCTTTCTTTAGTTTAAAAATATGATTAGGATAACTAAAATCTTCAAAACCAGGGGGTTGCTCCACATAAACTTCTTCTTTAATAAAACCATTCAAAAATGCACTCTTAACATCCATTTGATATAATTTAAATTTCATCAAAGATGCATAAGTAAGAAGTAGGTGTATAGCCTCTAACCTGGCAACAGGAGCATAAGTTTCATCATAATCAATACCTTCCTCCTGACAATAGCCTTTGGCAACAAGTCTGGCTTTATTCTTTGTTATGTTTCCATCTTCATCAAGTTTATTTCTAAACACCCATTTGGTTCCAATTACTTGATGTGACTCTTCTCTTGGGATTAATTCCCACACTTGATTCCTTTCAAATTGGTTAAGTTCTTCTTGCATGGCTATGCACCATTGGTCATCTTTAAGAGCTTCTTCAACATTTTTGGGTTCTATCTGTGACACAAAAGCTACAGACATACAAAAATTAGTCATATTTCTAGTTCTTACCCCTTTTGAGATGTCACCTATGATATTGTCCATTGAGAGTCCTCTAGGTGATTGCCATTCTTTTGCTAATTCAGGCGTTTGAGAAGGCTCATTTTCTTCCAAATATAATTCATCAAGAGCCTCTCTTATATATTCATCATCACCTGCAAGTTCTTTATTTGACTCAAGAGGATTTCCCCCAAGGTCTACAATTTCATCAAATGTAACATGAATAGATTCCTCAATATTTGAGGTTCTTCTATTAAACACCCTGTAAGCCTTGCTAGTTAATGAATAACCTAGGAAAATGCCCTCATCGGCTTTTGAGTCAAATTTTCCTAAGTTGTCCTTTCCATTATTTAACACAAAGCACTTACATCCAAAAATTTTCAAATGAGCAACATTAGGTTTTCTACCATTAAACAATTCAGAGGGAGTTGATTTTATAATTGACCTAATGAGCATTCTATTTAAAACATAACATGCAGTACTAACCGCATCAGCCCAAAAATATTTAGGAACATTAGATTCATTTAACAAAGTTCTAGTAAGTTCCTCTAATGACCTATTTTTCCTTTCAACTACACCATTTTGTTGGGGAGTCCTAGGAGCAGAAAAGTTATGTAATATTCTATTTTCTTCACATTAACTTTCAAACTTTTCATTTTGAAACTCACCACCATGGTCACTTCTTAAAACTTTAATTCTTAAGTCTTTCTCATTTTGAATTTGTTTTGCAAATTTTCTAAAGACTTTAAAGGCTTCACTTTTCATAGTTAGGAAAAATGTCCAAGTATATCTAGAGTAATCATCAACAATCACAAGTCCATAATAATTTCCACCAAAGCTTTTTATCCCAGAAGGTCCAAATAAATCTAAATGTAATAATTCTAGGGGTTTTGAAGTGGAAATAACATTCTTTGATTTAAATGATGATTTTACTTGTTTACCTTTTTGACATGCATCACACAATCTATCTGTTTCAAATTTTAACTTAGGCAAACCAATAAGTAAGTCTTTTGAAATCAATTTGTTCAAATGATGCATATTTATATGAGCCGCTCTCTTATGCCATAACCAAGGGTTATCTTCCTTAGCAACTAAACATGTTATACTAGAATCATGTAAACAATCAAAATCAATCAAGTATATGTTGTTATGCCTAATTCCTTTTAATTCTACATTTTCGGAATTTATCAAGTGTATGGTGCAAAATTTACTTTCAAAGATTACCTTAAATCCTTTGTCACATAGTTGACTTATGCTAAGGAGATTATGCTTTAGTCCATCAACAAGAAGCACATCCTTAATCTCCAAAGTGTTTGCACCACCTATGTTTCCAATTCCAAGAATCTTCCCTATGTTGTTGTCCCCATAAGGTACATATCCTTGTTCCTTAGCTTTGAAACTCACAAATTTAGTTTTATCACCGGTCATATGTTTTAAGCATCCACTATCAAGATACCACATAGACTTCTTTGATTTGGAAGTTTCCTACAAAACAAGAACATAGTAAACTTAGGTCCCCATAACTTTTGGGTCCTTGGGGTTAGAGACATAACAAATTATTTAACAATAGGAACCCAAATGTATTTACCTTTAGGAACACCAAAATGTTTAATTTTACATTTATTTGAAGTGTGACCTTGTTTCATACAATAAAAACATGCTTTTGATGTAGCTTTAGAATAAGATGCATTACTAACAAAACATGCTCTAGTTCCTTTTTCTACCCATACTCTTTTATTTTTCCTTTTAGGCTTTTTCAAAGGAACTTGAATCACTGTTGTCCCAAGCAATATAGGCTTTCTTCTTGAAGAAATTTTTTCCTTTGACTTCGTCATTTTTCTTGTTTGGACATTCGGTCTTTACATGTCTTGCTTCACCACAACCATAACATTATATTTACGGAAGTACTTTCTCTTACCTTTCCCTTACCTTTGAATGGATGCCTTCCTTTTGCTTTCATGAATTTGGTGAACTTCTTTATCATAAGACTCAATTCTTCTTCTTTGTTTTCCGAGTCTTCTTCTTCCTTTTTATTTTTACCTTTGGAAATTTCGGTTTTGAAGGCTAAGTTCTTCTTTTGATATTGTCCTTCTTCTTCATTTAGCCTTCCAAGCTCTAGCTCATGCTCTCTTAGCTTTCCAAATAGCGCCGCCACAGACATAGTGGCAAGGTTTTGTGACTCCGAGATGGCCGTCACCTTAGGTTTCCATTTCCTATCCAAAGATTTTAAAATTTTAACATTCAATTCATCAACGTCAAAGATTTTACCTAATCTGGTGAGATGGTTCACAATATGAGTGAAACGCTTTTGAACGTCAAACATCGTTTCGCCTTGTTGCATTCGGAACATCTCGTATTCTTGGATTAAGGAATTTTTTCGTGCTCCCTTAATGTCGTCAGTACCTTCGTGGGTCACTCTTAGCATTTCCCACATCTCCTGAGCACTTTTACAAATAGAAATCCTGTAAAACTCGTCAAGGGTTAAAGCAGATGATATTATATTTCTAGCCCTAACATCAAATTGTGCTTTTCTATTTTCCTCTGTTGTCCATCTAGAAAAAGGTTTGGGAATGTCAACACCGTTCTCAGTTACTTTAGGAACATATGGACCATTTAAAATAGCGTCGCAAATGCCTCTATCAACAGACTCCAAAAATATTTGCATTCTTACTTTCCAGAAAGGATAATTTTGACCTGCAAAAAGTGGGGGTCTGTTGATAGATGCACCTTCGGCAAAAGTTTGATTTTGTCCGGCCATTTTCAACAAGTTTGAATGACTATCAAAGCAAGCTCTTATACCACTTGTTAGAATCGCGCAGCGGAATGTTCGCGTGGTCGGACAAAAACCAAGAGGGGGAGTGAATTGGTTTCTTAACAAAAATTAGGTTTTAAAAATTTTCCCCAAATTTTACCGATTAAAATACTGTGTAAACATAAATAGAATAGAGATAGAGTCTTACACAGGAGATTTATACTAGTTCGGATCAAAAGACCCTACGTCCAGTTACTAATCACTCAAACAGAGGATTAATGCTGTCACTATAATCAAAGTTGTTACAAACAGATAACAATTAAAAATACAAAGTAAAGAAAACACCTCTCTTGAAATCCACAAGAGATGAAGAACAGCTTTCCCCAGAGACGGCACAGCACACAATCCACTACGAACTCCACTTAGTGATTCTTATCGCTTCTAGCCCAGACCAGGTTCCAAAAGCCCCTTTTTCTTCCAACAAACAGTTCTCTGGCACTCACAGCACTAAACTTTTGTTTGAAAAAGGTTGTTCTTATTTTCTGAGTGCCATAGAGAAGCTTAAGTAGAGAAATTAGGGTTTGGGAATTGGGATTTTCGAAACTAGGAGTCTTGGAATTAGGGTTTTCGAAAATAGGGTTGATTTGAAGTTAAAAATCAAAATCTGACTGAAATAATCGATTAAATGAAGTGTTAATCGATTATTACAGAGCCAAAATCAACAAAACCCCAAAACTCTCTGTTTTAATCGATTAAAAGACCTGTTAATCGATTAACAGGTGTGTTAATCGATTAAACCAATGAGCAGATATAGAAAATGGTTTTTCTCACTGTTTTAATCGATTATTTCACCATTTAATCGATTAAAGTCGAGGCACTTTGATAAATTTGAGCTTTTTGAAGCTTCTAAGGTGCAGACTATGTACCGGCTATCTCAAACTCTAATATTGTAGACTTAATCTAATCAAAACAGAGTTATTACACTATAAAACAAGTCTTCAACTCTCTAAGTCTTGTGTTCTTGAATCATCATCAAAATAAACAAGCTTCATGTCCATGAAGTCTAACATCAAGTCCTTGAATGTTCAACAGTGGGAAATCACCGAAAGATATAATGAAAGTCTTGCTGAGCTACGTAGCAAAGAGAAAGATGGGTTAGCTCAGTATGACCAAATCCTTTGTGAAAGAGACCGAGCAATAGAAAGGTCTAACGAACAACAAGCCTTGATAATTCATCAAGAGGCAAAGATAAAAGAGGCTCATCAATATAGTGAAGATATGAGCCAGGCGGTACATCAACAAGTTAAAGCACTTAAAGACTATGTGCAAGTAGTCGAAGGGGATTTACAAAGAAAACCTAACCTACCTGTGGGTTTCTTCAGGCTTCTCCGTTTTTGCCAGAACCTACTTCGAAACATTGTATAGAAGGGTGTACATTTTCTAGATGAAATAAAGATTATCTTTGACTTCATCTTTTCAATTGTCTATTGCATTCATCAGTTGCATACATTCATATATCCCTCCTGATTATAATAACAAAGATAATAAAAAGAAATGATTAATTGATGTACTTGCCGCAAATCAGAATAAATGGAAAGGAAGCCTTTCGTCATCAAGATCTCCCCAACGGTTGATCCGCTTGAAGATAATAATAAGTCTCAACCGTTGATTATTCAAGTTAATAAAGGGGAAGGGGCAACAACACCATTACGTTTATTCATGCCTTGCCCTTTCCCTTACGCATCAAATAAAGTTGTACCATGGAGATACGCAGAAGAAATGCCTACCAATGAAGACATCTCCAATATAGTCGGTATTGGGGGCACGACAAGAAGCGAAAGAATTTATTCCCCCAAGGAGCTGCCAGATAATGCTCCTAAAAACAAAGGAAAAAAATAAAGAAACCGAAGAGGAAAAGGAAAAAGAATCCAAGGAGGAGACAGATGAGTTACTTCAGTATATTAGGCAAAGTGAGTACTCCATCATTGATCAACTCAATGGCACTCCTGCAAATATAACACTGTTATCACTAATAATGAGTTCAGAACCGCATCGAAACACATTGTTAAAGGTCCTGAACGAATCTTATGTCTCGCATGCAATATCCCAAGATAAGTTTGAAGGGATCATTGGTAATATTACAGCCAATGATCATCTCACCTTCACAGATGAAGAACTCCCTCTTGGAGGGTCAAACCATAACAAGCCCTTGCACATTTCAGTTAAGTGCAATGAATACCTCATCTCTAAAGTTCTTGTGGATAATGGATCATACCTGAACGTCATGCCTAAATGCACACTTGATAAGTTGACAGTTGAAGGAGTCCATATGCGCCCGAGCAATACGGTAGTTCGAGCCTTTGACGGATCAAAGCGTGAAGTAGTGGGGGAGCTTAGCCTGCCACTCCAAATTGGCCCCACTATTTTTAACATAGACTTCCACGTGATGGATATTACTCCAACATATAGTTGTCTCCTCGGCAGACCTTGGATTCATGATGCTAAGACAATACCTTCAACACTCCACCAAAAAGTCAAATTTGTGGTAGGCGACAAACTGGTCACGGTCCAAGCTAAAGATGATATTTTGATCAGTAAATCGTCTGCCTTACCTTATATGGATGTAGCTGAAGAGGCCCTTGAAACATCTTTTCAAGCGCTTGAAATTGCCAACGTAGAAAAACTTCCCAATAATATGAAGGTGGCCCATATGATGAAGAAATATGGATACCACCCAGGGCAAGGGCTTGGTAAAAATGCTCAAGGAATAAAAGAGCCACCAGATTTTAAGGATAATCCTTTAAAGTACGGACTAGGGTATGACCCTACAAATGATCAAGTTGTACGAAGAAAAGGGAAGTCTCCCCTCCGCACCTCAAAAACGATCTTCCAAAGCGGAGGGATGTTAGCATCAAGGGTAGCGTTAGTCATTAGGTGTCCTTCTTCCGATTCAAAGGGATGTAAACCCAATGACTATTAGAGATCACTCCTCGGGGTGTGCCCGACCCCCGAGCATCTTTAGGGTACACATTTCTCTTTGAATTACGAAGAATGTTATTCTTACTTTATGCTTCTCTTCTTGCTAATCATGTATCGACCCCATTTATAACCATTGTTTAGACAAACGTTTTGTTTTAAATGCGTCAAAATAATAAGAGTGCGCTGCAAACAAAATAAAGTAAAATTTAACACGACTATGTTAGCTAGAAACATAAATAAGATTTACCTCACAATAAAATCGTGTTTCGACAATGTTGTGCAAAAAAAAAAAAGCCCATCAAGGTCAAAGGCCAAGACAAAAAATACAAGGGCAAAATACCCGGCAGGAAACCCACAAAGGGGGTTGCGCAAAAGTTAGGGTAAACCCGCTGGGAGACCTGAACAATAATAACGGGTAGCCTGGGCAAAAGTCAGGGTTACAAAAATAAAGTTCGCTAGGTATTCCCAAAAATAAGAAAAAAGGGGAACCTAGACAAAAGTTAGGACATGACATAACATCCTAGGCTGAAAACCCAAAAGGGCGGACTAGGGAAGCTAATCAATCATAAATAGGTGCCACAAAATAATCAGTTAAAGATGTCACCTCATAAAAACAAAACGTTTGTTTGAACTAGCCTAAAACATTGACCAATCTGGGCTAGCCATTCTTACAAAAATCATTATTCCAAAAATAAAACAAAAAATCCCACTAAAACACAAGCCTTTGCAATAAATCCCTTTCTTTCTATTCCCTTGACCTTCATTATAAAACTTTCAAGTGATTAACTAGGGAATGTGGAAATATAGTGATCAATAAGAGGATTGAAATCCCTAAGGAAAGGAAGAGTGGCACTGATATGGCAGTTGCTCTGCATTCAGAACAATTACTCTTCGGTCATAGCAAAGATCTGAAACGACAGAAATGGTACAGCTAAATCATGTTAACAAAAGCACATGATAATGGAAGTACGCGACAACAAAAGTAAGCCAGAAGCAAAAGCACATCAGTTAATTCTTTTGAAATATTAACTGAAAGCAAGACTATAGGATGCATATAATATACATTGCATGCATTGATGTTGATGAATAGAATCTTATATTTTCTTTTCAAAAAAGAAGAAAAAAAAAACTCAAAAAATAGAAAAAACTCGAGACAACCGTCCCATATGGCGAGACAGCCGTCCCAATTGAAAATTTTAAATGGGACAGCCATCTCATATCAGGACCAAAATTCAACTGAGACGGCCGTCCCAAACCCCATACAGTTGTCCCAGTATAGCTGTTAGGTCGAGACGACCATATCGAATTCCGGACGATCGTCTCGACCTTCCAGACTTCTCCTATAAATAAGGGGTCACTCATTTTACATCCAATTCCAAGCATTCTTCTGTGCTTTCTTCCCTTTCCATACATTTCTAGCTTCTATAAGAGTGTTGGGTACAAAAATGGAGCGCAGAGAGTCTTCCTCAAGGAGAAAGCGCTCTAGGGCATCAACTAGAGCGGCTCCCATCAGCAACCCCCAACTGATAGGACAACATCAATTGAGGCTCGCCAACATCCAGCAATACACTTGGTACCCTATGCTCTGTCTCGATTTCGGGATCCTAACTACCTTTGGTTGGGATCAAGATGTCAAAAGATATATTCAGGGCATAGGATGGGACTTTTTACTCCGTGAGCCATGTCGCCGCCGTCCATTCCGACATCCTGAGGACGTCTCGAATGTTTATGCGAGCGGTCGCGAATAGATGGTTTGGACTCGCGTTTTTTGTTAAAATTGTGTTCATTGCTTCCGAGGAGCTCAACACTGAACTGTCCTCTAATAAAAGCAAGGTTTTCGAAAAGGGGTTCTTTTGGAGTCGCCACCAATGTTTTGACCGGAAACATTGGAAAAGGAAAAAAGGCATTAATTTTAATAAAAACCAACTTGGCCATTATAACCAGAGTTGGGTAAGGGAGTTAGTTACGTGTGGGGAAGGTGTTAGCACCCCACAACGCCCCTTTCGGGTTCCCTATGACGGATTAATTCATTAAGTGAAGATTATAAGAAATTACGCAGTTACCCTTATTTTATTGATACAGTATTAAATATGGCTATCTACATGATTTATCTATATTGCATACAGAAAGCAATAAATAAAGCAATAAAGAAGAAGAGACTTGAGAAAAAACCTCCGTAGCAAGCTTTATATTATGATTTCGTTACAAGGAGGACGCGTTTTGGCAGTCCTTCGCTCTACAATTTCTCTCCTCTTGTCTACCCTAATCGACTCGACTAAAACTTTACTGAAGAATCGAATGCCGGAATACAAATTCCTTAACTGATTGTTACCTAAAAAAGGCAATCAGAAAGATCATTCGAGAGAGGGAAAGAAGAAGACAAGTCTCAGAGTTGTCTGGGGGTGTGGAATGAGACAAATGAGGCTCCTATATATAGCATTTTTTCGCCCTGGAACTTTGGGATGGTCGTTTGGGTTGGGACGGCCGTCCCAAACGTGCTTTCTACGTTGTGCCAATCTGGGACGGCCAGTTTGGGTTGGGATGGCCGTTCCAAATGCAAATTTGTTCACGTTGGGACCCCCTGGTGTTTGGGACGGCCGTCCCACATTTGGGACGCGCGTCCCACTTGCTTAATTTCAGTTGGGATGGCCGTCCCAACTCTAGGACAGTGGTCTCGACCTGTTTTGGCGTACTCTTGCGTTTTGGGACCCCCGGGAAGCTTTCCTTGCCGTTTTCGGACGTGGATTGGTGCCGATATATGTTCGTTGAAGCTTTATCTTCGTGTAGGAAGTCTTCTTGGCCTTCATTTGAAATGTCGGGCGAGCTTTATCTCTGTATAGGAAGTCTCCTTTGTCCTTTATCGTGCAGACGGGCGATCTTTGTGTTTGTTGCGGGAGGTTTCCTCGGTTTTGGGAAGCCGGATGAACTCCATCTTCGGGCGAAGTTCCTCTAGCTTTTATTTTGAGAGGCTGGGCAAAATTAGGGGTCTACAGCTGCCCCCCCTTCACCTGCCTAACTAATTCGTTGGTTTTAATATGCCAACAAAATTAGTTGGTAGGGGAAGGAGTTAACCCTTTTGCCCGGCTATCCTTCGGATGCTGCTTCTTGCTGATCCTCCGGATGATAAGTATTTTGATAGGTACTAACCCATATCTGGTTTGAGCCTTCTTTTTCTAAGGCTTTGGTGAGTACTTACCCTCACTGGGTATAAGTCTGTATTTTTACTAGACTTTTGTGGGTACCTACCCCCACTAGGTATGAACCTTGTTCTGCAATGGTTTTAGTGAGTACCTACCCTCACCTGGTATGAGTTTACGTTTTGCTTAAACTCTTATGGGTACTTACTTCCGAGGTGCTCAACACTGAACTATCCTCTAATGGAAGCAAGGTCTTTGCACCCATTTTTTGCAATGCTCCCGGTGAGTATTTTTACTCCACCTTGTAGACCCCAAATCTTGCCCGGCCTCAGAATAAAACTAGAAAGCATCCTATTTGAAGACGGCTGAAGCTTAACAAGTCATTAGGAGAGGCTATTAGGCTCTCGTACCAAGATAGGAAGGTTTTTTGGCCCGAAAATAAAGTTTCTCGCCCTGAAGGGATGAGACCGCCGTCTGGGATTACCAGACCGCCGTCTCGTCTTAACGCCAGGACAAGACCGCCGTCTCGAATTTCCAGACGGCGGTCTCGATTTCCGCCTAGTCGAGATGGCGGTCTGGGTTTTCCAGACGGCGGTCTCGACTTCTGTCATCATCGAGACGACGGTCTCGAATTCTGAGACGGCGGTCTCGACCCTGTCAGAGGAGACGGCGGTCTCGACCTGTCAGGCGCGAAAAACTATAAATAGGGGCGTCATTTCTCCCTTTTTGGGGACCAAGCAGCAAGAGCTCTCCCTTCTCTCTAGATTTTCTCTCTCTAAGAATCCCTCCGAGGCATTTCCGGAGTTTCTGAGCGTCTTTAGGCATAGATTGAGCATTCTAAATCTTCTTAAGAATCCCTCCGAGGCATTTCCGAAGTTTCTGAGAGTGTAGAGTGAAGGGTTGCCAAAACGCACCCTCTTTTTGAATATAAAGCTTGCTTTGGAGGTGCATATCCTCATTCTCTATTCTTTAAAATTACTGCTATTTAAATTATGCAATAGAAGCTAGGGCAATGTAGTCACATATTTAAATTCCGCATAATAAAAAGGGTAAAAGCGCAATTTTCCAAGTTTAATTATTTACAAATAGCCGGCCTATCATAGGGAACCCGAAAGGGGCGTCGCAAAGGGACTAATACTCCCTTTGCACGTAACTAACTCCCTTACCCAACTCTGGTTCTAATGACCAAAGTTGGTTTTCGAAAACCAACGCCTTTTAAAACCCCTTTTCCGATGTTTATGGTAAAAATATCGGTGGCGACTCCATAGAACCCAAAATAAATAAAGTCCTTGGGTTAGCCCGGTTGTCGGACAACTCAAGGACACCTTTTAAAAACCTCGTCTCTATGTTAGCCCGGTTACCGGACAACCTAAGGACGTTGTAACCACCAATAAAAAAACACGAAAATCAAAGAAGAGTCGAAAAACCATCGCGTCGCTCTGACCGCGCCCCCTCTCTTGGGGGAGGCGGCGACAGATGGCGACTCCACTGGGGAAGCCTAGAGAGTTGATCCCATTTAGTGATGGGCTGGCTTAAAAATAATTAAACCAAGAAAATAGCGCTTTTACCCTACCTTGTATTATAACATGCTTTATTGTCTGGCTTTCAATAAACTGTTGTTTGTTTATACTTACGCAAATTGATTGAGATATGAACTGCACACAAAATCCCTTGCACACTACAGTTCCCTCTATACCCGGGGGCAAGTGAGATAACCATAGGGAGTGGGTGGCAGGTACGGTTCGCTGCAGTTAGGGCCTTGTGCCCACCAGTGTGATCGGAAACCACCACTCAAGGTGATAACCTTCCTCTTTTGGCAACAAGACCGACTCTGGCCTTAGTGCTGAGCATGGTTGGACGGCTGGAGAGTGGGGACCCTATAATGGGGGCACCTTGGGGGCCTTAGCCTGGTGAGAACAGTTAGAACCTACCCTAGCCAATGCACTTTTCTGCAGGAAAACCCTACCTCGTGATAAAAACGAAGTCTCGCCTATTCGGGGATGATTGAATTGTGTGTGCATATGTTTATTGCATTTGTATGTTGCATAGCATAAACAAACAACAGAACAAAATCACAAAAAATATTTTACAAATAAACACCCTTATCTCGGACAGTCTGCCTTTTAGCTAGCCTGGTTTCAGGTTCTTTGCAAGCTAAGTAGCCACGCAGTACCGACAAAAGAGATAAGGGATGATAAATATTCTTTCGCATAAAGCCATATTTTATCTCGGACAGTCTGCCTTTTAGCTAGCCTGGTTTCAGGTTCTTTGTAAGCTAAGTAGCCACGCAGTTCCGATAGAAGAGATAAAAGGCTATAAAATAAACAAATAAAACGTCAAATAAAAATCAAAATACAAAAAGAATATACCAGAAAATAAAACAACTTTTGACAAAATCAACTCATCCATATTACATCATGAGTAAAGAAAAACCAAGAGAGAAAAATGGGAGTACATTCAGCATCATTTAAATAAAAATCTCTCATGCACACTCATGTTAGTTTAAGCACTCAACATGCATTAATAAAACTTCTTGGACATTCTAGAAAGTGGCTGGTCCTCTCCCCACTCGTACTCGTGTGCAAAAGGCTAAGGCAATGGAGAGTTTGGAAGAGCAAAACCGCAAGCTTACTGCAGAGGTTAACATCCTCCGCGAACAAATGGCCCAACTAATGGAGGTCGTGCGCCAAGGCCAGAGCAAGGGTGGCGAAGGCCAAGCTGAGCATATCCCTCCTCATGAGGAGGAGGAGGAGGAAGAACACTTCTATGGCGATAAGGATGTTAAGACTGCACGCCTCCTTACTCCAGAAATATCCAAACAACAACTCTCCGCCCTAGAGGAGAGGATGAAGGCAGTCGAAGGGCATAACTTCGACGTCAAGGAGGTGGCTGACATGTGCCTCATAAAGGACATCCGCTTCCCTCCCAAATTCAAGGTCCCGGACTTCCCCAAGTACGCCGGGCTGACCTGCCCTAAGAACCATCTTACGATGTATTGCCGTAAGATGACCGCCCATGCTGACAACGAAAAACTCCTGATTCATTGCTTTCAGGAGAGTCTGGCAGACACGGCTCTCAACTGGTACATGCAGTTGGAGAGAGGGCAGGTCCAGAACTGGAAGCAGCTGGCAGACGCTTTCCTCCGTCGCTACCGTTATAACATCGATCTAACACCCGACAGGTCAGATCTTAGAGCGTTGAGCAAAAGGAGCGACGAGCCCTTTAAAGCGTATGCCCAAAGGTGGAGGGAAATGGCAGCCCAGATAGAGCCCCCACTGACGGACAGGGAAACAGTGGCTATGTTCATAGACTCACTGACTGGAGCGTACTACGATAAAGCAATAGCCAATACCTCCAACCTCTTCTCGGACATAGTCACTGTAGGGGAAAGAGTAGAGCAAGGGCTGAGAAGTGGCAAAATAGCACGACCCTCTCCTCCCAGCATATCATCCAAGAAACCCTTCAAAAAGAAGGAGGAGGCCGTGCACACCATTAATTTCGCAACTCCTTCCTCCACCCCTCAGGCAGGACGGCAAAAGAAGGAGAGGAAGTTCACGCCTATCCCCACCTCCTATGCAAAACTGCTACCTCAGCTGATAGAGGCCAGCCTCCTGGCACGCGTTCCTCCCAAGAAGCAGCTGGAGCCTCCCTATCCCGAGTGGTACAAGCCCAATGAAAAATGTAGCTACCACTCGGATGCACCAGGACATTCAACCGACAACTGTTTGACCTTGAAATATAAGGTCCAAGAGTTAATCGACGCCGGTTGGATAACCTTCAACGCCTCTGCTTCCAGCACCGATGTCAAACCTCTGTCAAAACCAGAGTAGCAGAAAGGGAGGACTGGGAGGATCAGCCCTAGGGGTTTCGTTTTTAAAGCTTTTCTCTACATCTCCTGTGGTCCCCGCCCGTGGCCACAGGAATTTTTGATTAAAAGGGCTTGTACATACATTCTCATTTCCATTAATATACGAGGCATTTTGTCATATTCTTTCTTTTCCCTCTTATATTTATTACCCTTTCAAAAATAAATTGAATAATAAAATCTATGACTAAAACAGAACCTAAAACACATCATGTCTATGATCGATGAATCTCTGTGGACCCTGGAAATGGAAGGTGAATGGACTGAGTCCGACAGTGAGCAGGAGACCATTTCTCCGGACATGCAAAGGATGCTGGAAAAAGAAACACGCACCATACAACCGCACCAGGAAGAAATAGAAACTGTCAATTTGGGAAAAGAGGATGAGGATAAAAAGGTGAACATCGGCACCCAAATGGAAAGTAGCACGAAAAAGGGGTTGATACTGCTCCTGAAAGAATATATGGATGTATTTGCTTGGTCATATCACGACATGCCTGAGCTTGATGTAATATCCTAAATTTTGTAATCAATTATATAAATAAATTTTGTAAGTTATAAATATGTACCGAATATTATGTAGAGTTATTATAAAAATAAAACATGATTTTTATAGTAATTTTGTCTTAAGAAAATTATAAAATAAAATCCAAGGTTAATATTGTGTCAAATAATAAATTAATAATAATTCTTAATAATAAAAATTAAATAAATGAGTAAATAAATATTAAAAAAAAAAAGAGAAGAAGAAGAAGAGAGAAACAGAAGGTCGGTGGTGGCCTAAATACATTTGAATTAAGTCGGTGAAGAATCGGAATTAAATTAAGGCGGTGGAGAATAAAGACAGCGAACAAAATCCTAGAAAGAATTAAGTCGGTGAGTAAGTTTATAAATAGGAGGAAACTGGAAACATACACCAACACAATTCACGACCAACTTGAAGAATAAACCGAGAGACACCGAGAATTCTTGGAAGAATAATTCGAGAGAAAGGAGGAAAGGAGGAGCATACAAAATTAGGAGAGTAATAAGATATTGAGGAATCAGGTATGGGTTAGACGTTTAGTTTTATTCATTCGAATGTCCGTAATTGGAAATTACTATTCATCAATTGCAAAGATTAAAATATTGTTGAAATTCTTTCAATTAAGAATGAATTATATAATAAAATTGTTGTTTTTAACTTAAATTGAACATATTTATGGTTTAATTTTGATTTGGAACAAATTTGAGTGATTGAAACTGAGAAATTTGAAACTTGGATTTCGAAAATGGCGAGCTGATGAAAATCTGCAAAACTCGCTCAAGCGAAAAAAATGTCGCTTGAGCGAGGATACCTGGAAATTTTGGGATCTCGGGTTCTTTATCGCTCAAGCGAAAATTACATCGCTTGAGCGACTAAGGGTCATGTCTCGCTCAAGCGACCGGTGTACTCGCTTGAGCGACGAAAGCTTCAAAAAAAAAGGGGACTAAGGGTCATGTCTCGCTCAAGCGACCGGTGTACTCGCTTGAGCGACGAAAGCTTCAAACAAAGGGGACTCTCGGGTCATGCCTCGCTCAAGCGACTGATGTACTCGCTTGAGCGACGAAAACTTCAAACAAAAGGGGACTCTCGGGTTCCATCTCGCTCAAGCGACCGGTATACTCGCTTGAGCGAGCGAAGGAAGAAGAAAGGACTAGGTGGGAATTTTTACAAAAGATCAAGGGTAAAATAGTCATTTCACATATTAGGGACATAAATGGAATTTTGAAAAAGGTTAAGGGTATAATCGAGATAAAGTCAAATAGTATATTACCCCCTCTTTGTTTACTAGGAAAAACGACTCAATAAATGTTAGAATTTGAGGATAGTGCCTTCATCAAAGTTATAGATTATTATCTTATCTTTCCAACACAATTGGAATCATCTTAAAATGAGGTCTAGAACTCAAGATATGGACAAAACACTGAACCCTATGAAATAAATTATTAATAAAAAATTGTCTTGCTTAAAACAACTATGAATTGTAATTAAAATTTTGAATATATGAAGGAGATGTTTTTAAGTATTTAATTGATGATACATTGTTTTGTTTCATACGAGACATAAACATAGTGCATGAAATGTTTTCTGGAAGTCACAGAAAAGTTTTTACAGAAAATTATTTGGAAATTTCTCTTAAGTTGCTACCAAGGACAGTTGGTAGGAATAATGATGTGCAAAACAGAAATTTAAAATTTTTACGTGAGTCAATTTACTATCAAGAGTATCTCGGTAGTGAAATATGACTATGAAAATGGCTGGCCAAATGAGACAGAGAATGAATTATTAAAAATTGAGCTACCAGAATCTCTGATAGTAAATGGGGGAGTAGAATAGGTAAGACAGGACCTCTGGTCTATGGGGATGGACCTTTGGTCTAGGGAGTGTTTGGGCATGGGCAATTCCATAAGTGGCCAGTCTTTATTTGATTTTGTGCCGTGGTAGCCTGCCGGGTGCACTGACACTCTGACTACTGTCTACTTGTTCGCGTTTAGTGGGACATTGCCGAATCACCGGACAGGGTGATGTTAAACTCTGATTCCACTAGACACTCAATGAGTCTCCATGGAGCACTGAGTCAAAAATAAATTTTTAAATTTTGAGTCAAAAGCATGATTTTAAAGTTTTACGTTTTGAGTCACATTTGCATATCATAAACATGTTGGATGATGAAATTGTAGATTATTCATGATTTGTATGATATTCTCTATTATGATTCCATGAATGATTTATTTGTTTCTCACAATTAATTTTCAAATTAAATTACATATGGTTGTATATTTATATGCAGTTAGGAACTTATTAGAAGGAATATTTCATTAGTGGATTTTATCGTATGAATGTTTGCTTTATTTGTTGTGGATAAAATTAAATGTCTAACCCCATAAATATTTCAATCCCAGATGTTGGTGACGTATGATGCAGGAATACATAATCCAAGAGATAGATGTCAGATGCAAAAATCCAGAGCTTAGGTTGGGAATTGTGTAACATATAAGTATAACTTTATGACTTGTAATATTTTGAAAACTTTGTACTAGAACTTGTTGCTTGAATTAATATAAAACCTTACCTAAATTAATTGTTCACTTAGTATATTTTCTATTAACCTTCTATGAATATTGAAAATGTTACTAACTTAAATAATAAATTAGTATTAATAAATGTAATCGGTAAGGGGTGTTACACTTGACACGAGCATAGTGGAACACAGATTGCCACTAAAAGAGGGATTCCGACCTGTAAAGCAAAAGCTTAGAAGGATCAAACCCGACTGGTCCTTAATGATAAAAGAGGAGGTGCAAAGGCAGTTGGATGCCAATTTCCTGGTGGTTGCCAAATACCCAGAATGGTTGGCCAACATAGTACCCGTCATCAAAAAGATCGGGAAAGTCAGGGTCTGCGTGGATTATAGGGACCTCAATCGAGCAAGTCCAAAAGACGACTTTCCCCTACCACACATAGACACACTAGTGGACCATACCGCTACCAACACGTTATATTCCTTCATGGACGGGTACGCAGGGTATAACCAGATCAAATTGGCCGTTGAAGATAGAGAAAAAACCTCTTTCATTACGCCATGGGGCACTTTTTGCTATCGTGTAATGCCTTTCGGACTGAAAAATGCGGGGGCAACATATCAAAGGGCTATGGTCACACTATTCCACGACATGATCCACAAGGAAATAGAAGTATACGTGGATGACATGATAGCCAAGTCCAAAAACGAAATGGACCACATTCAATATCTCCGGAAACTTTTTGATCGACTTCGAAAATATCAACTTAAGCTAAACCCGGTAAAATGCACTTTCGGAGTACGATCAAGAAAACTCCTAGGGTTCATTGTCAGTAAAAGAGGTATCGAGGTGGACCCCGACAAAACAAAAGCAATTTTGGAAATGCCCCCACCAAGCACAGAAAAGGAGGTCAGAGGGTTTCTGGGCCGGATAAACTACATTGCCCGTTTCATCGCACAGTTAACAGATAAATGTATTCCCATCTTTAAACTGTTGCGCAAGAATCAGCCAACGGTGTGGAACGAAGAATGCCAACAGGCGTTTGATAAAATCAAAGCTTGTCTAACCAATCCACCAGTATTGGTGCCACCCGTTGAAGAGAGACCTCTAATCCTATATTTGTCGGTTCTCGAAGAATCAATGGGATGTGTGCTCGGCCAGTATGATGAAACCGGACTACGAAACCCGTTATACACCATTCGAAAAGACTTGCTGCGCATTGGTGTGGGTCACTCAACGTCTCAGACAGTATATGGCCCGGCATACAACATGGTTGGTCTCCAAAATGGATCCAATCAAGTACCTATTTGAGAAGCCCATCCTGACTGGAAGAATAGCTAGGTGGCAAGTTCTCCTCTCAGAATTTGACATCGTTCATGTCACCCAGAAAGCTATTAAGGGAAGTCCCCTAGCGGATTATCTAGCTCATGGATCCACAGATGAATACCAATCTTTACAAGATGATTTCCCCGATGAGCACATTATGCACATCGAACACGAAGAGACCAAAGAAGAGATGTGGACCATGTTCTTCGATGGGGCTTCCAACATGCTTGGACACGGGGTAGGAGCTATTTTGATATCCCCTGAAAAGAAACACATTCCTGTAACGGCCAGGCTTAATTTCGATTGCACCAACAATATGGCCGAATATGAAGCATGTGCGCTAGGAATCCGGGCAGCTTTAGACCGTGGGGTCACTAAGCTCAAAATATTTGGTGATTCATCCCTTGTCATCTATCAACTTAAAGGTGAATGGGAAACCCGAAACTCAAAATTGATCCCGTACCTAGAGTACATCCGCGAGCTGGTCTCGAGAATGGAAAGTGTCACTTTTCAGTACATCCCTCAGGAAGACAACCAAATCGCCGACGCCCTCGCCACTCTATCATCCATGTTCGCCCTGGACCAGGAACATGAGATGCCAATCATTCAAGTCAAACTGCATGATAAACAAGCTTTCTGCATGGCAGTAAATGGCGAGTACGATCAAAACCCCTGGTACCATGACATCAAGCGGTACCTCATGAAGGGAGAATATCCTGAAGGGATCAGTGACAATGAGAAGCGAACCATTCGCAAAAGGGCCATAGGGTTCACATTGATCGAAAGAACCCTCTACAAAAAGAGCCCCGATTCCACCCTCTTAAGGTGTGTGGACCAAGAAGAAGCCCAAACACTGATAAAAGAAATCCACAAGGGGACTTTCGGAACCCACGCACCCGGGCATGTCATGGCAAAGAAAATCCTCAGGGCAGGGTACTATTGGTCCACGATGGAAGCTGATTTTCACCAATACGCCAAGAAATGTCATAAGTGCCAAGTATACGCCGATAACATTCATATACCGCCCGCACCCCTCAGTAACCTGGCTACACCATGGCCATTTTCTATGTGGGGCATGGATGTCATTGGACCCATCGAACCTAAAGCATCTAACGGCCATCGCTTCATATTGGTGACAATCGACTATTTCACCAAGTGGGTTGAGGCGGCATCATACGCACACGTAACCCGGAAAGTGGTGACCACCTTCATCAAGAAAAACATCATATGTCGGTACGACATCCCTCATAAGCTCATTACTGATAATGGGACCAATCTCAACAATAAGATGATGGAGGAATTATGTAAAGACTTCAAGATCCAACACCACAATTCCTCCCCGTACCGACCAAAGATGAACGGTGCAGTAGAGGCAGCCAACAAAAACATCAAGAAAATTATTCAGAAAATGGTGGTCACCTACAAGGATTGGCATGAGATGCTTCCCTTCGCTTTACACGGCTACCGGACGTCAGTTCGAACCTCCACAGGAGCTACCCCATTTTCTCTCGTATACGGAATGGAGGCCGTGTTACCAGTAGAAGTCGAGATACCCTCTCTGCGAGTTATCATGGAAGCCAAATTGACCGAAGCTGAATGGGTCCAGAACCGATACGATCAGTTGAACCTAATAGAAGAAAAACGGTTGGACGCCATATGTCGGGGGCAAGCTTATCAGCGGAAAATCAAGAGGGCCTACGACAAGAAGGTCAATCCCCGCACTTTCCAAGAAGGAGATCTAGTAGTAAAAAAACTGCTCCCAGCCCAGAAAGACAAAATCGGGAAATGGACAGCCAACTACGAAGGACCCTTTGTGGTCAAGCGAGCCTTCTCAAGAGGAGCCCTTATCCTCACCCATATGGACGGAGAAGAGCTCCGATACCCTGTCAACTCAGATGCGGTGAAAAGATATTACGCCTAAAAAAGGACATTGCTCATGACCCGTCAGGATGAAAACTTGCAAAGAGCATCCTGGGCAAAAGATAAGGTCTATATTCCTCGCTAGGACACGTCCTAGGCAAAAATTAGAGGCCCCAAAAAAAAAAAAAAAAAAAAAAGAGAAAAACAGAAAAAATGAAATGAAAAAAAGAGCAATGATTACCTTAGCCGAAAACCGCAAAGGCGACTAAGGTAATACCTCCACAACAGCAGGCAAACTTCGCATAGTCTTCACTCCGGGCTCGGGCATCTCGACTGAAGGGACCGGGAAAAATTGGGAAACAAAGATCACAGACGTGATTGTGGTACCCCCATACAGTCTAGCCAACCTTGGCCAGCCATGCTTACAAATTCTTTTGTAAAAAACCCCCATGTAAAAACAAACCATATGGATACATCAATAAAATTGTCTTTTCTTCTCTTTACCTACTTGTATAAATGCCTCTGTATTAACGAAATATGAGCATGCATAAAACAGGCAATTAGAGAAAGCATAAAAAACAAAAGACGAACATCACCAACCAGGGTCATCCCAAGTAAAAAGTACAGGGTAGCCTGCTAGATCGAAAACCCGCAAAGGGCGGTCTAGGCAAAAGATAAGGATTTCGTAAAAAGGAAAAAGCCCATCAAAATGCCTCACACAACAACAACAACAAAAAACCCGCTAGATCGAAAACCCGCAAAGGGCGGTCTAGGCAAAAGTTAGGGTTAAAACAAAAAGTGCGAAAAGAATAGTCACAAGGGAACAAAAAGAAGGAAGCACCGGTCACTTTCTAAATGTCCTCAACTAAAACAAATTGCATAAAAGGCATCCACACACAAGTAGTTGCACAAAATAAACTTTGTCAAAAGTAAAACAAACAAAAATACTTAGGCAAATAAAAAGCATTCAACCTCATGCTTGCATTCATGAAAAACAACCAAAAAAGGTATCCCGGTATGACTCCCGCATCCTTCGCCTTCTTTTCCATAAAGCCAGCGTAATAAAAAAAAAGGGAGAAGCTTAAAAAAGAAAAAGGCACACGCTTAATAAAAAGCCAAAATCCAAAATCGCGAGAAAAAAGAAATAAAACCGCGAGAAAAAGGCAGGATTAAAAACAACTACCTCAACCATAAAAATCGACTACCAAGCAAAAGTCGAACACAAAAAGAAAACCCGACCAACCAGTGAGAGTCGGGAGATTACCACAAAAGTAAAAAAACAAAGAAATCCCCAGCAGCCAACAAAGCTGGATGAACAAACAAACCAGATTTCCGGCAAACCGGATGACCATTCCAGAAAGGTCCAAAACACAAAAAAAAAAATCACTCTCCAGGAAGACGGCGCATGGTCAGAATCAGTAAGCCGCCACCAAGGCCAAAGGATCAGCTACCGCATCAAAGGAGCATCCGGAGGTCAAACACCAGATGGGGGTGTAAACTCATCAGGCCTTACAAAAGGGGGTTTACCGGGCGGGGGTTAGTACTCGTCAAACCAGATGGGGGTTCGTACTCATCAACCGAAGGATCAGCTACCGCGTCGAAGGAGCATCCGGAGGTCAAACACCAGATGGGGGTGTAAACTCATCAAGCCTTACAAAAGGGGGCTTACCGGGCGGGGGTTAGTACTCGTCAAACACCAAGATGGGGGTGTAAACTCGTCAGGCCTTACAAAAGGGGGCTTACCGGGCGGGGGTTCATACTTGTCAAACCGGATGGGGGTTCGTACTCATCAGCCGAAGGGGTCAGCTACCGCGTCGAAGGAGCATCCCGGAAGCGCACAACACAACATCTCCCTAGAAGATCATCCGCCGCAAAGACGGAGTATCTGAAGGGTAACCGGGCAAGAGGGTCAACTCCTTTACCCTCCAGTCGATCACCTCGGCACAAAAGGCCAGCAGTCGACTGGTCGGGTAAAGGGGGGGCAGCTGTAGTCCCCAAATCTTGCCCGGCCTCAGAATAAAACCAGAAAGCATCCTATTTGAAGACGGCTGAAGCTTAACAAGTCATTAGGAGAGGCTATTAGGCTCCCGTACCAAGATAGGAAGGTTTTTTGGCCCGAAAATAAAGTTTCTCACCCTGAAGGGACGAGACTGCCGTCTGGGATTACCAGACCGCCGTCTCATCTTAACGCCAGGACGAGACCGCCGTCTCGAATTTCCAGACGGCGGTCTCGATTTCCGCCTAGTTGAGACGGCGGTCTGGGTTTTCCAGACGGCGGTCTCGACTTCTGTCATCGTCGAGACGGCGGTCTCGAATTCTGAGACGGCAGTCTCGACCCTGTCAGAGGAGACGGCGGTCTCGACCTGTCAGGCGCGAAAAACTATAAATAGGGGCGTCATTTCTCCCTTTTTGGGGACCAAGCAGCAAGAGCTCTCCCTTCTCTCTAGATTTTCTCTCTCTAAGAATCCCTCCGAGGCATTTTCGGAGTTTCTGAGCGTCTTTAGGCATAGATTGAGCGTTCTAAATCTTCTTAAGAATCCCTTCGAGGCATTTCCGGAGTTTCTGAGAGTGTAGAGTGAAGGGTTGCCAAAACGCACCCTCTTTTTGAATATAAAGCTTGCTTTGGAGGTGCATATCCTCATTCTCTATTCTTTAAAATTACTGCTATTTAAATTATGCAATAGAAGCTAGGGCAATGTAGTCACATTTAAATTCCGCATAATAAAAAGGGTAAAAGCGCAATTTTCCAAGTTTAATTATTTACAAATAGCCGGCCTATCATAGGGAACCCGAAAGGGGCGTCGCAAAGGGACTAATACTCCCTTTGCACGTAACTAACTCCCTTACCCAACTCTGGTTCTAATGACCAAAGTTGGTTTTCGAAAACCAACGCCTTTTAAAACCCCTTTTCCGATGTTTATGGTAAAAATATCGGTGGCGACTCCATAGAACCCAAAATAAATAAAGTCCTTGGGTTAGCCCGGTTGTCGGACAACTCAAGGACACCTTTTAAAAACCTCGTCTCTATGTTAGCCCGGTTACCGGACAACCTAAGGACGTTGTAACCACCAATAAAAAAACGCGAAAATCAAAGAAGAGTCGAAAAACCATCGCGTCGCTCCGACCGCGCCCCCTCTCTTGGGGGAGGCAGCGACACACCTGATGCATTTTTGCTAGGTTTTTTGATAAGCCTCGTTCTGCAAGGCTTGGGTGAGTACGCACCCCACCCGGTGTGAATGATAAGCCTCATTCTGCAAGGCTTAGGTGAGTATGCACCCTCACCTGGTGTGAATGATAAGCCTCATTCTGCAAGGCTTAGGTGAGTATGCACCCCCACCCGGTGTGAATGATAAGCCTCATTCTGCAAGGCTTAGGTGAGTACGCACCCCCACCCGGTGTGAATGATAAGCCTCATTCTGCAAGGCTTAGGTGAGTACGCACCCCCACCCGGTGTGAATGATAAGCCTCATTCTCGCAAGGCTTAGGTGAGTATGCACCCCCACCCGGTGTGAATGATAAACCTCATTCCGCAAGGCTTAGGTGAGTACGCACCCCCACCCGGTGTGAATGATAAGCCTCATTCTGCAAGGCTTAGGTGAGTATGCACCCCCACCCGGTGTGAATGATAAGCCTCATTCTGCAAGGCTTAGGTGAGTACGCACCCCCACCCGGTGTGAATGATAAGCCTCATTCCGCAAGGCTTAGGTGAGTATGCACCCCCACCCGGTGTGAATGATAAGCCTCATTCCGCAAGGCTTAGGTGAGTACGCACCCCCACCCGGTGTGAATGATAAGCCTCATTCCGCAAGGCTTAGGTGAGTATGCACCCCCACCCGGTGTGAATGATAAACCTCATTCTGCAAGGCTTAGGTGAGTACGCACCCCCACCCGGTGTGAATGATAAGCCTCATTCTGCAAGGCTTAGGTGAGTATGCACCCCCACCCGGTGTGAATGATAAGCCTCATTCTGCAAGGCTTAGGTGAGTACGCACCCCCACCCGGTGTGAATGATAAGCCTCGTTCTGCAAGGCTTTCAGGATGAACTTTTTTTTGTAGTCAATCCTATGATCATCTGTTTTTGGAGATGAGTTGACGGCTTACTGTTTTTATCATGCGTCTCTGGGGAGTAATTGATTTTTCTTTTTGACTTTTCTGTTTTAGTCATCTGGTTTTACCAGGGATTTCTGTATTTTGGCTTTTCTTGTTTTAGCCATTCGGTCTTGGCCGGGGATTTTTGATTGCCTCTTTTTTAGGCAGGAATCCTCTAGGGATTTTGAATTCTCTTATTGATTGTGCCTCTTGATTAGGCGAAGATCCACTTGGGGATTTTTTTGTGCCTCTTGATTAGGCGGGAATCCACTGGGGATTTTGTTGATTTTTTTATTGTGCCTCTTGATTAGGCGGGTGCTTCAATAGTGGTGAAGGCTTTTTACTTGTTGTTTTTCGCCTCTGAATAGGCTGATGTTCTACTTGAGGGTATTTGTTCTTGATAATACCTCTGAGTAGGTGGATGCTTTTTGAAAGCTTTGTGCTTGTATTACCTCTTATAGGTTGATTTCCCATTTCTTGGGGATATCAGTTTTTTGCTTACCTTAGGCAGAGGCTCTTCTTGGGAGTGAAGGCTTTGCACTTCGCTGGGGATATTCATACTGGGTGTTCCAGATGGTTAACTCCCTGAGGATATGAATTTGTAGTTTGCCTTTGCTGGTAGGCTTGCTGGGGATTTTTTTTTTTTTGATGATCCACTGGAGAATTAATTTCATTCCGGAGATCTATTTTGAATTGCCCCCCTAGGGAGAAATGGAGTTTTTCGACTCCTTATTGGATGTTTGCTGTTTTGAGCTGGCTTTGCCTATGCTCTTATTCCTGCTGGGGAATGGGTTTTTATTTATTTTATTTTTTTTTTCTCGCGATTTGAACTTCTTTTTCCGCGAGTTGGTTTTTTACACATGTGTGCCTTTTTATGCACATTGGTTTTTTGGATGAAAATATATTTTTCTCTTTTCTTTTTTGTGATCCCTGGGGAATATTTCTCTTTGGGGATCTAATCTTTGATTTGATTTTTCATGATGATGGAGTCTTGAGCTCCTGTTTTTTAGTGAAGCTCTTTATTGAGCGGGATGAAGAGATTTTCTTCTTTTTCTCTTTTTTGGGATTCACTGAGGAGTCTGTTGGTTTCCTGGGGATCCAAATTTGATGACGGAGTCCTGGCCCCTGGCTTTGTGAAGCTTCTTATTTGAGCTGGAAGATGGAAAAATTTTGTTTTTCTCTTTTTGTAGATTTTCTTGATATATTCTTCTTGGATATTTTTATTTGACCCTTTTTTGTTGTGGCCTCATTTTGGGGAATGAAAGTTTTTCTTTTCTTTCTTTTTGTTGCCCCCTGGTGATATGGAGGACTTGACTCCGTATTTTCTTTGATGGACTTTTATGTAGTCCTTGATGACTCATGTGACGACGAAGCTGAGTCGTGAGGTAATCTTTTTGTCTTGCCTCTGTAGTAAGCAAGGATCCTCTTGGGGATGATCGAGCCTTTCCATTGGCTTTTTCATGTTGATGTACTTCCTTTTTCTTGGATGGAAGGATGTTGATTGAGGCTTTAAATGTTTTATGTTTGATGACTCAAGTGGTGATGCTGAGTCATGAAATAATTTTTTGTGTTGCCTTTGGAGTAGGCAAGGATCCGCTTGGGGATTATCGAGCCTTTCCATTGGCTTTTTCCATTTTTGATGTACCTTCTTTTATTGGTGTAGAAGGTTGGAGCTACTTTTCTTGAAGCTCTTTATTCTGCTAGAATGGTTGACGACTCATGCGGTGATGTTGAGTCAGGGAGTATTTTCTGTTTTGCCTCTAGAGTAGGCAAGGATTCTCTTGTGGATAACCAATCTCTTCTTATTGGCTTTTCTATTTTTGATGTAACTTCTTTTATTGGTGTAGAGGGTTGATGGTTAGAGCTATTTTCTTTGAAGCTCCTTATTTTGCTAGAATGGTTTTGATTTCGCCTATCGCGATTTTGATTTTCATTTTAGAGGCTGGATTTTGACGCCTTCTATTTTCAATCACAAGCATGGAGACTATCCTCCTTATATGCATGTTTATTATTCTTGTTTGAAGAAGATTATTTTTCTTGATTTTGACAAAGTCGTATTATGCAACTACTTTGTGTGTGAATGTCCTAAATGCAATCTATTGTTTATTTATTTTTGATGCATTTAGAAAGTAACTGGCCTTCTCCCGTTGGCTTCTTATGAATGTGCCGATGAGCTCCTCCTTTATGACCATGATGATGGGCTCCTTTTTTTATCCATCTCTTGGTTTTAGCCCTATCTTTTGCCTAGACCGCCCTTTACGGGTTTTCGATCTAGCGGGCTGCCTTAATTTTTGCCTAGAATATCTTAGGGGGCTTTTGCTTTATCTTTTGCCTAGATCGTCTTTTTTGGGGTTTGCGATCTAGCAGGCTACCCTAGTTTTTACCTAAGAATATACTAGCAGGCAGTTATTCTTTTATTATTTTTATGCTTCCTCTTTTTAGATGCATGCTTATCTTTGATTAAAAGTCTTTGCGCATATTTATGATTCATCAATAAAGAGGCATTTCCATAATATTTGGTCAAGAGAAAGGAAATGAAAAGGAATTTTATTGATAAGTGAGCAAAAGTTTTTTTCTTTTACAGAAGGATTTCAAAAGGTATTTAGAAGAATGGGTGGTCAGGGTTGGCTATACTGTATAGGCTTAAACAGTCATGTCCACGATATCTGCCCCCTGGTTCTCTTAATTGCTTCAGTTGAGATGCCTGAGCTCAGAGTGAAGACTATGCAGACTGCTTGCTTCTGGAAGAATGTTACTTTAGCCGCCTTTTTGGTTTTCGACTAAAGTAACCATTGCTCTTAGTTTCTTTTTTTTATTTACTTTTATTTTTTACCTCTTCTTTTTGCCTAGGACGTATCCTAGCGAGGAATATGGACCCTATCTTTTGCCCAGGAATGTCCTTTGCGGCTTTTCATTCCTGACGGGTCTTGAGCAATGTCTTAAAGCATAATACTTCTTCACCGTACCAGAGTTGATTAGGTGTTGAAGTTTTTTCCATCCATATTGGTGAGGATAAGGGCCCCCCTGAGAAAGCTCTTTTGACCATAAAGGGTCCTTCGTAATTTGCTGCCCATTTTCCGATTTTATCCTTCTGGGCCGGAAGCAGTTTCTTTATAACTAGATCCCCTTCTTGATAAGTATGAGGGTGGACCTTTTTATCATAAGCCTTTTTTATCTTCCTTTGATAGGCTTGTCCATGGCATATAGCATTTAACCGCTTTTCATCGATAAGGTTTAATTGATCGTATCGACTTTGAACCCATTCGGCTTCTATTAAGTTTACTTCCATCATCATGTGCTTTTGTCAACATGATTAGCTGTACCGATTTGCCTTCTCGGATCTTTGTTATAACCGAAGAGTAATCATTTTGAATATAGAGCAATTGTCATATCAATGCCCCTCTTCCTTTCCTTAGGGATTTCAATCCTCCTATTGATCACTATATTTCCACATTCCCCTTTATTATTTGAATGCTTTATAGTGAAATGGTCAAGAGAAGAGAAAGAAAGGGATTTATTGCAAAGGCTTGTGTTTTAGTGAGATTTTTTTTGAAATAATAGTTTTTGTAAGAATGGCTAGCCAAGGTTGGTCGGTGTTTAGGCTAGTTTAAACAAACGTTTTGTTTTTATGAGGCGGCGTCTTCAGCTGCCTATTTATGACTGATTAGCTTTCCTAGTCTGCCCTTTTGAGTTTTCGGCCTAGGATGTTGTGATGTGTCCTAACTTTTGTCTAGGTTCCCTTTTTCATTTTTTTTGGGATACCTAGCGGACTTTATTTTGTCTATGACGCTTTGATTGTTTTGACACATTTTGGAACAAAACGTTTGTCTAACATTGGTTATTTATGGGGTATAGACATTTTTAGCAAGAAGAGAAGCAGATAGTAAGAATAGCATTCTTTTGTAATTTCAGGGAAATGCGTGCCCTAAAGATGCTCGGGGGTCGGGCACACCCGAGGAGTGATCTCTAATAGTCATTGGGTTTACATCCCTTAGAATCAGAAGAAGGACATCTAATGACTAATGCTACCCTTGATGCTAATATCCCTCCTTTTTGGAAGATCGTCTTTTTAAGGTACGGAGGGGAGACTTCGACTTCCCTTTTCATCGTACAACTTGTCCTTTTGTAGGGTTGTTCTTTAAAGGATTATCCTTAAAATCTAGGATGTCTCTTATTCCTTGAACATCCTTTCCAAGCCCTTGCCTGGGCTGTATCCATATCTCTTCATTATATGGGCCACTTTTATACTGCTAGGAAGTTTTTCCATATTTTCAAATGTCTTCTTCAGCCGCATCCATTTAAGGTGTGGTGGACGGCTTGCTGATTCGAGTGTAGTCTTTAGCTTGAACCATGATCAACTTGTAGCCTACCACGAATTTGATTTTTCGGTGGAGCGTTGAAGAAACTGCCCTAGCACCGTGAATCCAAGGTCTACTTAATCTTCCCTTTGGATTCCTTTTTTCTTTTCCTCTTCTGGTTTCTTTATTTTTCCTTTTTTAGGAGCATTATCTTGTAGCTCCTTGGGGGAATAAATTCTTTCGCTTCTTGTCGTGCCCCCAATGTCGGCTATATTAGAAATATCTTCATTGACGGACGATTCTTGTATGCATATCCACTGGTACAGCTTTATCCGATGTATAAGGGAAAGGACGAGGCATGAATAAGCGCAAAGGTGTTATTGCCTCTTCCCTGATATTATCAATTTGGGTGCTAATGTTTACTTGTCCCAAATTAATGGCCTCAGTTTTTTCTTATGGGGCTGTATCAATTAAGCTTCTTTTCTCCAATAGTCTTTGCATGTCCAGGGAAATGGTCCCCTCCTCACTGTCTGACTCAATCCATTCGCCTTCGGCTTTCAGATCCCGCAGAGAGTTTTCAATCACAGACATGACTGTTTATATGGTCTATATTTGGGTTTAGATTTTATTCAATTATTTTGGAATGAGAGAGAAAAGAATAACAAAGAATATGAATATTATGAATAATGCCTCGTTGTATTGATAGAAGAAAATATTTACAAAGCCCATTTTAATCAAAAATCTCGTGATCATGGGCGGGGATCACGAGAGATACATCAGAAGCTTTTCGATATATATTTTTTTTATTTTTTTGTTATTTATTATTATGTTTTTTTTTTAACCAAAAGATGCACAAAATGGGGAGCCCTAGTAAGCTGGCTTTCTCTACCCAGGCTCACTATTCTGGTTGTGACGGAGGCGTGTCTTCCATTTTTGGAGTAGATGCATCAAAGGTAATCCACCCTGCATCTATCAGATTCTGGACCTTGTGCTTTAAGGCCACACAATTTTCAATGGAGTGCCCTGGAGCGCCTGAATGATAATCACAATTTTCATTAGGCTTGTATCATTCTGGATATGGTGGCTCCATCTTCTTTGGAGGGACATATGCTAGGAGATGGTCCTTTATCAATTCTGGCAGCAGACTTCGATAGGAGGTTGGAATGGGAGTGAATTTCTTCTCTTGTTTGCGTGACTGCCTAGATGGTTGTGAAGAGGAAGAAGGGGTAGTGAGGTTGATGGCATTTACGCTCTCCTCTTTCTTCTTGCCAAAGGACTTCTTGAATGATGTGTGGGATTTCTTAAACTTGGGAGGGAATCGAGTATTTTCGGCATCGGTTACCTCCTTTACATCAAATTTGTATCCCTCTAATGCCCTTAATCTCTCCTCTAAGGCAAAAATTCGTTGCTCAGAGACCTCATTGTGGAAGCATTGTTGGTACATTAACTCTGTCAATTGCGCCATTTGTTCTTTTATGGCATTAAGCTCGGCGGTGAGCATACGGTTCTGCTCCTCTAATTGCCCCATCTTCTTGGCTTTTCGAGCGCGAGTGAGAACAAGTAGAAGACCAGCCACTTTCTAAATGATTTAGATATTTTTATTATAGCTTTTTATTATGAATGATTAGTGTGAGATAAATATGCTTTAGACAATAGCTTTGGTATCTTCTCAAAAGCGTATGTTTTAAGGAGTACCATACCCACTTCAGTGTGATGGTTCCCTTTTTTTTCAAAAGGTTATCATCATACCTTAGCGCACTTATCTTTTCTAGGAAGGTTATAAACGCACTTGGGTCTCTTTCGCTATTGTCTAAGGATATTTAATTCATTCTAGAATGAATGTGCTTTATGCATGCACTACAAAAATACTTTTTTATGACAGCAGATATTGAAAGTGGCATAACTTTTGACTGGGTTGTCCGATTTGGACGCACAGCATGTCAAAACGAAGAGAAAAGGGTGAAGAACCAAGGTAAAAATTGCCGTAGGTGATTTGGCCCAGTAATTTTCCCAAAAAACGCTCCTAAGACCCATTTTTTGGAGGTTTATTAAAATGATGTGTATGCATACTTTTCTTAGTGCATTTATTTTCTCTCTTAGTTTTACCACTTATTGGATGATGTGGTATGATCGATACGACTTTGCCAAGAATCTTTTTATTATAAAAAGGAATTTTTATGGCTTTCCTTCGTTTTTATATTTTTTATGACCCTTTATCTCTTCTGTCGGTCAACGTGGCTACTTAGCTTACAAAGAACCTGAAACCAGGCTAGCTTAACTGAAGACTGTCCGAGATAAAGGTCTTTTATCTTATCACTTTTATGATTTTTAGGGTTTTTCATTTTTTTGTTTGTTGTATGATTACCCTATGCTAATGCATCAATACAAATGCAGCAAACAAATGCACACACAATTCATTCACCCACGAGCAGAGCCACGCTTATTTAATCACGAGGTAGGGTTTTCCTGCAGAAACGTGCTTGGTTTGGGTGGTTCTAACTGTTCTCACCAAGGCCAAAGGTCCCCAAGGTGCCCCCATTATAGGGACCTCTCAATCTCTCAGTCCTCGGGTCATGCACGGAACTTCGTGGCGACATCCTTAGACCAAAAGAAGAGAGTTATCACCTTGAGTTAGTGGTTTCTGACAACGGTTGTAGCCCCGTGTGCCAACAAGCCGGTCGTATCTGCCACCCACTCCCTATAGGTATTCACTCTTGCCCCTGGGTATAGAGGGACTGTTGTGTGCAAGGGTTTTGTGTGCAATTTATATTTCAAACAATTTGCAGAAGTAATCATACAGCAGTTATTAAAGCCATACAATAAAAATACAGAAAAAGGGTAAAGGCGTAATTTCAAATCTTTACTTAGTTTGAATTTATCCGTCACTAAATGGGATAAACTCTCTAGCTTCCCCAGCGGAGTCGCCATCTGTCGCCGCCGTCCGTTCTGACGTCCTGAGGACGTCTCGAACGTTTATGCGAGCGGTCGCAAATAGATGGTTTGGACTCGCGTTTTTTGTTAAAATTGTGTTCATTGCTTCCGAGGAGCTCAACACTGAACTGTCCTCTAATAAAAGCAAGGTTTTCGAAAAGGGGTTCTTTTGGAGTCGCCACCAATGTTTTGACCGGAAACATTGGAAAAGGAAAAAAGGCGTTGATTTTAATAAAAACCAACTTGGCCATTATAACCAGAGTTGGGTAAGGGAGTTAGTTACGTGTGGGGAAGGTGTTAGCACCCCACAACGCCCCTTTCGGGTTCCCTATGACGGATTAATTCATTAAGTGAAGATTATGAGAAATTACGCAGTTACCCTTATTTTATTGATACAGTATTAAATATGGCTATCTACATGATTTATCTATATTGCATACAGAAAGCAATAAATAAAGCAATAAAGAAGAAGAGACTTGAGAAAAAACCTCCGTAGCAAGCTTTATATTATGATTTCGTTACAAGGAGGACGCGTTTCGGCAGTCCTTCGCTCTACAATTGCTCTCCTCTCGTCTACCCTAATCGACTCGACTAAAACTTTACTGAAGAATCGAATGCCGAAATACAAATTCCTTAACTGATTGTTACCTAAAAAAGGCAATCAGAGAGATCATTCGAGAGAGGGAAAGAAGAAGACAAGTCTCAGAGTTGTCTGGGGGTGTGGAATGAGACAAATGAGGCTCCTATTTATAGCATTTTTCGCCCTGGAACTTTGGGATGGCCATCTGGGTTGGCACGGCCGTCCCAAACGTGCTTTCTACGTTGTGCCAATCTGGGACGGCCAGTCTGGGTTGGGATGGCCGTCCCAAATGCAAATTTGTTCACGTTGGGACCCCCTGGTGTTTGGGACGGCCGTCCCACATTTGGGACGCGCGTCCCACTTGCTTAATTTCAGTTGGGACGACCGTCCCAATTCTAGGACGATGGTCTCGACCTGTTTTGGCCTACTCTTGCGTTTTGGGACCCCCGGGAAGCTTTCCTTGCCATTTTCGGACGTGGATTGGTGTCGATATATGTCCATTGAAGCTTTATCTTCGTGTAGGAAGTCTTCTTGGCCTTCATTTGAAATGTGGGGCGAGCTTTATCTCTGTATAGGAAGTCTCCTTTGTCCTTTATCGTGCAGACGAGTGATCTCTGTGTTTGTTGCGGGAGGTTTCCTCGGTTTTGGGAAGCCGGATGAACTCCATCTTCGGGCGAAGTTCCTCTAGCTTTTATTTTGAGAGGCTGGGCAAAATTAGGGGTCTACAAGCCATCCTCCCGGATCTACCGCGCTACCACCATGGAGTTCTTATCCTCTGTTACCTTAGTGGATATGCCATCTACATTCCCTGGAGTGCCCCCTACTCAATTCGTTTCCTACTGGATGAACGGGGCATACCAGACCACAACGCTGGATGAATTCAACGTTGTGATGGGCTTCAACCAGTATGCAGATATCCGAACACCAGAGTATATGTCTACATACTTCGAAAAACCCACTTCCCTCACTACCAGTAGCAGGTGGGAAGATATCACGGGACCGCAACATCTCCCAGCTCACCTGAAGGGTGCGACTTTCATCCCTCCATTACGCATCTGTTATAAGCTATTGGTAGGAACTCTCCACAGCAGGAAGGAGAGTCAGGAAAAGTGACCTTGGATGATTTTTTCGTCGTCTACTGCATGCACCAGGGATATTGATGCAACCCCGACTACTTCTTCCTGAAAGCTTTGAAAGACTTTGGGACTCGCGGTCCAGCAGGAGCAATCATGATGGCTCCTCTCATTACTCATCTGGCGGACCATTAGGGATGCCCTAATGGAAAAGACATCCCGACGGCTCTCCGACCAGAACCGATAAATGGGGCAATGCTCGCCCACATGAATATGCTTAGTAGACAAGGCTCTGGGTTTGTCTTACACCCCTTGCTTTCAATTTCACTTGATATCCATGACATGGATATACCTCAGGAGACACCCATGCCTTCAGAATCTCAACAGTATAACCAAGATTTTGTGGGTTTATATCGACGCATGGACGATGAACATGCCTACATGGAAGGACAATTTCAATCTCTGCACCAACAATTTGGTCAAATAAATCTGAGGCAGGATAATCTAGACCGCATGATAGAGGGTCTAGTCCAGAGCCAGGAGAGGTTCCAATGTCGATTGCTTCACTGCCTCCCTTCACCAGCACCATCATCCTTATCTAGCCCAGAGGTAGGAGATTAGGATCTTTTGGTGTTGTTTCTGCCAGTTAGGATCTTATCAGTTGTATCCCAACCAAAAAAGATGAATGAATAAAAAAAAATTATTCCCATCCGTCTTCTCTTCCTTTAAAAAGCCCTCGTGTCTAAAAGAAATTAAAAAGTAAAAAGGCACACGTGTCACCCTAATAAAAGCCAAATTTCAAATTCGCAAGAAAAAGGAAAAATTAACCATTCCAGAAGAATAAAGAGATTCAGGAAATCCTAAGCTCCAACATTTTCCTCCTTCCACTCAAGAAAGAAGAAGGAACAACAAAGAAAAAGCCAAAGGAAAGGCTTGATCACCCCCAAGCGGATCCTTGCCTGCTTCGAAGGCAACACAAAAATATTACTTCACGGCTCAACAATGCCACTACATGAGTCATTGAGTGCACTCATCCAGAATCTCCGCCACATTTCCAAAGGAGAATAAGGACTTCAAAAGTCCATCAAAACAATTAAAAGACCTTTCATATTCCCAGGGTGTCAACAAATCCTTCATCCCTAACGGATACCCAAAAAAGAAGAAAAGGCCACGACAGAAAAGGCCAAATAAAAATCCCCAAGCGGATCATCTACAAAGAAGAAAGTAAAAAATTCTCATTCCCCAATGAAATAAGAGCATCGGCAAAGCTCGCTCATACTAGCATATAATAAGGAGACGAAAACTCCATTCCCCTAAGAGACAAATCAAAATTAGATCCCTGGAAAGGCAATCAATCTCCCGGCGGATCGCCAAAAAAGAAAAGATCATCCCCAATGAGCCTACTGCTACAAATTCATATCCTCAAGGAGTCATTTACCTGTCGCCGCCGTAAAAAAAAGAGAGGCGGTCGGAGCGACGCGATGGTTTCGACCCTCTTGTTTTCGCGTTTTTTTATGGGTGGTTACAACGCCTTTAGGTTGTCCGATAACCGGGCTAACCTAGGGGCGAGGTTTTCGAAAGGGCGTCCCTGTGTTGTCTGATAATCGGGCTAACCCAAGGACTAATTTTGTAGGGTTCTGTGGAGTCGCCACCGATGTTTTTACCGGAAACATCGGAAAAGGGGTTTTAAAAGGCGTTGGTTTTCGAAAAACCAACTTTGGTCATTAGAACCAGAGTTGGGTAAGGGAGTGTCGCCGCCGTCCCTTTCCGACGTCCGGAGGGGGACGTCTTAGAAACGTTTATGCGAGCGGTCGCGAAAAGATGGTTTAGACTCGCGTTTTTGTTTCAAAAGGTTTTCGAAAAGGGGTTCTTATGGAGTCGCCACCAATGTTTTGACCATAAACATTGGAAAAGGAAAAAATGTTGATTTTAAGAAAAACCGCACTTGGCCATTATAACCAGAGTTGGGTAAGGGAGTTAGTTACGTGTGGGGAAGGTGTTAGCACCCCACAACGCCCCTTTCGGGTTCCCTATGACAGATTAATTCATTTAAATAAAGACTACGAGAAATTACGCGATTACCCTATTTTATTACATAATATTAAATGGCTATCTACATGATTTTATTCTATGTTGCGTGTATAAAATGATGAATAAAGCTAAATGAAGCAATAAAAGAGATATTAAAATAGCTATCTACATGATCCTATTCTACATGACATAATAAAGCTAAATAAAACAATAAAATAATAAATAAAACAATAAAAGAGAAGGGAATTGAAAAGAACCTCCGTAGCAAGCTTTATATTGAGAACCTCGAACCGTGAGGATGCGTTTTGGCAACCCTCTCTCTACACGTCTCTCCTCACCAATACAAGATCGACTCTACTAAAAATTTAAAGAAGAATCAAATGCCGAATATAATTCCTTAACCGATTGTTACCTATTTAAGGCAATCGGAAAGATCATTCGAGAGAGAGAGAGAAGTAGACAAGTGCTCTAAAGTGTTTCGAGCTCTCCGGAGTGTCTCGTGGTGTGAAAAAGTGGCAAATGAGCCTCCTATTTATAGTTTTTCGCAGCTGGCGCGCTTTGGGACGGCCGTCTGGGTTGGGACGGCCGTCTGGACTGGGATGGCCGTCCCAAATGGCAAATTTACACAGAGCGGGACCCCCAGGAAGGCCGGGACGGCCGTCCCACTTAAACTGGGTTTGGGACGGCCGTCCCACATTCGGGACGCGCGTCCCAACTGCTTAATTGCAGTTGGGACGGCCGTCCCACTTTTGGGACCGTGGTCCCGACTGTTTTGTCCGGTTTTCGTGTTCTGGGACCCCGGAAGCTTTCCTTTCCTTTTTCGGACATAGATTGATGCCGATGTGTGTCCGTTGAAGCTTTATCTTCATATAGGAAGTCTTCTTGGCCTTCATTAAGATGCCAGGCGAGCTTTGTCTTTGTGTAGGAAGTCTCTTTTGGCTTTTACCGTGTGAATGAGTGAACTCCGTCTTCTGTTGTGGGAGGTCCTTCTTGGTTTTTCTTTGATATGAAGCCGGGTGAACTGTATGAAGTTTCCCTAGCTTTTATTTGAGAGGCCGGGCAAAATTAGGGGTCTACAGGGAGTTAGTTACGTATAAAGGAAGTATTAGTTCCTTTAATACGCCCCTTTCGGGTTCCCTATGATAGGCCAACTACTTTGTTAATAAATAAACCAGAAAAATACGCTTTTGCCCTTTTTTTATTTTGCCGAATTTAAAATTATGACTACATGGCCCTAATCTATTGCATAATTTAAAATTAAAGCAGTAAAAGTAGAGAGGGAGAATTTAAACCTCCAAAGCAAGCTTTCTTTTTTATTTCTTTAACAAAAATGGGTGCTTCTTGGCAGCCCTTTACTCTACACGACGCTGGAAACTCTTCTAGACGTCGAAAAAACGCTCACAAAGGCACTCAGAAGCTCCGAAAATGCGTCAGAGGGATTCTAGAGAGAAGTTTTAGAGAGAAGGGAGAGCTAAAGTTGTGTGGTGTGTGGAAATGAGGGGGCGAGAGCCCCTATTTATAGGTTTTCGCGCCTGGCAGTGGCGAGATCGTTGTTCTCGTCTGACAGGGTCGAGACCGTCGTCTCGCCAAACGAGACCGCCGTCTCATCCTTCGCAGGTGGCAAGATCGCCGTCTGGGAAAGCGAGACCGCCGTCTCGCCATTTGCAGGTGGCGAGACCGTCGTCTCGTCAAACGAGACGGCGGTCTCGCCACTTGCCTGAGGCGAGACGGCGGTCTCGATTGCGAGACGGCAGTCTCGTCCCAAAAAGGCGAGAAAACTTATTTTTGTGCCGAAAATCCTTCCTATCCTAGTATGGGGCCTAATAGTCTCTCCTAGTGGCTTTTTAGGCTTCGTCCATCTTTGAATAGGAAGTCTTTTACTCTTTATTTGGAGGTCGGGCAAGATTTGGGGTCTACAGCTGCCCCCCCTTTACCTGACTAGTCAGTTGTTGGCCTGTTGTGCCCGACAGATTAACAGGAAGGTAAAGGAGTTGACCTACTTGCCCGGTCACCCTTCAGATGCTCCGTCTTGCGGCGGCTGATCTTCTGGGGAGAATGTTGGTGTTCGTGCACTTCCGAGATACTCCTTCTGACGGTAGCCGATCCCTTCGGTGGACATGTGGTAAAACCTCAGGATACTCCTTCTGACGGTAGCCGATCCCTCGGTGGACACTTGGTAGAACCTCAGGATACTCCTTATGACGGTAGCCGATCCTTCGGTTGATGGGTATAAACCCCCCATCAGGCTGGTAGTTGCAGTCCGTTGTGTGGGACTGGATGGGTATGAACCCCCCATTAGGCTAGTAGTTGCAGTCCGTTGTGTGGGACTGGATGGGTATGAACCCCCCATCAGGGTGGTAGTGCGACTTACTGATCCGGCTCGAGCGCAGATCAGGCGCAATGCGTGCGCAGGTTGATAGGTATAAACCCCCTATCAGGCTGGTACAGTCCACTGCGTAGGACTGGTGGTAGTGGCGGCTTACTGCTCGGGTAGCTCATGCGCCGATTGGGCACTCCTTGTGTGCTGGTTGATAGGTATGAACCCCCTATCTGGCTGGTATAGTCCACTGCGTAGGACTGGTGGTAGTGGCGGCTTACTGCTCGGGTAGCTCATGCGCCGATTAGGGACTCCTTGGGGAGTGATTTCTGTGTTGGTAGATGTTCTTGGACCTCTTTGAACGGTCATCTGGGTTGTGCCGGGAATTTTGTGGGTGCTCATCCAGCTTGCTTGGTTGCTGGGGATTCTTTGTTTTTGATTTTTTAGTGGTGACTATCCGATTCTTGGGGTTGGTCGGATGATTCTTGTTTGTTGGTTCGACTTTGATTTGGTAGTCGAAGTTTTGTTGGTTGATGTGATGGCTTGTCTTAATCCTGCCTTTTTCTCGCGGTTTTATCTCTTTTTTCTCGCGATTTAGGATTTTGGCTTTTCTTATTGAGCGTATGCGTTTTTCCTTTTTAAGTTTTTTTTTTTTTTTTTTTTAAAAAGAGGAAATAGGACCTGGTCTAAAAACATTTTATGCATGTAATGTTTTTATGCTTTGATGTCCTATAATGCCTACTTTGATTTAAATTTTCAGAAGTATTTAACCAAGGTGTCTCGTTGCGCTGAATGCCCTCTGATCTGCCATGTTTACTTTTAGTTGTACCATGCCGGACGTCTTGTGACCGAAGGATAATTTTTCTTTCTCTTTTGCTTTTTTCTCCTTTTTTCTTTTGCAGCACACTCTTTGTCATGTAGTGCCCCTTTTTCCTTGCTTTAGGGATTTCAATCCTCTTGTTGACTATACGCCTCCATATTCCCAAATTAATTATTAGAATATTGATGTGAGGGTCAAGAGGAAAGAAGTAAAGAGGTAAAAATCAATGGTTTGTGTTTTAGAGGGTTAATTTTTATTGATACAGGGTTTTGTAAGCATGGCTGGCTAAGGTTAGGATTAGGTGTTTAAGCTTTGTCTAAGAAAACATTTTTCTTTCTTTTTGTATTTGCGCTTTTTGGTTTTATTCTCATTGTTTTTTAATGGCTAGCTGATTTCCCTAGATCGCCCTTTGGGTTTTCGAACTAGGATACTATGTTTTGGCTCTAACTTTTGTCTAGGTTCCTTCTTTTGGTATTTTTTTGGGAATCCTAGCGGACCTTATTTGTAACCCTAACTTTTGTCTAGGCTACCCTTTATTTTTGTTCGGGTATCCTACCGGGTCGACCCTATCTTTTGTGTAGCCCCCTTAGTGGGTTTCCTACTGGGTAGTTTTCCCTTTTCTTTGGCCTTTGGCTTCTCTGGGCTTTTATTTTTTGTGGATTTGTTTTTTTTGTTCACAGTATTGGCGAAGCATGACTTTCTTTATGGATGAGGTGAAGTCTTATTTTTATGTGCTTCTGATCAACTAGCTTGAGGATGATAGCAATGGTAAATGTTGATTATTTGGATGCGCTTTTTATTCTTCTTCTTTTTTCGTTCACTTAGACAGGGTTATTTATGTGGTCTAGTCAGAAAATAGAGAGAAGAGAAGCAGATAGTAAGAATCATTCTTTATTAATTAATAAGGGAATATGTGCCCTGAAATGCCCGGGGGTCGGGCTAGCCCCGGGGGATAATCTCTAACAATCATGGGGTTTACATCCCTTAAACGAAGAAAAAGATTTCCTAATGACTAAGGTGGCTCTTGACGCTTGCACCCCTCCACTTCGGAAAATTTGCTTGAGTGTGCTGAGGGGGGACTTCCCTTTTCTTCTTTCTGCTCGGCCCTTAGTAGGGTCATATCCTAGGCCATACTTGCAAGGATTGTCTTTGAATTCTGGGGGTTCCCTCATGCCTTGGGAATCTGCCCCCAGTCCTTGGCCAGGATGGTAACCATGCTTCAACATCATACGGGCTACCTTTGTGTTTTTGGGAAGTCGCTCTATGTTGGCAATTTCGAGCGCTTGAAAAGATGTTTCAAGGGCCTCTTCAGCCGCATCCACATAAGGCTGGGTGGACGGTCCACTGATCAGGATACCGTCTTCTGCTTGGACCGTGACCAGTTTGTCATCCACTATGAACTTGACTTTTTGGTGGAGCATTGAAGGTACTGCCTTAGCGTCATGAATCCAAGGCCTGCCGAGGAGACAACTATATGCTGGAGTAATATCCATTACATGGAAATCGACGTCGAAGATAGTGGGTCCGACTTGAATTGGCAAATTGACCTCCCCCACTACTTCTCGTTTGGATCTGTCAAAGGCTCGAACGATGGTGCTGCTTGGGTGCAGACGGGTTCCTTGGATAGTCAACTTGTCTAACGTGCATTTGGGCATCACGTTCAAGGATGACCCGTTATCCACAAGAACTTTGGCGATAAGGTACTCCTTGCATTTAACCGAGATATGCAAGGGCTTGTTGTGGTTTGACCCCTCGAGGGGGAGTTCTTCCTCTGTGAAGGTGAGGTGATCGCTTGCCGTAATGTGACCGACGATCCTCTCAACCTTTTCTTGGGATATTGTGTGAGGTACATGCGCCTCGCTCAAGACCTTCAGCAGGGCGTTTCTATGCGGTTCCGAGCTCAATATTAAAGATAGTAATGTGATCTTTGCAGGTGTGCGATTGAGATGGTCTATAATGGAATACTCACTTTGCCTTATGAACTGGAGTAATTCCTCTGTCTCCTCCTTGGATTCCTTATTTTCTTTTTCTTCTTCGGTCTTTTTATTTTTTTTCCTTTATTTTGGAGGACATCTTCGTGTGTGTCCTTGGGGGAGTAGATTCTTCCACTTCTAGTCGTGCCCCCAATGCCGGCTATATTTGTTATTTCTTCTTTTATTGGTGGAGATTCTCCATATCTCCACGGTACAACTTTATTCGATTCGTAGGGGAAAGGACGTGGCATAAATAGTCGCACTGGAGTCCTTGCCCCCTCTTCTTTGTTCTTAAGGACCAACGGCCGAGGCTTATTTTTCTCCTGCGGCGAGTCGACCGTTGGGGTAAGCTTTATTAGGAGTGGCTTTCTCTCCATTCTTCTGATTTGGAAGACGTGTTAGTTAATCCTTCCTTTTTATTATCTTATTTATTAAGCGTGCAGGAGGGGAAATTTAAATATGCAAATGAATGTTTATGCAAGTAGACAGTCATTTAAATAAAGAAGATTTTATTTATTCGACAGAAGGTGTACATTCCCCTATTCTATACTGCGAAGGAACTTTTGGCAAAAGCGAAAAACTTTAAAGAAACCCACAGGCGGGTCTTGATTCCTCTGTAGTTCTCTCTCAGCTTCCCGGACGTGACGAGCAAGTGCTTCGCTTTGCTTGCGGACCGCCTGGCTCATGTCTTCACTGTACTTTTGAGCCTCTTTGATCTTCGCCTCTTGATGAACGACCAAGGCTTGTAGTTCATCGAGCTTTTCAACGGCTCGGTCTTTCTCTTGTAGTACTTGGCCGTATTGAGCTAGCCCATCTCTTTCTTTACAACGTAGCTCAGCGAGACTTCTAACTTACAGAGAATACCAGAAAATATGTTCGTACAGTTTTAATCGATTGAAATACAAATTAATCGATTAAAATGTTCTCAGGATTTGAGTTTAGTTGTTTTAATCGATTAAAAAGGATGTATATCAACTAAAAACACTAAGATGTCAAATTTAATCGATTCTTTTTCGTTTTAATCGATTAAAATTCTGTTATCACTTTATTAATTTCATCCAGTACAAGATTAATCGATTCCTTTATGAATTAATCGATTATTTCACTGTAGCATTTTTAAACCTAGTATTAAAGATCAAATTAATAGGTTAATTAGTTTATTAATCGATTAATTTGTTCCTGAAAATTATTTTTACAACATCCAATTGAAAATTGGTAAGCAAATCAGAGTCAAAATCCCAAGTTTTTGTGGTAATCAAAATCTGCATAATTCTTTTTAATATTCTTTGACCAAGTCAAACATCTTCCCAAGAACAGTTTAGCTGATGCACCCACTATCCAGAAATTTGTGCCTCTGTCTTCGGTCAAGGGGACATATACAATTAAAGCTGATTTTGCAGGTTCTGTCAAAATTTAACCGCAATTCACGAAAATTGACATCCGTGAATCTTCACTTTGCTCACTTGTAGCTCATTGTTCTCATTCTTCTCTTTCTGGTTCAAATTGCTTCTCTCTTCTTTCCTTGTACTCACGTCTCAAAACCCCTCTCTAAACTATACAACAAGATGCTGAGGAGATCAAAGTCAAGAAAGAAGCAAAAAGGGGAATCTTCCTCTGCTGCTAATCCTGGTGGTCATCTGGAAGCATGGTTTCATTTCTGAGTATAGTACAGAAGAAGATATTTTAACTGATAAAATGTATCAGTTAAAACTGCCAGAATCAACAGTTTCTCAAAAACAGGTTGAAGAGATTGAAGAAACTGAAGAAGAACTGCCCAAAGAGTGGAAAACTCCAAGAAATCTCTCAATAGACAACATCATTGGTGAAATAAATCAGGGAGTTTCCACTAGAAGATCTCTAAATAAATTTTGCAATCACATGGCATTTGTATCACAAATTGAACCTAAAAACATATCTGATGCATTAAAGGATAATAACTGGATTAATGCTATGCATGATGAATTAAATCAATTTACAAGAAATGAGGTATGGGAATTAATTCCAAAACCAGATAATGCCAATATTGTAGGAACAAAATGGGTTTTTAGAAATAAAATGGATGAAAATGGCATTATAACTAGAAACAAGGACAGATTAGTTGCTAAAGGGTATAATCAGCAAGAAGGAATTGATTTTGATGAAACATATGCTCCAGTTGCTAGATTAGAAGCTGTTAGACTGTTACTTGCCTATGCTTCAATAAAAAATTTCAGGTTATTTCAAATGGATGTCAAAAGCGCTTTCTTGAATGGCTACTTGAATGAAGAAGTTTTTGTTACTCAACCACCTGGGTTTGAAGATCATATTCATCCAGAATATGTTTATAGGTTAAAGAAAGCTTTGTATGGTCTCAAACAAGCCCCAAGACAATGGTATGAAAGGTTAAGTAACTTTCTCATTTCAAAGGGCTATCAAAGAGGTTTGGTTGACAAAACTTTATTCTTAAAGAAAATGAATAATGATGTAATTCTGGTTCAAGTATACGTTGATGACATCATATTTGGAGCCACTAATGAATCTTTATGTAAAGATTTCATCAAAGATATGTAGGGAGAATTTGAGATGTCTATGATGGGGGAACTCAACTACTTTCTTGGATTACAAGTTAAACAACTTCAAGAAGGAAGCTTTATTCATCAATCTAAATACTGCACAGAACTTTTAAAGAAATTTGAAATGGAACACTGCAAAGAGGCATCAACACCAATGTCCACAAACTGCTATCTTGACTCTGATGAAAAAGGAAAACCTGTTGATGAAACTAAATATAGAGGGCTCATTGGTTCTTTACTATATCTAACAGCAAGTAGACCTGACATTATGTTCAGTGTTTGTATGTGTGCCAGGTTCCAATCTGCACCAAAAGAGTCTCATCTTACTGCTGCAAAAAGAATCCTCAAATATCTCAAAGGAACTTTAAATGTTGGGTTATGGTATCCAGGTGAGTCAAAACTAAATCTAGTTGGATACTCTGACTCAGATTTTGCAGGTTGTAAGCTTGATAGGAAAAGCACCTGTGGCACCTGTCATCTCCTTGGAAGCAGTCTAATTTCATGGCATAGTAAAAAGCGATCATGTGTTGCTCTTTCTACAGATGAAGTCGAGTACATTGCAGCTGGAAGTTGCTGTGCTCAATCCCTTTGGATCAAACAACAACTTGAGGATTATGGTTTAATTCTCAGAAAAATTCCTCTCTTATGTGATAATACTAGTGCCATTATGTTAACTAAAAATCCAATTCAACATTCTAGGACAAAACATATAGAAATAATACATCATTTCATTAGAGATCATGTTTTGAAAGGTGATTGTGAAATTTTTTTTATAGAAACTGAAAAACAACTAGTAGATATTTTTACAAAACCTCTTTCTCGTGATCGGTTTTTCAAAATTCGCACTGAATTAGGCATTTTAGATGCATCAAACATTACTTAGTTTTCAAAACTGGTTGTTTTAATCAATAAAAAATCTTTTAAAATCGATTAAAAGAATTTATACATCATTTTTCTTACTATTTTAATCAATTAAATGTCGAATTAATCGATTAAATGAACTTATGTTTCAAACTTTTGAATTCCTTCACTGTTTTAATCGATTAAACCTTTATTTCAATCGATTAAAACCATTAACAAGAAATTTTTAATCGATTTTGTCCTGTTTTTAATCGATTTTTATTCTGGAAAGAAAAATTAAAGGCTTTAGTTAATGGTTGTTCTTGTAACATGCTACTAAAGCGTGGTTCCCTTATCTTTACACGTGTTAATTGTATTCATTACAAACGTGTTAATGAAGATAAGCTTGAATCAACTTTGATTTGTCTTTACATGAGTAAAGTATCGTATCCATTTTTTTCTATTTTCAAAATCTAAGACATGATATATACCATGCATTGTTTTTCTTCTGTTCCCTATTTTTGATGAAGTCAAAAGGGGGAGAAATAGTTGCTTTACTTTTTAATTTAGGGGGAGAAATAATTCTTAATTTAGGGGGAGAAATAGGAAAATAATGGGGAGAAATAGGAAAATAATTTATTTTTGGTTACTCACTAATCTATATTATCAAGTGACTTCTTTTGCAGAGTTATTATTCAAAGTGGTGTTTGTCTTCATCAAATAGGGGGAGACTGAAAGTGATGAAGATCTTATTGAAATACTCTGGCAATGATCTTGTTGATTTGATGAAGTCAAGAATGAAGTCAAAGGCAACTTTGTGGCAGTCAAAAGTCACTTAGATAAAAGAGTAGAGGGATTAGTGTGTCTGCAGCTCTGCTTAGGTATAATCATTTTTATCTTTTCTGCTGCATGAGGTTTCTACACTTAAAAGATTTTGCAAAATGCCTCTAAAAACGTTTAAACAGTTAAAAACAAAGTATTTTGATAAAAGCTTTTGAATTAACTATTTTTAACTAATATCATATATGTTCTATCAACTAAAATGTTCTTCACATTTTTATAAACAAGTTTTTAACTGATATAATTTCGAAATAACCGATCGTTTTCATTAAAGAAAGTTTTGAAAACCTTCTGTTAGTATTTTAACTGATACAGCTTCGAAATAACCGATTAAAATCACTTAAAATGTTCAGAGAAGTGTTTTGGCAATATTTTAATCGATACAACTTCGTTTTAATCGATTAATTTCATTTGGTATACTGTATGACCAATCAGAATCAGATATGATCGATGAGAATTTAGTTATGACCGATCAGAATTATTTTGATTGATTAAATTACGTTTCAATTGATTAAATCAACTTAAGAAAATTTGTTCTACGCGTTTTAATTGATTAATACGATCTTTTATCAGTTAAAATCACTTGAAAAAGTTTATAAGAATATCTTGCAGTATTTTAATCGATTGAAAGACGAAACAATCGATTAAAACAAATTAGAAGATTTTTTACAAAGAGTTTTAATTGATATAAACGTTGTCGTATCGAGTTAAAACAAATCTGGAAAATAATCAAGAACGTTTTAATGGATTAAAAGAAGTTTTAACAGATTAAAACAAGGCTTTTAAAAGATTAAAAGATTATTTTAACAGATTAATTAAATCAGCGAGTTTTGAAAATCTTCTATATAAACAGAGTTGCTTGATCATTTTAAAATACATCTGATACACATCTTTTTGCAATCAATCAAGCAATCAAAAGTACTACTTTCAAGAAAGAATCACGCTAGTTTTTGTGAAGTTCATCAAAGTTCTTTCTTAAGGCAAAATTGCATTCTTTTGGAGAAGAAACACATATTGCAGAACTGCATAAAACTGGTTTGAGCGTTTTAGTTTCTTCTGTTTGTTTCTTTACATTCTTTTCTGTATTGTTGGTGCCTGGAATTGTGGGCACTGGTTTCTCTGCAGCTGGAATTTGGTTCTTGGTGAAAGGTTAGGTGCAGGAACTGGAATTGTGGTTCTTGTGGTAGATTGAGTGTAAGGTTAAGGTTGTAATCTGTAAAACATTCAATCTAGTGGAACCCAGCTGGAATTTGGCTGGAGACTGGATGTAGCCCTGGGATTGGGTGAACCAGTATAAACCTTGGTGATATCTTTCTAAACCTTTCTTTTCTTTAATTCTGTTGCTGCATTTATTTTTTGATTGCTTGCTGTGTGATTCAAGAACAGATCTGAAATCTTAATTTTTGAAATAGATAATCTGTTAATTGCGAAAATCTTTCAAAGATCAATTCACCCCCCCTCTTGATCTCAGCCTCTTTTTCTAACAGACCTGACAGGCGTGAATCCCTATAAATAGCCGCGCCATTCCCCTCATTTCACATAGTTCTTCCATTCTCTCTCTTGTCACTTCATAAAATTCTCTTCCTAGAACCCCTCCGAAGCATTTTCGAAGTTTTCTGAGAGTTTCTAAGAGATTTTATAGCGTTTTCGAGAGTTTTCCAGCGTTGTAGAGAGTGAAGGGCTGCCAAAAAGCACCCTAGTTTTCAGAAAATTAATATAAAGCTTGCCTCGGAGGTTTTTACATTCTCCCTCTCTCTTTTACTATTTTATTTTAATTATGCAATAAATATTAGGGCCATGTAGTCATAACTTTAAATTCCGCAAATAAAGGGTAAAAGCGTATTTTCACCGATTTACTTATTTAAATAGTTGGCTTATCATAGGGAACCCGGAAGGGGCGTCGTAAGGGAACTAACACTTCCCTTACACGTAACTAACTCCCTTACCCAACTCTGGTTCTAATGACCAAAGTTGGTTTTTCAAAAACCAACTCCTTTTTACTCCTTGTAGACCCCTAATTTTGTCCGGCCTCTCAATAAAGGCTAAAAAGACTTCCTACATGAAGATAAAGCTTGCCCGACATCTCAATAAAGGCCAAGAAGACTTCCTATATGAAGATAAAGCTTTGATGGACGTCTATCGGCATCAATCGACATCCGAATAAAGAAAGGAAAGCTTCTCGGGGGTCCCAGAACACAAAATCTGGCGAAAACAGTCGGGATGGTCGTCCCAGAAGTTGGGATGGCCGTCCCAGCCAGCCCAGACAGCCGTCCCAAGCTCCAAACGGGCGTCCCACCTTGTTTTGATGCTTGGGACGGCCGTCCCAAAGTCAAGACGGCCGTCCTGGTCTCCCCAGACGCCCATCCCAGTTTTCTGAGCTCCAGACGGCCGTCCCGAGGTGCCAGGCTGCAAAAACTATAAATAGGAGGCTCATTTGCCACTTTTTCACACTCCAGACACTTGTCTTCTCTCCCTACTTCGAATGAACTCTCTAATTGCCTTAAAAAGGTAACAATCGGTTAAGGAATTGTATTCCAGCATTCGATTCTTCTTTAAAATTTAGTCGAGTCGATATTGTATTCGGAGAGGAGAGTCTTTGTAGAGCGGGGGATTGCCAAAACGCATCCTCACATTTAAAGATTTGCAATACAAAGCTTGCTACGGAGGTTCTTTTCAATTCTCTTCTCTTTTATTGCTTTATTTATTGCTTTATGTATGCAATATAAAATAAAATCATGTAGATAGCCATTTTTAATATTATGCAATAAAATAGGGTAATAGCGTAATTTCTCGTAATCTTTACTTAATGAATGAATCCGTCATAGGGAACCCGAAAGGGGCGTTGTGGGGTGCTAACACATTCCCCACACGTAACTAACTCCCTTACCTAACTCTGGTTATAATGGCCAAGTTTGGTTTTTATTAAAATCAACGCCTTTTTATCCTTTTCCAATGTTTACGGTCAAAACATTGGTGGCGACTCCATAAGAACCCCTTTTCGAAAACCTTGCTTTTATTAGAGGATAGTTCAGTTGTTGAGCACCTTGGAAGCAATGAACATATTTTAACATAAAACGCGAGTCTAAACCATCTTTTCACGACCACTCGCATAAACGTTCGAGATGTCCCTAGACGTCGGAACGGACGGCGGCAACAGATGGCGACTCCGCTGGGGAAGCTAGAGAGTTGATCCCATTTAGTGACGGATAAATTCAAACTAAGTAAAGATTTGAAATTATGCCTTTACCCTCTTTCGTATGTTTTATTGTATGGCTTTAATAATTGTTGTATGATTATTTTCTGCAAATTGTCTGAAATATAAATTGTACACAAAAACCCTTGCACACAACAGTCCCTCTATACCTGGGGGCAAGAGTGAATACCTATAGGGAGTGGGTGGCAGATACGACCGGCTTGTTGGCACACGGGGCTACAACCATTGTCGGAAAACCACCAACTCAAGGTGATAACTCTCTTCTTTTGGTCCAAGGATGTTGACACGGAGTTCCGTGCATGACCCGAGGACTGAGAGATTGAGAGGTCCCTATAATGGGGGCACCTTGGGGACCTTTGGCCTTGGTGAGAATAGTTTAGAACCACCTAAACCAAGCACGTTTCTGCAGGAAAACCCCACCTCGTAAATAGCGTGGCTCTGCTCGTGGATGAATGAATTGTGTGTGCATTCGTTTGCTGCATTTGTGTTGATGCATTGGCATAGGGTAATCATACAACAGACAAAAAAGAAATAAAATTCTTAAAAACCATAAAAGTTATAAGAATAAACCAACTTTATCTCAGACAGTCTTCAGTTAAGCTAGCCTGGTTTCAGGTTCTTTGTAAGCTAAGTAGCCACGTTGACTGACAGAAGAGATAAAGGGTCATAAAAAATATAAAAATAATTAAAGCAATAAAAATGCCTTTTACAATAAAAAGATTCTTGGCAAAGTCATATCATTCATACCATATCATCCAATAAGTGGTAAAACTAAGAGAGAAAATAAATGCAGCATGCATACACATCATTTTAATAAACCTCCAAAAAATGGGTCTTAGGAGCGTTTCTTGGGAAAATTATTGGGCCTTTGGGAATTTGCAACTTGGTTCTTTACCTTTTTCTCTTCGTTTTGACATGTTGTGCGTCCAAAGCGGACAACCCAGTCAAAAGTTATTCCACTTTCAATATCTGTTGTCATAAAAAATATTTTTGTAGTGCATGCATAAAGCACATTCATTCTAGGATGCATTAGATATCCTTAGATAATAGCGAAAGAGACCCAAGTGCGTTTATAACCTTCCTATAAGACATAAGTGCGCTAAGGTATGATGGTAACCTTTTTAAAAAAAAAAAGGGAACCATCACACCAAGGTGGGTATGGTACTCCCTAAAGCATAAGCTTTTAGGAAAACACCAAAACTATAATCTAAGCCATATCTATCCCACACTGATCATTCATCATAATAAAAGAAGACAATAATAAAAATCTTTAAATCATTTAGAAAGTGGCTGGTCTTCTACCTGTTCTCACTCACGCACAAAATATAAGAGGATGGAGCAATTAGAGGAGCAGAACCGTATGCTCACCGCTGAGCTTAATGCCATAAAGGAGCAGGTGTCGCAATTAAAGGAGTGGTTAGAGAAACAAAACCACAAGTTCACCACTGAGCTTAACTTCGTAAAAGAGCAGATGGCGTATTTAACGGAACTAATACGCCAACAATGCCTCTACAATGAGGTTTCCAAACAACAAATTTCTGCCCTAGAAGAGAAATTAAGGGCATTAGAGGGATACAACTTTGATGTAAAGGAGGTAACCGATGTCAAAAATACTCGATTCCCTCCCAAGTTTAAGAAATCCCACGCATCATTCAAGAATTCCTTTGGCAAGAAGAAAGAGGGGAGCGTAAACCTCACTACCCCTTCTTCGTCTTCACAACCATCTAGGCAGTCATGCAGACAAGAAAAGAAATTCACTCCCATTCCAACCTCCTATGGAAGTCTGCTGCCAGAATTAATAAAGGACCATCTCCTAGCATATGTCCCTCCAAAGAAGATGGAGCCACCATATCCAGAATGGTACAAGCCTAATGAAAACTGTGATTACCATTCAGGCGCTCCAGGGCACTCCATTGAAAACTATGTGGTCTTAAAGCACAATGTCCAGAATCTGATAGATGCAGGGTGGATTACCTTTGATGCATCTACTCCAAAAGTGGATGATCAACCTCTATCACAACCAGAATAGTGATCTTGGGTAGAGAAGGCCAGCTAACCAGGGCTCCCCATTGCATCTTTTAAATAAAAATAATAATAAAAAGCTTCTGATGCATCTCTCGCGGTCTCTACTCGTTGCCACGAGATCTTTTGATTAAAGGGACTCTGTATATATTTCTCTTTTCATCAATACAATGAGGCATTTTTCATAATATTCATATGCTTCTCATTCTTTTCTCTCTCATTCCAAAATAATTGAATAAAATCTAGACCCAAATAAGGACCATATAAACAGTCATGTCTGTGATTGAAAACTCTCTGTGGGATCTGAAAGCCGAAGGCGAATGGATTGAGTCAGACAGTGAGGAGGGGACCATTTCCCTGGACATCCAAAGACTGTTGGAAAAATAAGCTCAATGGATACAGCCCAGGACAAGGGCTTGGAAAGGATGCTCAAGGAATAAGAGAGCCACCAGATTTTAAGGATAATCCTTTAAAGTATGACCCTACAAAAGATCAAGTCGTACAAAGAAAAGAGAAGTATCCCCTCCACACCTTAAAAAGACGGTCTTCCGAAAAGGAGGGGTATTAGCGCAAAGGGTAACGTTAGTCATTAGGTGTCCTTCTTCCAATTCTAAGGGATGTAAACCCAATGACTATTAGAGATCACTCCTTGGGGTGTGCCCGACCCCCGAGCATCTTTAGGGCACGCATTTCCCTTTGAATTACAAAAGAATGTTATTCTTACTATCTGCTTCTTTTCTCGCTAATCATATCTATACCCCATAAATAACCATGATTAGGCAAATGTTTTGTTCCAAAATACGTCAAAATAATCAAAACGCCATAGACAAAATGAAGCCAAAGTTAACATGATTGATTAGCTAGAGACACAAATAAGAAAATCATGTTTCAACAATGTTTGAGAAAAGAAATTATTATTCAAAGAAGCCCGTCAAGGTCAAAGGCCAAGACAAAAAGATAAAAGGGCAAAATCCTAGGCTGAAAACCCAAAAGGGTAGACTAGGAAAGTTAATCAGTCACAAATAGGCGCCATAAAGTAATCAGTTGAAGACGCCACATCATTAAAACAAAACGTTTATTTAAACTAGCCTAAACACCAACCAACCTTGGCTAGCCATTCTTACATAAACTATTATTTCAAAAAAAATCTCACTAAAACACAAGCCTTTGCAATAAATCCCTTTCTTTCTATTCTCTTGACCCTTCACCATAAAGCATTCAAGTAATTGACTGGGAAATGTAGTGATCAATAGGAGGATTGAAATCCCTAAGGAAAGGAAGAGGGGCATTGACATGGCATTTGCTTTATATTCAAAATGATTACTCTTCAGTTATAGCAAAGATCCGAGACGACAAATCGGTACAACTAATCATGTTGATAAAAGCACGGGATGATGGAAGCTAAATTAACAGAAGTTGAATGGGTTCAAAGCCGATATAACCAGTTAAACCTTATGGAAGAAAAACGGCTGAATGTTATATGTCGTGAGCAAGCCTATCAAAGGAAGATAAAAAAGGCTTACGAAAAAAGTCAACCCTCATATTTACCATAAGAAGGATTTAATGGTAAATAAGTTGCTTCCGGCCCAGAAGAATAAAATTGGAAAATGGGCAACAAACTATGAAGGACCCTTTGTGGTCAAACGAGCTTTCTCGGGAGGAGCTCTTATCCTCGCCAATATGGATGGAAAAGAACTTCGACACCTAATCAACTCCGATACGGTGAAGAAGTATTATGCTTGAAGACATTGCTCAAGTCCCGTCAGGAATGAAAACCCGCAAAGGGCATCCCTGGGCAAAAGATAGGGTCTATATCCCTCGCTAGGATACGTCCTAGGCAAAAAGTAGAGTGTAGACCCCAAATCTTGCCCGGCCTCCAAATAAAGACCAGAAGACCTCCTATTTGAAGATGGATGAACCCTAACAAGCCATTAGGAGAGACTATTAGGCCCCATACTAGGATAGGAGGGAGTTTCTGTACAAAAAATAAGCTTTCTCGCTTTGTTGGGACGAGACCACCCCCTGGAATTCCCAGACCGCCTTCTCGCCTCATGCAAGCGGCGAGACCGCCGTCTCGCTTGACGAGACGGCGGTCTCGCCACCTGCGAAGGACGAGACAACGGTCTCGTTCCTCCAGACGGCGGTCTCGCCGCGTTGACAGGTCGAGACGGCGGCCTCAACCCTGTCAGACGAGACCGGCGGTCTCGCCACCTGACAGCGCGAAAACCTATAAATAGGGGTCCTCCCCCCCTCATTTCCACACACCATAAGCTTCTAGCTCTGCCTTCTCTCTAGAATCCCTCCGACGCATTTCCGGAGTTTCTGAGTGTCTTTGAGAGCATTTTTCGGCATCCAGAAGAGTTTCCGGCGTCTTGTAGAGTGAAGGGCTGCCAAAAAGCACCTGTTTCCTTTAAAGAAATAAAAAAGAAAGCTTGCTTCGGAGGTTTAAGCTCTTCCTCTCCCCTTTTATCGCTTTAAATCTATATTATGCAATAGATTAGGGCTATGTAGTCATCACTTTAAATTCCGCACAATAAAAAGGGCAAAAGAGTATTTTCTAGTTTATTTATTAATAAAATAGTTGGCCTATCATAGGGAACCCGAAAGGGGCGTAGTAAAGGAACTAATACTTCCTTTACCACGTAACTAACTCCCTTACCCAACTCTGGTTCTAATGACCAAAGTTGGTTTTTCGAAAACCAACGCCGTTTTAAAAAAAAGAACCTTTTCCGATGTTTCCGGTAAAAACATCGGTGGCGACTCCACAGAACCCAAAGTAAATAAGTCCTTGGGTTAGCCCGGTTATCGGACAACCCAAGGACACTTTTCGAAAACCTCGCCCCTAGTTTAGCCCGGTTATCGGACAACCTAAAGGCGTTGTAACCACCCATAAAAAATGCGAAAATCAAAAAGGGTCGAAAAAACCATCGCGTCGCTCCGACCAACCTTCTCTTTTGAGACGGCGGCGACAGATGGCGACTCCGCTGGGGAAGCCTCGAGAGTTGATCCCATTTAGTGATGGGCCGGCTTAAATAATAAATAAACCAAGAAAATAACGCTTTTGCCCTTAACTTGTATTTATAACATGTTTTAATGTATGGCTTTAATAAATTGTTGTTTGTTTATACTTGCGCAAATTGCTTGAAATATAAATTGCACATAATCCCTTGCACACAACAGTTCCCCCTATACCCGGGGGCAAGTGAGATAACCATAGGGAGTGGGTGGCAGGTACGGTTCGCTGTACTGAGGGCCTTGAGCCCACCAGTGTGATCGGAAATCACCACTCAAGGTGATAACCTTCCTCTTTTGGCAACAAGACTAACTATGGCCTTAGTGCTAAGCATGGTCGGACGGCTGGAGAGTGGGGACCCTATAATGGGGGCACCTTGGGGGCCATAGCCTGGTGAGAACAGTTAGAACCAACCCTGGCCGATGCACTTTTCTGCAGGAAAACCCTACCTTGTGATAAAAACGAAATCTTGCCTGTTCGGGGATGATCGAATTGTGTGTGCATTCGATTGTTGCATTTGTCTGTTGCATAGCATAAACAAACAACAAAACAAAATAAAAAAAATACTTTCACAAATAAACACCCTTATCTCGGACAGTCTGCCTTCTAGCTAGCCTGGTTTCAGGTTCTTTGTAAGCTAAGTAGCCACGCAGTTCCGACAGAAGAGATAAGGGACGCTAAATATTCTTTCGCATAAAGCCATATTTTATCTCGGACAGTCTGCCTTTTAGCTAGCCTGGTTTTAGGTTCTTTGTAAGCTAAGTAGCCACGCAGTTCCGACAAAAAAGATAAAAGGCTATAAAATAAAGCAAATAAAAATAAAAATAGAAAAATCCATTTTTTCCAAAGTTCATAAATAAGACCTGGTCCAAAAATATTGTACTCATAAAACATTCATAAAGATAGTTTATTCTTTCAAAATAAAAATACGCAAAATATCATGTAGAAAAACATGATAAATAGGAAATAAACACTCACATACATTCAAATAAGCATCCATTTCATCAAACATGCATTCTTGTTTTAGAAATGGAGGGGACAAGTAGGCAGACAAAGAAGGTGGACATTCCCCGTTTCCATACTGAGAGATTGGAACGGCTGAGCACAGTAATGCCATCGGAGGTCCGCGCCGACTTCGAAAAATCCTACGGGCGGATTTTAGACCTCCTAAAGATATGTGTCGATCAGGTGTTCTTAAGGGCACTAATCCACTATTGGAATCCAGATCTGCGATGTTTCGAGTTTCCGCAGTTCGACCTGGTGCCTACCCTAGAGGAGTATGAGACCATGTTGAGGTGGCCCAAATCAGCCGGGGTCCATGTTCGCTACGAAGCATATACTCCCGCAGCACCAGTCGCTGCCCTTATTCATTTACCATTCCGCCAGAGTACCCTGATAAAGAAGGGGAACACCCAGGGTTGGAAAGTAACGATGTTAGAAGACCACCTGTCCTACCTGGCTGAATGGACAGAGTGGGTTGCCTTCAACAAAACCCTGGCACTCATAATTTTTGGAACAATCTTGTTCCCCTTCCATTTCGACACAGTAGATCAGGCCGTCATGGATGCCTTCTTCGCCTGGGACGTGAATTCGAAAAGTCCCCTACCTGCTATTCTTGCCGACACCCTGCTCTTGGTGGAATTTTGTCACCAGAAGCAGGGCAAAACACTCCGCTGTTGCTCTTCATTGCTATTTGTGTGGAGCGCCACTCACCTATACGCCTCCAGTCACATGGGGATATTCCCCGATCCTTTGAGAAGTTTCTCCAAGATCCCCCTCCAGGCATCGTCGACCTCGGAATGGAGGGATGAGTGGGAACGCAAGGACGCCGACGAGTATATCCTGGGTCCGTCCTTGGTTCCGACCCGGCCCAGTTCTCATCAGATGTGGGGACTATCCGAGTGTACCCTTGATCGGACTCAGGGGCTGCATAGCCTACTCACCTAAAGTAGCTATGAGGCAGCTCATGAGGACCCCAAACTACCATTTCCCGAGGGGAGCTCGGAGGACTGTGCTTCTTTGGAGACCCATGCACCATCGCCAACTCTCTAACCATAAGAAAGGCATGGGAGAGGCCAGTCTACATGGGAGATAGAGAGCTAGGAAAAGCTCGGGTGGCCGTCACCGGTGACTATGAGGCATGGAGGAATAGAAGAGGGGTGGCCCAATCATCCTCCACACCTACCACGAACGCCAGAAATGAAGGGCTGCAGGCTCAAATTGACGCCTTGACCCAGAGGATAGAGATCATGGGAGCCCAGATGAGGGCCCTTGAAGAAAAAGAGCAAGAATCTATCCTCACGATTGATGGTTTGCGAAGGCAAGGCAAGAAAAAGGATCATGAAATAGAGCGCCTCAAGGACCAATGTGCTGACGCTAACGAACAAGTTATCCGAACATCCAAAACTGCTAGAACCAGTTCGGATAGCCAACTGCAGGAGATAAACGCCAAAACAGCACACCTTGAGGCCGAATCAGCTAAGCAGGCTCAAACGATCAAGGAGTTGTCGGAAGGGCTCCTCAGGGCTCGGTTAGACATCCGCCAAGAGCGAGAGGCCAACAGGAGACTCACCAAAAGTCTCTCTGAGCTACGCCACAAAGAAAAAGAAGGGCTAGCTCAGTACGGCCAAGTACTTCAAGAGAAAGACCGAGCCGTCGAAAAGCTTGATGAACTACAAGCCTTGGTCGTTCATCAAGAGGCGAAGATCAAAGAGGCTCAACAGTACAGTGAAGATATGAGCCAGGCGGTCCGCAAACAAAGCGAAGCACTTGCCCGTCATGTCCGGGAAGCTGAGAGGGAGCTATAGAGGAATCAAGACCCTCCTGTGGGTTTCTTTAAAGTTTTCCGCTTTTGCCAAAAGTTGCTTCGCAGTATAGAATAGGGGAATGTACACCTTCTCTTTGAATAAATAAAATTTCTTTTTGTTCAAATGACTGTCTACTTTCATGCATGAGCACTCATTTGCATATTTTAAATTTCCCCTCCTTCACACTTAATAAATAAGATAATAAAAAGGAAGGATTAACTAACACGTCTTCCAACTCAAAAGAATGGAGAGAAAGCCACTCCTAATAAAGCTCACCCCAACGGTCGAAACATCGCAAGAGGAAAGTAAGCCTCGGCCGTTGGTCCTCAAGAATAAAGAAGAGGGGGCAAGGACGCCAGTGCGACTATTTATGCCATGTCCTTTCCCCTACGAATCAAATAAAGTTGTACCATGGAGATATGGGGAATCTTCACCGATAAAAGAAGAAATAACAAACGTAGCCGGCATTGGGGGCACAACTAGAAGTGGAAGAATCTACTCCCCCAAGGACACACAGGAAAATGTCCTCCAAAATAAAGGAAAAAATAAAAAGACCGAAGAAGAAAAAGAAAATAAAGAATCCAAAGAGGAGACAGAGGAATTACTCCAGTTTATAAGGCAAAGTGAGTATTCCATTATAGACCAGCTCAATCGCACGCCTGCAAAGATCACGTTGCAATCTTTGATAATGAGCTCGGAACCGCACCGGAACGCCCTGCTGAAGGTCTTGAGCGAGGCGCATGTACCTCACACAATATCCCAAGAAAAGGTTGAGAGGATCGTCGGTCACATCATGACAAACGATCACCTCACCTTCACAGAGGAAGAACTCCCCCTGGAGGGGTCAAACCACAACAAGCCCTTGCATATCTCGGTTAAATGCAAGGAGTACCTCATCGCCAAAGTTCTTGTGGATAATGGGTCATCCTTGAACGTAATGCCCAAGTGCACACTGGAAAAATTGACTATCCAAGGAACCCATCTGCGCCCGAGCAGCACCATCGTTCGAGCCTTCGACGGATCAAAACGAGAAGTAGTGGGAGAGATCAATTTGCCAATCCAAGTTGGACCCACTACCTTCGACGTCGATTTCCATATAATGGACATTACTCCAGCATATAGCTGTCTCCTCGGCAGGCCTTGGATTCATGACGCTAAGGCAGTACCTTCGACGCTCCACCAAAAAGTCAAATTCATAGTGGGCGACAAACTGGTCACGGTCCAAGCAGAAGACGATATCCTGATCAGTGGACCGTCTACCCAACCTTATGTGGATGCGGCTGAAGAGGCCCTTGAAACATCTTTTCAAGCGCTCGAAATTGCCAGCATAGAGCGACTTCCCAGAAACACAAAGGTAGCCCGCATGATGTTGAAGCACGGTTACCATCCTGGCCAAGGACTGGGGGCAGATTCCCAAGGCATGAGGGAACCCCCAGAATTCAAAGACAATCCTTGCAAGTATGGCCTAGGATATGACCCTACTAAGGGACGGGCAGAAAGGAGAAAAGGGAAGTCTCCCCTCCGCACACTCAAGCAAATTTTCCAAAGTGGAGGGGTGCAAGCGTCAAGAGCCACCCTAGTCATTAGGAAATCTTTTTCTTTGTTTAAGGGATGTAAACCCCATGATTGTTAGAGATTATCCCCCGGGGCGAGCCCGACCCCCGGGCATCTTAGGGCACATATTCCCTCATTAATTAATGAAGAATGATTCTTTCTATCTGCTTCTCTTCTTTCTACTTCTGACTAGACCACGCAAATAACCCTGTCTAAGTAAACAAAAGAAGAGAGAAAGAAAAATAAAAAAGGGCGCATCCAAATGATTAACATTGCTATTGCCATCAAGTTAGTTGATTAGAAGCACATCAAAAATAAGACTTCACCTCATCCTTAAAGAAAGTCATGCTTCGCCAATACTGTGAAAAAATAAAAATATAAATCCAAACAAATAAAGAAAAAGCCCAGAGAAGCCAAAGGCCAAAGAAAAGGGCAAATTACCCGGTAGGAAACCCACTAAGGGGGCTACACAAAAGATAGGGGGTGAGACCAACCAGACCGCCGTCTCGGTTACCCAACAAGACGAGACCGCCGTCTCAGCGCAGGCGAAAATGAGATCGCCGTCTCGCTCGACGAGACCGCCGTCTCGCTTAAGCCAAACGTCGAGACCGCCGTCTCGCTCACCCAGACGGCGGTCTCGATTTTGCAAAATTCCCTATATATAGGGGGTGCGCTTGGGGACTTCCTCACAACTCCCCTTGCCTCCAGAACCTCATTTCTCTCAACTTCTGCACTCCCAAGCACCCTTTGGTCAGAATGTTTAGCAGAAGCGCTTCCAGGAAGAGAAGAAACACTGCCGGTGCCAGTAGTTCTGCAGCACCACCGCCCCAAGACCCTTCTCAACTATCGCCACAGCACCAGGCCCGTCTGGAAAACATTCGGACCTACCAGTGGCATCCAATGCTCAAGCTGGATTTCAACATCCTAGCTGAGTTCGGATGGGAGGACGACGTCCGGGCCCATCCGGATAGCATCGGGTGGGGCTTCCTGCTGCTGCCCACCACCTACACATGTGTACCGCAAGCGGTGCGGAGTTCTTAGCCTCTGTCTCCTACTCCGAGGTCCCCTCCACGGTCCCGGGCCCGCCTCCCACCGGGATGGTGACCTACTTCATGGGTGGACAATACCAGACCTCCACCCTCAGAGAATTCAACGTAGCCATCGGGTTCGTCCGGCCCGAGGACGCCATGACCCAAGAGTACCGTGAGGCCATCTGCTCGCGGCCCACCAACCTTACCGCCGCCGAGATGTGGCGTGAGCTCACGGGAGCCACCACGCTGCCCATGCTGATGAGGGGATCCGCACTCCCCCCAACACTCCGTATCTGCCACAAGCTGCTGGCAGGAACCACACACGGGAGGAAAGAGAGTCAGGGGAAAATATCCCTCCCTGACCTCTTCGTACTATATTGCATGAGCCAGAGGCGGCGCTGCAACCCCGGGTACTTCTTCCTGAGAGCCCTCAAGGATTTCGGGCACAGATCCACGGGGGCTGTCCTCATGGCTCCACTCATCACCCCCCTGGCAGAAAGTTTGGGGTGCCCTGGCCGGGAAGAGCTGGCCCACAACCTGCGACCCGAATCCATCGGCGGGTCAATCTTGGTCAGCATGGGAATGCTGATCCGTAGAGGGACCCAGCTAGCCCTCCACCCCACACTAGATTTTGCACTGGAGCTCCAGGACGCGATGCAAGATCTGCCTACACCTCCCGACTTCCAGCAGCAGCTCGACGGTATGCGGACGACTTTGCTGGCATGCACCGCCACATGGGCGACCTATGCCAGCAGCTCGACCATATGACTGTGAGGCAAGAGCAGATGTCCCGAAGACAAGAGGAACTATCCCAGAGGCAAGAGCAATTGACTCAAAGACAAGATACCTTTGACGCCCGGCTGGGAGAAATGTACCAGCACCAGCAGGAAATGTGCCACGACTGGACCACGTTCCAGCAACGATACCAGGATGAAGTCCAAGAGCAGGAGGACTTCCGGTATCACATGTACCAGCATTTCCCTCCCCAGGGATCGGGTCTAGAGGATAGCCCATAGGGATAGTAACTCCAAATATAGGGTTGTAATAAAAATTTCCCCCATAAATAAAAATTCTATTTCATGCATCTTTTTGCCATCTCTTGCAAAAGCCAGCGTTAAAAAAAAAAAAACTTAACTTAAAAAAGAAAAAGGCATACGCTCAAGGAAAAAGCCAAAATCCTAAATCGCGAGAAAAAAGAGATAAAACCGCGAGAAAAAGGCAGGATTAAGCCATCTCATACCAACAACATCCAACAAGGAGTCAAAACTCCATTCCCTCAGGGGGAAAATCAAAATTAGATCCCCGGGAAGGCAATCAATTCCCCAGTAGATCACCAAAAAGAGAAAGACCATTTACATATCTGCCTACTCAGAGGCATTACCAGAAACTCAATGGATATCCGCCTACTCAAGAGGCATCACCAAGATCAACAAATCCCCAGAGGATTCCTGCCTACCTAAGAGGCACTCATCAAAAATCCCCGACAACCAGCAAAGTCGGATGACAAAGACCAAAAGATCAAAACAGAGAATCCCCAGCAATCAACAAAACTGGATGAAACACCAACAAAATCCCCGGCACAGCCTGGATGACCATTCAAGAAATCCAAAAACAATCAACTAACACAGAGATCACTCCCCAAGGAGTCGGTGCATGGTCAGAATCAGTAAGCAGCCACCATTGCCAAAGGATCAGCCACCGCAAGAAGGGGCATCCAGAGGCACCAAACCAGACGAGGGTTCGTACTCGTCAACCAAAGGATCAGCTACCGCAAGATGGAGCATCCGGAGGCTTAACACCAGATGGGGGTGTAAACTCATCAAGCCTTACAAAAGGGGGCTTACCGGGCGGGGGTTCGTACTCGTCAAACACCAGATGAGGGTGTAAACTCATCAGGCCTTACAAAAGGGGGCTTACCGGGCGGGGGTTCGTACTCGTCAAACCAGATGGGGGTTCGTACCCATCAGCCGAAGGGGTCAGCTACCGCGTCGAAGGAGCATCCCAGAAGCGCACAACACAACATTTCCCCAGAAGATCATCTTCCGCAAAGACGGAACATCTGAAGGGCAACCGGGCAAGAGGGTCAACTCCTTTACCCTCCAGTCGATCACCCTGGCACAAAAGGCCAGCAGTCGACTGGTCGGGTAAAGGGGGGGCAGCTGTAGACCCCAAATCTTGCCCGGCCTCCAAATAAAGACCAGAAGACCTCCTATTTGAAGATGGATGAAGCCTAACAAGCCATTAGGAGAGACTATTAAGCCCCATACTAGGATAGGAGGGAGTTTCTATACAAAAAATAAGCTTTCTCGCTTTGTTGGGACGAGACCGCCCTCTGGAATTCCCAGACCGCCTTCTCGCCTCGTGCAAGCGGCGAGACCGCCGTCTCGCTTGACGAGACGGCGGTCTCGCCACCTGCGAAGGACAAGACGGCGGTCTCGTTCCTCCAGACGGCAGTCTCGCCACGTTGAAAGGTCGAGACGGCGGTCTCGTTGGACGAGATGGCGGTCTCGACCCTGTCAGACGAGACCGGCGGTCTCGCCACCTGACAGCGCGAAAACCTATAAATAGGGGTCCTCCCCCCCTCATTTCCACACACCACAAGCTTCTAGCTCTGCCTTCTCTCTAAAACTTCTCTCTAGAATCCCTCCGACGCATTTCCGGAGTTTCTGAGTGTCTTTGAGAGCGTTTTTCGGCGTCCAGAAGAGTTTCCGGCGTCTTGTAGAGTGAAGGGCTGCCAAAAAGCACCCGTTTCCTTTAAAGAAATAAAAAAGAAAGCTTGCTTCGGAGGTTTAAGCTCTTCCTCTCCCCTTTTATCGCTTTAAATCTATATTATGCAATAGATTAGGGCTATGTAGTCATCACCTTAAATTCCGCACAATAAAAAGGGCAAAAGAGTATTTTCTAGTTTATTTATTAATAAAATAGCCGGCCTATCATAGGGAACCCAAAAGGGGCGTAGTAAAGGAACTAATACTTCCTTTACCACGTAACTAACTCCCTTACCCAACTCTGGTTCTAATGACCAAAGTTGGTTTTTCGAAAACCAACGCCTTTTTAAAAAAAAAAAACCTTTTCCGATGTTTCCGGTAAAAACATCGGTGGCGACTCCACAGAACCCAAAGTAAATAAGTCCTTGGGTTAGCCCGGTTATCGGACAACCCAAGGACACTTTTCGAAAACTTCGCCCCTAGGTTAGCCCGGTTATCGGACAACCTAAAGGCGTTGTAACCACCCATAAAAAATGCAAAAATCAAAAAGGGTCGAAAAAACCATCGCGTCGCTCCGACCGACCTTCTCTTTTGAGACGGCGGCGACATAGAGGAAAAAAAATATAAAAATAACTAAGAGCAATGGTTACTTTAGTCAAAAACTGAAAAGGCGGTGTCGCCGCCTCCCCGAAAACGGGGGCGCGGTCGGAGCGACACGATGGTTTTTTTGACCCTTTTTGATTTTCGCGTTTTTTATTGGTGGTTACAACGCCTTTAGGTTGTCCGATAACCGAGCTAACCTAGGGGCGAGGTTTTCGAAAGTATCCACGGGTTGTCCAGATAACTAGGGCTAACCCAGGGACTTATTTATTTTAGGTTCTATGGAGTCGCCACCGATGTTTTTACCGAAACATCTGAAAAGGGGTTTTAAAAGGCGTTGGTTTTCGAAACCAACTTTGGTCATTAGAACCAGAGTTGGGTAAGGGAGTTGGTTACGTGCAAAGGGAGTATTAGTCCCTTTACGACGCCCCTTTCGGGTTCCCTATGACAGGCCGGCTTATTTTATTGATAAACTAGAAAAATACACTTTCGCCCTTTTTATTCTACGGAATTTAAAAGTATGACTACATGGCCCTAATATCTGTTGCATAATTTAAGATAAAAACGGTAAAGGTGAAGGGAGAGAATTTGAACCTTCGAAGCACGCTTTTTATATTAATTCTCTAAAAAATAGGGTGCTTTATGGCAACCCTTCACTCTACAAGACGTTGGAAAACCTCTCGAACGCCGAAAATCACTCTTGAAAGCACTCAGAAGCTCCGGAAATGCGTCGGAGGGATTCTAGAGAGAAGTTTTTAGAGAGAAGGGAGATCTATGCAGCTGTGGTGTGTGGAAATGAGGGGGGCAGAGCCCCTATTTATAGGTTTTCGCGCTGTCAGATGGCGAGACCGCCGGTCTCGTCTGACAGGGTCAAGACCGCCGTCTCGTCCAACGAGACCGTCGTCTCGACCTGTCAAAATGGCGAGAATGCCATCTGGGTGAACGAGACCGCCGTCTCGTCCTTCGTAGGTGGCGAGACCGTCGTCTCGTTAAGCGAGACGGCGGTCTCACCTCCTACGTGAAGCGAGATGGCGGTCTGGGTTGTCCAGAAGGCGGTCTCGTCCCTTCAAAGCGAGAAAACTTATTTTTTGGTACAGAAACTCCCTCCTATCCTAGTATGGGGCCTAATAGTCTCTCCTAATGGCTTGTTAGGCTTGTCCATCTTCAAATAGGAGGTCTTCTGGTCTTTATTTGGAGGCGGGACAAGATTTGGGGTCTACAGGCGGCTAAGGTAACATTCTTCCAGAAGCAAGCATAGTCTTCACTCTGAGCTCAGGCATCTCAACTGAAGCAATTAAGAGAACCAGGGGCAGATATCATGGACATGACTGTTTAAGCCTATATAGTATAGCCAACCCTGACCACCCATTCTTCTAAATACCTTTTGAAATCCTTCTATAAAAGAAATAAAACGTTTGCTCATTTATCAATAAAATTCCCTTTGATTTCCTTTCTCTTGACCAAATATTATGGAAATGCCTCTTTATTGATAAATCATAAATATGCGCAAAGACCTTTAATCAAAGATCAAGCATGCATCTAAAAAAGGGAAGCATAAAAAATAATAAAAGAATAAATGCCTGCTAGGATACTCTTAGGTAAAAAACTAGGGTAGCCTGCTAGATCGGAAACCCCAAAAGAACGGTCTAGGCAAAAGATAAGGCAAAATCCCCCTAAGATATTCTAGGCAAAAATTAAGGCAGCCCGCTAGAACGAAAACCCGTAAAGGGCTGTCCAGGCAAAAGATAGGGCTAAAACCAAGAGATGAATAAAAGAGGAGCCCATCATCATGGTCATAAAGGAGGAGCCCATCGGCGTATTCATAAGAAGCCAACGGGAGAAGGCCAGTTACTTTTTAAATGCATCAAAAATAAATAAACAAATAGATTGCATTTAGGACATCCACACACAAAGTAGTTGCATAATACGACTTTGTCAAAATCAAGAAAAAATAATTTTCTTCAAATAAGAATAATAAACATGCATATAAGGAGGCTAGTCTCCATACTTGTGATTGAAAACAGGAGGCGCCAGAATCCAGTCTCCACATGAAAATCAAAATCGCGAAAGGCGAAATCAAAACCATTTCAACAGAATAAAGAGCTTCAAGGAAACTAGCTCTAACCTTTTATCCTAATAAATGAAGGTGCATCAGAAAAAAGCCAACGGAAAGGCTCGATGATCCCAAAACGGATCCTTGCCTACTCTAAAGGCAAAACAAAAAATTACTTCATGTTAACATAGAAAGGCCACAACGAAAAAAGGATGAATGAAAATCCCCAAGCGGATCTTTGCCTACTCCAAAGGCAAAATAAAAAAATTACCTCGCGACTCAGCTTCATCACCATATGAGTCATCAAGCAAACTCATCCAGAATATCCACCACATTCCCCAAAAGGAGAATAAGGGCTACATAAAGATCAACCAAAGAAGATATTGAGTCAAGATCTCCATATCCCTAGGGTTCCAACAAAAAGAAAGAAAAGAAAAATCTTTCATTCCCCAATAAGAGGCATGAAAAATGTCAAATAAATATCTCCAAGTAGAGCATTTCAGAAAAATCTACAAAAAGGGAAAACAAGAAAATTCCCATCCTCTAGTTCAATAAAGAGCTTCACTAAATCAGAAGCCAAGACTCCGTCATAAAAATCAAATCAAAGTTGGATCCCCAGGAAGCCAATAAACTCCCTGGGATCGCTAAAAAGGAAAAAGAGAAAAAAGAAGAAGAAGAAAATCTCTTCATCCCTAGCAGATAATAAAAAAACATGCGTGCATAAAAGAAATAAAAAAGGCGCACGCATTTAAGAAAGCCAAATTTTCAAAATCGCGAAAAAAGAGATAAAATCGCAAGAAAAAGGTAAAAACCAATTCCTCAGCAGAATAAAAGCATAGGCAAAGCCAGCTCAAAATAACAGAAGGAAAACGACAAATTCATAATCCTCAGGGAGTTAATCGCTTATAACACCCAATATGGATATCCCCAGTGAAATGCAAAGCCTTCACTTCCAATAGAGCCTCTGCTTACTCAGAAACAAGCAAAGAGCCAATATCCCCAAGAAACGGGAAATCTACCTATGCAAGAGGCAATACAAGCCCAAAGCATAAAGTCTTCACCACTATTGAAGCATCCGCCTAGTCAAGAGGCACAATCAACAAAAATCAACCAATCCTCAAAGGATTCCTGCCTAAATTAAGAGGCAATCATCAATAAACCCCGGCAAAGACCGGACAGCTAAATAGAAAATCCCGAAACCACAAATCCCCAGGAGATTCCTGCCTAAAACAAGAGGCAACCAACAAGAAATCACCGGTAAAACCGGATGGCTAAACAAAAAAGCCAAAAACAAAGAATCCCTGGCAAGACCGAATGGCTAAACAAAAAAGCCAAAAACAAAGAATCCCTGGCAAGACCGGATGGCTAAAAAGAAAAGCCAAAAACAAAGAATCTCCGGCAAGACCGGATGGCTAAAAAGAAAAGCCAAAAACAAAATCCCCGGTAAAACCGGATGACTAAAACAGAAAAGTCAAAAAGAAAAAATCAATCATTCCCCATGGAATAGGCGCATGATCAGAGGCAATAAGCCGCCAACACATCTCCAAAAACCGGATGAGGGTTTGTACTCATCAAAAGATTGACTGCCAATAAGAGAATCCTAAGAGCCTTGTGAAACGGGGCTCGTCTCGAGTCTAGCAAGTGCAGACCCGAACTTAGTGGGGGAAAGTACCCACAAGAATCTAACAAATGCATACTCGAACCGGTTGGGGGTTTGTACTCACAAGAGCCTTACAAAAGAAGGTTCGGATCAGATGAGGGTTCATTCTCATCAAACCAGATAGGGGTTGGTATCTATCAAAACTATTCATCATCCAAAGGATCGGCTTCCTCATCAAAGGAGCATCCTACAAACCAAAGGATCGGCTACCTCACCAAGGGAGCATCCTGCAAATCAAAGGATCGGCTACCTCACCGAAGGAGCATCCTGCAAATCAAAAGATCGGCTTCCTCACCAAAGGAGCATCCTACAAACTGAAGGATCGGCTACCTCACTGAAGGATCATCCTACAGACCGAAGGATCGGCTACCTTACCGAAGAAGCATCCTACAAACCGAAGGATCGGCTACCTCACCGAAGGAGCATCCTACAGACCGAAGGATCGGCTACCTCACCGAAGGAGCATCCTGTAAATCAAAGGATTGTTAGAATCGCGCAGCGGAATGTTCGCGTGGTCGGACAAAAACCAAGAGGGGGGTGAATTGGTTTCTTAATAAAAATTAGGTTTTCAAAATTTTCCCCAAATTTTACCGATTAAAAACTGCGTAAATGTAAATAGAGAAGAGTAGAGAAGATTACACAGTAGGTTTATACTGGTTCGGATCAAAAGACCCTACGTCCAGTTGCTAATCACTCAAAAGAGGATTAACGCCGTCACTAAGAACAAATTGTTACAAACAGATTACAAATGAACAGATAAAGATCGGAATACACCTCTCTTGAAATCCACAAGAGATGATGAACAGACTTTCCCCGGAGACGGCACAACACACAATCCACTAAGAACTCCACTTAGTGATTCTTATCGCTTCTAGCCCACACCAGGTTCGTAAAGCCCCCTTTCCTTGCAACAAACAGTTCTCCGGCACTCACAGACACTTAACTTTTGTATGGAAAAGGTTGTTCTACTTTTCCGAGTGCCAAAGCAGAGTTTAAGTAGGGAAATTAGGGTTTAGGAATTGGGGATTTCGAAACTAGGGTTTCTTTGATGTTTAAAATCAGAAACAGATCGAAATAATCGATTATTTGGAGTAATAATCGATTAAAACGAAGCCAAATACATCGGAACCCAATCCTCTCTAGTTTAATCGATTATTTGATGAAATAATCGATTATCTGCATGGAACTGTACGGAATAATCGATTATTTTGCTGTTTAATCGATTAAAGCAGTGAGTTTTAGACAGAAAATGGTTTTCTCACTGTTTTAATCGATTATATACTTATTTAATCGATTAAAGCCGAGCCTGAATGATAAATTTGAGCATTTTGAAGCATCTAAGATACAGACTATGTACCGGCTATCTTAGATTCTATAATTACATACTCAATCAAACTAAAACAGAGTTATTACAATACAGAAATCATCAATCTTCAATCTTCAATACTCTAAGTCTTTAAGCTCTTGGATCATCATCAAAATCAACATTCTTCATGATCATTATTTGCAACATCAAGTCCTTGAATGTTCAACAAGGATCGGCTACCTCACCGAAGGAGCATCCTGCAAATCTAAGGATCGGCTACCTTACCGAAGAAGCATCCTACAAACCGAAGGATCGGCTACCTCACCGAAGGAGCATCCTACAGACCGAAGGATCGGCTACCTTACCGAAGGAGCATTCTGCAAATCTAAGGATTAGCTACCTCACTGAAAGAGCATCCTGAGGCTACACACTCGTCAGCTACGGGGTCAGCTACCGCATCGAAGGAGCATCCCAAAGCTACAAAATTCATACTCATCAACCACAGGATCAGCTACCGCATCGAAGGATCATCCTGGAGGTTCACATTCATCGTCCGAGGGAACAACCTCCCCAACAAGGAAACATCCTGAAGACAACATCATACTGTATATTTATCATCCGGAGGATCAGCAAACTTTAGTAAAAGAACATCCGAAGGATGACGGGGCAAAAAGGGTTAACTCCTTCACCTACCAACTAACTTTGTGGGCACAAAAGGCCAACAATTAGTCAGGCAGGTGAAGGGGGGGCAGCTGTAGACCCCTAATTTTGCCCGGCCTCTCAATAAAGGCTAAAGAGACTTCCTACATGAAGATAAAGCTTGCCCGACATCTCAATAAAGGCCAAGAAGACTTCCTATATGAAGATAAAGCTTCGATGGACGTTTATCGGCATCAATCGACGTCTGAATAAAGAAAGGAAAGCTTCTTGGGGGTCCCAGAACACAAAATCTGGCAAAAACAGTCGGGATGGTCGTCCCAGAAGTTGGGATGGCCGTCCCAGCCAGCCCAGACGACCGTCCCAAGCTCCAGATGGCCGTCCCACCTTGTTTTGATGCTTGGGACGGTCGTCCCAAAGTCCAGACGGCCGTCCCGGCCCCCCCAGACGCCCATCCCAGTTTTCTGAGCTCCAGATGGTCGTCCCGAGGTGCCAGGCTGCAAAAACTATAAATAAGAGGCTCATTTACCACTTTTTCACACTCTAGACACTTGTCTTCTCTCCCTACTTCGAATGAACTCTCTGATTGCCTTAAAAAGGTAACAATTGGTTAAGGAATTGTATTCCAGTATTCGATTCTTCTTTAAAATTTAGTCGAGTCGATATTGTATTCGGAAAGGAGAGTCTTTGTAGAGTGGGGGATTGCCAAAATGCATCCTCATAGTTAAAGATTTGCAATACAAAGCTTGCTACGAAGGTTCTTTTCAATTCTCTTCTCTTTTATTGCTTTATTTATTGCTTTATGTATGCAATATAAAATAAAATCATGTAGATAGCCATTTTTAATATTATGCAATAAAATAGGGTAATAGCGTAATTTCTCGTAATCTTTACTTAATGAATGAATCCGTCATAGGGAACCCGAAAGGGGCGTTGTGGGGTGCTAACACCTTCCCCACACGTAACTAACTCCCTTACCTAACTCTGGTTATAATGGCCAAGTTTGGTTTTTATTAAAATCAACGCCTTTTTATCCTTTTCCAATGTTTACGTTCAAAACATTGGTGGCGACTCCATAAGAACCCCTTTTCGAAAACCTTGCTTTATTAGAGGATAGTTCAGTTGTTGAGCACCTCGGAAGCAATGAACATATTTTAACATAAAATGCGAGTCTAAACCATCTTTTCGCGACCGCTCGCATAAACGTTCGAGATGTCCCTAGACGTCGGAACGGACGGCGACGACACTCCTTTTCCGATGTTTCTGGTAAAAACATCGGTGGCGACTCCAAAAGAACCCTTCAAAATTAGTTCTTGGGTTAGCCCGGTTATCGGACAATCCAAGAGCGCCTTTTCGAAAAACTCGCCCCTAGGTTCAGCCCGGTTATCGGACAACCTAAAGGTGTTGTAACCACACCCATAAAAATGCGAAAATTGGAAAGTCAGAACCATCGCGTCGCTCTGACCGCCTCATTTTGATGGCGGCAACATCCCCCACTACTTCTCGTTTGGATCTGTCAAAGGCTCAAACGATAGTGCTACTTGGGCGCATGCATGTTCCTTGAATATTCAACTTGTCGAGTGTGCACTTGAGCATCACGTTCAAGGATGACCCGTTATCCATAAGAACTTTAGTGATGAGATATTCCTTGCATTTTATGGAGATATGCAAGGGCTTGTTATGGCTTGACCCCTCTAGAGGGAGTTCTTCATATGTGAAGGTGAGGTGATCGCTAGCCGTGATGTGGCCGACGATCCTCTCAACTTTTTCTTGGGATATTGTATGAGGTACATGTGTTTCACTCAAGACCATTATCAGGGTGTTTCTGTACGGTTTTGAACTCATCATTAGAGATAACAAAGTTATCTTTGCAAGTGTATGATTGAGCTGGTCGATGATGGAATACTCACTTTGCCTTATGAACTGGAGTAATTCATCGGTCTCCTCCTTGGATTCTTTATTTTCCTTTTCTTTGGTCTGCTTATTTTTTCCTTTATTCTTGGGGACGTCTTCTTGTAACTCCTTGGGGGAGTATATTCTTCCGCTTCTGGTCATGCCCCCAATACCGGCTATGTTGGAGATGTCCTCCTTTATTGGTGAAGATTCTTCGTATCTCCACGGTACAACTTTATTTGAGTCATAGGGAAAAGGACGAGGCACAAATAATCGCAAAAGCATCCTTGCCCCCTCTTCCTTATTGACTTTGATAACCAACGACTGAGGCTTATTGTCCTCTTGTGGTGAATCGACCATTGGGGAGAGCTTGATTATGAGCAGTTTTCTCTCCATCCTTCTGATTTGTGGAAGACGTATTAGCTAATCCTTCATTTTTATTATCTTATTTATTAAAAGTGAAGGAGGGGTAATTCAAGTATGCAAATGAATGAAATGCATGCAAGTAGACAATTGTTTGAATAAAAAGAAATTTCATTTATTTATAGAAAGTGTACATTCCCCTACACCATGCTACGAAGCACATTTTGACAAAAACGGAAAAGCCTAAAGAAACCCACAGGCGGGTTCTGATTTCTATGTAATTCCTCTTCGGGTTCCCGTACATGATGAGTGAGTGCTTCGGTGATTTGGTGGACCGCCTGGCTCATATCTTCACTAAACTTCTGAGCCTCTTTGATCTTCGCCTCTTGATGGACGACCAAGGATTGTAAATCGTCAAGTCTCTCAAGGGTTCGGTCTCTTTCTTGTAGCACTTGGCCATACTGAGCTAATCCATCTATTTCTTTGCAGCGCAGCTCAGTAAGGCTTCTGTTAAGTCTCTGGGTAGTCTCTTGTCCTTGACGTATCTCAGACCAAGTCCTTGCGAGATCTTGTAGCATTCCCTTGATCATCTAAGCCTGTTTTGCACATTCGGCCTCAAGGTATGCCGACTTGGCGGTTATTTCTTGAAGTTGATTATCTGAGCTGATTCTGGCTGTCGCCGCCGTCCTTTCCGACGTCCAGGGACATCTTGAACATTAATGCGAGCGGTCGTGAAAAGATGGTTTAGACTCGCGTTTTTGTTAAAATATGTTCATTGCTTCCGAGGTGCTCAACAACTGAACTATCCTCTAATAAAAGCAAGGTTTTCGAAAAAGGTTCTTTTGGAGTCGCCACCAATGTTTTGACCTTAAACATTGGAAAAGGATAAAAAGGTGTTGATTTTAATAAAAACCAAATTTGGCCATCATAACCAGAGTTAGGTAAAGGAGTTAGTTACGTGTGGGGAAGGTGTTAGCACCCCCACAGCGCCCCTTTCGGGTTTCCTATGACGGATTAATTCATTTAAGTAAAGATTACAAGAAATTACGCGATTACCCTATTTTATTGCATAATGTTAAAAATGGCTATCTACATGATTTTATTTTATATTGCATACATAAAACAATAAATAAAGCAGTAAAAGAGAAGGGAATTGAACAGAACCTTCATAGCAAGCTTTGTATTGCGAATCTTTAATCGTGAGGATGTGTTTTGGCAATCCTTTGCTCTACAAAGACTCTCCTCTCCGAATACAACATTGACTCTACTAAATTTTACAGAATAATCGAATGCTTGAATATGATTCCTTAACTTATTGTTACCTTATTAAGGCAATCAGAGAGTTCATTCGAAGAGGGAAGAGAATAGACAAGTACTGGGAGTTGTCTAGTCTGTGAAACAGTGGCAAATGAGCCTCCTATTTATAGTTTTTCGCTGCCTGCACATTTGAGACGCCCTCTGGGTTGGGACGACCGTCCCAACTGCCTCTTTTACAAAGGCTAAGACCACCTGAAAGCTGGGACTGGCAGTCCCACTTGGGACGGCCGTCCCACTTGGCCAGGGAAGGTTGGGACGGCCGTCTCGACCTTAGGACGGCCGTCTTGACCTGTTTTGGCCAGCCTTTGTGTTCTGGGACCCCTGGGAAGCTTTCCTTTCTTTATTCGAACGTCGGTTGATGCCGATAAACGCCCGTTAAAGCTTTATCTTCATATAGGAAGTCTTCTTGGCCTTTACTGAGATGTCAGGCGAGCTTTGTCTTTGTTGTAGGAAGTCTCTTTAGCCTTTATTGAGAGACCGGGAAAAATTAGGGGTCTACAGCTGCCCCCCCCTTCACCTGCCCAGCTAATTTGTTGGCTTAATATACCGACAAAATTAGTTTGGTAGGGGAAGGAGTTAACCCTTTTGCCCGGTTATCCTTCGGATGCTTCTTTGTTGATCCTCCGGATGATAAATATTTTTGATAGGTACCAACCCCTATCAGGTTTGAGTCTTATTTTATAAGGCTCTGGTGAGTACTTACCCTCACCCGGTATGAGTCTGTGTTTCACTAGACTCTTCTGGGTACCTACCCCCACTAGGTACGAACCTTGTTTTTGCAAGGTTTTGGTGAGTACCTACCCTCACCCGCTATGAGTTTGCATTTTGCTAAACTCTTATGGGTACTTACTTCCGAGGTGCTCAACACTGAACTATCCTCTAATAGAAGTAAGGTCTTTGCAACCCGTTTTTTGTAATGCTTAGGTGAGTATTTTACTCCACCTAATACATTCTACTAATTTTTGATGAGTATCTACCCTCATCCGGTACAAACCTTATTATATAAGGCTCTGGTGGGTACCTACCCCCACCTGGTACGAATCTGCTTTTTGCTAGATTCTGATGAGTACCTACCCTCATCCGGTATAAACCTTATTTTATAAGGCTTTGGTGGGTACCTACCCCCACCTGGTACGAATCTGCATTTTTTTGCTAGATTCTGATGAGTACCTACCCTCATCCGGTATAAACCTTATTTTATAAGGCTTTGGTGGGTACCTACCCCCACCTGGTACGAATCTGCATTATTGCTAGATTCTGATGAGTACCTACCCTCATCCGGTATAAACCTTATTTTATAAGGCTTTGGTGGGTACCTACCCCCACCTGGTACGAATCTGCATTTTTGCTAGATTCTGATGAGTACCTACCCTCATCCGGTATAAACCTTATTTTATAAGGCTTTGGTGGGTACCTACCCCCACCTGGTACGAATCTGCATTTTTGCTAGATTCTGATGAGTACCTACCCTCATCCTGTATAAACCTTATTTTATAAGGCTTTGGTGGGTACCTACCCCCACCTAGTACGAATCTGCATTTTTGCTAGATTCTGATGAGTATCTGTTAGAAAAGTAGTTTTAAATCAAGAGGGGGGGTGAATTGATTTTTTGAAAGTTTTTCGCAAATCTCAGATTATCTAATTCGAAAATTAAGTTTCTAAAAATCTTTTTGAATTACCAAGCAATCAAACAATATAAGCGCAGCAACTGAAATTAAAGAGAGAAAGGTTAGGAAAGATTTCACCGGTAATTTTATACTGGTTCACCCAATACCAGGGCTACGTCCGAGTCTCCAGCCAAATTCCAGTGGGTTCCACTAGAATAGATGTTTTACGAGACTCACACTCTTACACCTATTCTAACTCTCCACCAAGAACCAAATTCCAGCTCTTGGAAACCTCTCGCAACCAAATTCCAGCATGCAGAGAAACCGAGTGCCCAAATTCCAGGCACCACACACAAGAACCAAATTCCAGCTCTTGCTTACAACCTTCCCACCAAGAACCAAATTCCAGTTCTTGGAAACTTTCTACAACAGTACTAGAAAACTTGTACCCAAATTCCAGGTACAAAACAGTACAAATGAATGAATAGAAATTTAAAAGAAGAAACAAAGAAAGCTCAAACCGGATTACACCAATCCACGATCAGTTTCTTCTTCAAAGAAATGCAAAGTGCCTCAAGAAAGATTTCAAAAGAAGTTCACAAAAATAGTTGTGTATCTTTCTTGAAAAATGCTAATAGTTGCTTGTATTGATTGCTTGAATTGTGTCAAAGCTGATGTGTAATCTATATCTCAAAGTTTCAAGCAAATCTGTTTATAAAAGAGTATTTTCAAATCTACTGCATTAATTAATCTGTTGAAAGTTTGTTTTAATCTGTTGAAATAGCCGTTACAATCTGTTAAAAGTCCTTTCAACCCATTAATGCGTTCTTGATCTTTAACGAGAAAATGTTTTAGTTGATACGACCACGTTTTTATCGGTTAAAACGTTTTACAAACATTTTCAAAATATAAAACAATCGATTGAATCGCGTATTAATCGATTGTTATGTTTAAAAACCTTCTTATAAAACTTTCCAAGTTATTTTAAGCTGATATAAAGTCGTTTCAATCGATTGAAAAGCTGCACATATATTTTCAAGTCATTTTAATCGATTGAAAGTTTGTTTTAATCGATTGAAAAGATTTTCTAAGTTATTTTAATCGATTGAAATACGTTTTAATCGATTGAAATAAGTCTGATCGGTCATAATTAAATTCTGATCGATCATAACCAACTCGATCGGTCATAATCTCATTCTGATCGATCATCCCGACATCCAAAGTAATTTTAATCGATTGAAACGTGTTTTAATCGATTAAAATAGTTCTGATCGCTCATATTTAAGATCTGATCGATTATAATGCATTCGACCTATTATATTCGAATTCTAATCGGTCATAATGATTTCTAAAGGGTTTTAATCGATTAAAAGAAGTTTGTATCGATTAAAATACTGTAAAAACAATTCTTTACGCATTCTTAGTGATTTTAATCGTTTCTTAAAAAACTATATCGGTTAAAACTATTGTTAAGAAGGTTCTTTGTCAAAATGCTTTTGTTTGATTTGTTTAAAACTATTTTTGAGGCATTTTGCAAGATGAGTGAAGAAGCTTTATGCGGTGGAAAAGGTAAAGTGGTTTTACCTAAGCTTTCGTTAAGACACACTAAGTCTTCGACTCCATTCTTCGAGTGACTTGTTTGAGCTACTGCGAGTTGACCCTTGACTTTATCTTTGACTTCATCAAATCAATGAGATCTTTGCTAGGATCACTTTCAGTCTCCCCTATTTGATGAAGACAAACACCATTTTGAAAAAACAATCTCACGCAAAATAAGTCACTTGATAATGCGGTTAGGTGAGAAATATAAGAATGTAATAAAGTTTTGTTTCTCCCCTAAAACTTATTTCTCCCCCTAAAACTTATTTCTCCCCCTAAACTGTTGCTCTTAAATTTATCTTAAAGTGATGCAACTATTTCTCCCCCTTTTGACTTCATCAAAAATAGGGAATAGAAGAGAAAAGAATAAAATGTAAGGTTTCGAAAAAATATGCTCAAATTTTTGAAAATACAAAGTGAATCAATATTTCACTCATGAAAAGAATCAATTAAAGTTGATTCAAACTTATCTCCATTAACACGTTTGTAATGAATACAATTAACACGTGTAAAGATAAGGGAATCACGCTTTAGTAGCATGTTACGGAACTGACCATTAACTAAAGCCTTTAATCTTTCTTCCCGAATAAAAATCGATTAAAAACAGAGCATAATCGGTTAAAATGTTCTTGGTAAATGATTTTAATCGATTGAAAGAAAAGTTTAATCGATTAAAACATTTAAGATTTTGAAAACATGAAACTTTAGTAAAAATAATCGATTATTTCGATTTTAAATCGATTAAAACGATAATGAAAACTGTTGTTTAAGTTTATTTAACCGATTAAAAAGTGTTTTTATTAACTAAAACAACCAGATTTTGAAAATCATGATATATCTGATGTGAATATCTCAGTATCTAATCTATTGGATATGTAGTGAACTGATTGTCTAGATCAATATCAACTATTTTTCACTGATAATCTACCACTATCGATTTAATTTTAAGTTTGGCTAATTTCTATCGTTATAAGACAGTTTTAAAAGGTTTTAATCGATCAATGCCCAGTTTTAAAAGAGATTCGAGGATCTATCATCTACTTCTATCTAAGCCAGTTCAATCTAGATTTAGATCCTAAATCATATTTAACCAAAGCTAGATCAAGAGTCCCTGGTATAACACCAGTTAATATTACAGTCCATGCAAAAAATATAAAGATAGAAATAAGCGAGAAGATAAAGATGATGAGGGGAACTAGTCATCCCAATTTCCCTGATTGAGCCGCTTATCCACCGACTTGGTGATCATTCATTTGATTCCCACCAATATCAAAAGATAATAGGCTTTCCTTTTCGTTGGAACTAATTTTGCTCTATCAACTATTTGAGTCAACAACTGCTTGTCACTCCTGTATCGGCAACGAACACGAAACTTTTCACGAAAAGAAATCTTTTAGCGAGTTCTTGTTATTATTGATCGCATTACGGTCCATGGTTGACACCACACTGGAATTTCTACTACACATCGAGGCATAATCATGTACTGACCAAATCCCACACAGAATGCATGATACCATAAATTGCATGAATCACAGGTTAATGATGTACTCGAGATAGGAATTTTCTTTCATAATAGCCAACCCATTTTGAACCTACGAGTTGTCATTATCCAAGCAAATAAGCGTATTTTTATTAATGTAGTATGATGGGTGTTATTCTCACTTATAGTGAACCGAGTCATCATTATCTTTTGAGGAATGAGTCATTTTTAACTTTGTTGTTTCCGAGTGGTATCATATGCACAAGTGATTAACAAAAAACTTATTACGGTAGAGTGGGCAATGATTAGTAATGAGGACAGGTGATGACAATCAATCCGGAATTCAAAAACAATATAAAATTTATCCTCGTATCGACCATAAAACATACATTCCCTGTACCACGTTATTCAATTTTTGAATTGCTTGTTCCAGATTGGTTCCCTTATAGTGTCACCTCGTGACATTGATGATTAAAGCAAATATTCAAAGTTGCACAGTTCCAATGAATTTCACCAAGAGTTTTGAACCAATGCATGCTCAAGATTATTTCGAAATATTGCTAGGTAATATCAAGAAATCTAATGTAAACATTTGTTCATTGAACTTCCTAGTAATCAACAATTTATTACCGAGAATCAACTATCACTGAAAAAATCTATGATAAACTATGTTTTCGAGTCCTAACAGTTTGACACTGTTTGTAACTAGTGTCTATAAGAAAAGTTACGAGTCCATTCTTTGATAATTTCTTTGATTTTCGAGTGTATTACCATGCATCATTCCATGTAAAGTATTAAGAGAAATGTAAACATCTACGGTGAATTAATCAATTGTTTTATGAAAGAATCGATTTGTATGGTACGAGAATGTAATAAAAAAATATCACCAGTATTTAAATCGATTAAAACGTAAATGAATCGATTAATTTTGATACCTAAGTGTTTTTAGTTGATATACGAGATATTACAATCGATTAAAACAATTAAACCAAAATCCCGAGATCAGTTCAATCGATTATTTCGATATTTCAATCGATTAAAATGGTACGGACGAGATATCAGTAAGTTATTTTAATCGATTAATATTGATTTATATCAATTAAAACAATTAATTTAAATACACGAACCTGGTTTCGCAGCTTCGATCTTCAAGGGATTCCCGGACTTGTTCTTGCAAAACAATTAAGTATTTTTCTGGTACCCTTTATAATTATTGGGTCCTGATCATGTTATTTGAAAAGAATTAATCTTTGGAACCCATTTCATTCTCCCTTTAGGAATAGCATACTTTTTAATTCTACGGTATTTTCATCGAATGCCCTTTCTTCATGCGGTAGAAACATTTGATTGTAGAGTATGAATTCCTATTTGTTTTTGTTTTCTTGGATCTAGATTTAAATCCTATTCCAGATTTGTCAAAAATTAATTTTTGAGATCCAAGTAATACATCTAGATTGGCTTGCCCTTGTGTGAATCTTGAATTAGTTTGAGATAGAAAGTCAATTTTCTTTTGCAATTCGAACGGTTATTGCATGGTTTATTGCATTCACAATCGAAATTAGCATGAATCGGTTTCAAGAAGTCACGTTCAGTTTCATTTTCAAGAATTTGTTTTTCTAGAGAATCAACTTTATTTACTAGCCGGTTGTTTAGCCCTTTCGACCTACTATTTTCTTTTTGAAGTTTCTTAGCCTCTTCATGCATTTCATTAAATGATTCTTGTAATGCATCATAATTAACTAAATTTGAAGAGGAGCTAGAACTTACATGATCGAAATTTTACGGGCATTCTATCCCGACATGGCCACTTGGTATTTGGTGATTACGAGTTGACCATTAAGCATATCTCCGGTGCTTCTTCATAGGTCTTTTCAAGGATCTTCCACATTTGTGCAGCGGTTTGACAATGTGCAATCCTAAAAAAATCATTTACATTAAGAGCGGAAGAGATGATATTTTTGGCAATACAATCATCTTGAATTACGTTAGCAATATCGGTTTCTGTTCAATAACATTCCAAGCATTTATACTAACGGATTCAATGAAGATTTTCATCCTTATTTTCCAGAATAGATAATCTGTTCCACACAACGAGTGGAGGTCTATCAATGTACGCTCCCTCGAGAAAATGCCATGGATCGAAGTAACTTGAGTAACTTTCAAGCACCTCGCTACGATACCAATTGTTAGAAAAGTAGTTTTAAATCAAGAGGGGGGTGAATTGATTTTTTGAAAGTTTTTCGCAAATCTCAGATTATCTAATTCGAAAATTAAGTTTCTAAAAATCTTTTTGAATTACCAAGCAATCAAACAATATAAGCGCAGCAATCTGAAATTAAAGAGAGAAAGGTTAGGAAAGATTTCACTAGGTAATTTTATACTTGGTTCACCCAATACCAGGGCTACGTCCGAGTCTCCGGCCAAATTCCAGTGGGTTCCACTAGAATAGATGTTTTACAGACTCACACTCTTACACCTATTCTAACTCTCCACCAAGAACCAAATTCCAGCTCTTGGAAACCTCTGCAACCAAATTCCAGCTGCAGAGAAACCGAGTGCCCAAATTCCAGGCACCACACACAAGAACCAAATTCCGGCTCTTGCTTACAACCTTCCCACCAAGAACCAAATTCCAGTTCTTGGAAACTTTCTACAACAGTGCGAGAAAACTTGTACCCAAATTCCAGGTACAAAACGAGTACAAATGAATGAATAGAAATTTAAAAGAAGAAACAAAGAAAGCTCAAACCGGATTACACCAATCCACGGTCAGTTTCTTCTTCAAAGAAATGCAAAGTGCCTCAAGAAAGATTTCAAAAGAAGTTCACAAAAACAGTTGTGTATCTTTCTTGAAAAATGCTAATAGTTGCTTGTATTGATTGCTTGAATTGTGTCAAAGCTGATGTGTAATCTATATCTCAAAGTTTCAAGCAAATCTGTTTATAAAAGAGTATTTTCAAATCTGCTGCATTAATTAATCTGTTGAAAGTTTGTTTTAATCTGTTGAAATAGCCGTTACAATCTGTTAAAAGTCCTTTCAACCCATTAATGCGTTCTTGATCTTTAACGAGAAAATGTTTTAGTTGATACGACCACGTTTTTATCGGTTAAAACGTTTTACAAACATTTTCAAAATATAAAACAATCGATTGAATCGCGTATTAATCGATTGTTATGTTTAAAAACCTTCTTATAAAACTTTCCAAGTTATTTTAAGCTGATATAAAGTCGTTTCAATCGATTGAAAAACTGCACATATATTTTCAAGTCATTTTAATCGATTGAAAGTTTGTTTTAATCGATTGAAAAGATTTTCTAAGTTATTTTAATCGATTGAAATACGTTTTAATCGATTGAAATAAGTCTGATCGGTCATAATTAAATTCGATCGATCATAACCAACTTCGATCGGTCATAATCTCATTCGATCGATCATCATGACATCCAAAGTAATTTTAATCGATTGAAACGTGTTTTAATCGATTAAAATAGTTCGATCGCTCATATTTAAGATCTGATCGATTATAATGCATTCTGACCTATTATATTCGAATTCTAATCGGTCATAATGATTTCTAAAGGGTTTTAATCGATTAAAAGAAGTTTGTATCGATTAAAATACTGTAAAAACAATTCTTTACGCATTCTTAGTGATTTTAATCGTTTCTTAAAAAACTATATCAGTTAAAACTATTGTTAAGAAGGTTCTTTGTCAAAATGCTTTTGTTTGATTTGTTTAAAACTATTTTTGAGGCATTTTGCAAGATGAGTGAAGAAGCTTTATGCAGTGGAAAAGGTAAAGTGGTTTTACCTAAGCTTTCTGTTAAGACACACTAAGTCTTCAGCTCCATTCTTCTGAGTGACTTGTTTGACTGCTGCAGAGTTGACCCTTGACTTTATCTTTGACTTCATCAAATCAATGAGATCTTTGCTAGGATCACTTTTAGTATCTACCCTCATTCGGTATAAACCTTATTTTATAAGGCTTTGGTGGGTACCTACCCCCACCTGGTACGAATCTGCATTTTTGCTAGATTCTGATGAGTACCTATCCTCATCCGGTATAAACCTTATTTTATAAGGCTTTGGTGGGTACCTACCCTCACCTGGTACGAATCTGCATTTTTGCTAGATTCTGATGAGTACCTACCCTCATCCGGTATAAACCTTATTTTATATGGCTTTGGTGGGTACCTACCCCCACCTGGTACGAATCTGCATTTTTGCTAGATTCTAATGAGTACCTACCCTCATCCGGTATAAACCTTATTTTATAAGGCTTTGGTGGGTACCTACCCCCACCCGGTATGAACCCCGTTCTGCAAAACTCTGATGGGTACCTACCCCCACCTGGTTCGAACCCCGTTCTGCAAGGCTCTGATGGGTACCTACCCCCACCTGGTCCGAACCCCGTTCTGCAAGGCTCTGATGGGTACCTACCCCCACCTGGTCCGAACCCCGTTCTGCAAGGCTCTGATTGGTACCTACCCCCACCTGGTCCGAACCCCGTTCTGCAAGGCTCTTAGGATGTACTTTTTGATAGTCAATCCTATGGTCTTCTGGTTATGAAGATGTGTTGGCGGCTTACTATTTTTTATCATGCGCCCATTCCGTGGGGAATATTTGATTTGACTTTTTTTTTGTTAGTCGTCCGGTTTTACTGGGGATTCTTTGTTTTTGGCTTTTCTTTTTTAGCCATCTGGCTTTTGCCGGGGATTCTTTGCTGGTTGCCTCTTATTTAGGCGGGAATCCATTGGGGATTTTTGGTTTGATTGTGCCTCTTGATTAGGCAGATGCTTCAACAGTGGTGAAGGCTTTGTTCTTTTTTCCGCCTCTGAATAGGCTGATGTTCTACTTGAGGATATTTGTTCTTGATAATACCTCTGAGTAGGCATATGCTTTTTTTTTTAAAGCTTTGTGTTTGTATTACCTCTTGCATAGGTTGATTTCCCGTTTCTTGGGGATATTGGCTCTTTGATTGCCTTTGAGTCGGCAGAGGCTTTTCTTGGGAGTGAAGGCTTTGCACTTCGCTGGGGATATTCATATTGGGTTTTTCAGATGATTAACTCCCTGAGGATATGAATTTTGTATTTTGCCTTTTGCTGGTAGGCTTGCTGGGGATTTTTCTCTTTTTGGTGATCCACCAGGGATTTGATTGTTTTCTGGGGATCTTTTTTTGAATTGCCCCCTAGGGAGGAATGTAGTTTTTGACTCCTTATTGGACGTTGTTGTTTGAGCTGGCTTTGCCTATGCTCTTATTCCTGCTGGGGAATGGGTTTTTATCTTTTCCTCGCGATTTGAATTTCTTTTTTCACGATTTGGTTTTTACATATGTGCGCCTTTTTATGCACATTGGCTTTTTTCTTTAGATGAAAAGATATCTTTTTCTCTTTTCTTTTTAGTGATCCCTGGGGAGTTTTTCTTGGGGATCCAAATTTGATGATGGAGTCTTGGATCCTGGTCTTGTGAGGCTCTTTTATTGAGCGGAATGAAGAAATTTTCTTCTTTTCTCTTTTTTGGGATTCACCGAGGAGTCTGTCGGTTTCCTGGGGATCCAAATTTGATGGAGTCTTGGCTCCTGGCTTTGTGAAGCTCTTATTTGAGCTGGAAGATGGAAATTTTTTGTTTTCCTCTTTTTGTCTTTTCTAGATATACTCTACTTGGAGATTTTTTATTTGGCCTTTTTCGTTGTGGCCTCTATTGGGGAATGAAAGTTTTTCTTTTCTTTCTTTTTGTTGCCCCCTGGTGATATGGAGGATTTGTCTCCGTATTTTCTTTGATGAACTCTTGTGTAGTCCTTATTCTCCTTTGGGGAATGAAGCGGAGATTCTGGATAAGTGTGCTCGATGACTCATGTGACGATGAAGCTGAGTCGTGAGGTAATCTTTTTATCTTGCCTCTGGAGTAAGCAAGGATCCTCTTGGGGATGATCAAGCCTTTCCGTTGGCTTTTCTACGTTGATGGCTTCCTTCTTTTTAGATGGAAGGATGTTGATTGAGGCTTCAAATGACTGTGGTTGACGACTCATGTGATGATGATGCTGAGTCGTGGAGTAATTTTTGTTTTGCCTCTGGATTAGGCAAGGATCCGCTTGGGGATCATCGAGCCTTTCCGTTGGCCTTTTTCTTCGATGTACCTTCTTTTATTGGTGTAGAAGGTTGGAGCTAGTTTTCTTGAAGCTCTTTATTCTGCTAGAATGGTTTTAATTTTCGCCTTTCGCGATTTTGATTTTCATATGGAGACTGGATTTTGGCACCTCTTGTTTTCAATCACAAGTATGGAGACTATCCTCCTTATATGCATGTTTAATATTCTTGTTTGAAGAAAATTATTTTTTCTTGATTTTGACAAAGTCGTATTATGCAACTACTTTGTGTGTGGATGTCCTAAATGCAATATAGTGTTTATTTATTTTTTATGCATTTAGAAAGTAACTAGCCTTTTCCCGTTGGCTTCTTATGAATACGCCGATGGGCTCTTCCTTTACGACCAAGATGATGGGCTCCTCTTTCATGATGATGGGCTCCTCTTTTATTCATCTTTCGGTTTTAGTCCTATCTTTTGCCTAGACCGCCCTTTACGGGTTTTCGATCTAGCGGGCTGCCTTAATTTTTGCCTAGAATATCTTAGGGGGCTTATGCCTTATCTTTTGCCTAGATCGTCTTTTTTGGGGTTTGCGATCTAGCAGGCTACCCTAATTTTTACCTAAGAATATACTAGCAGGCATTTATTATTTTCTTATTTTTTATGCTTCCCTTTTTTTAGATGCATGCTTGATCTTTGATTAAAAGTCTTTGCGCATATTTATGATTTATCAATAAAGAGGCATTTCCATAATATTTGGTCAAGAGAAAGGAAATGAAAAGGAATTTTATTGATAAATGAGCAAAAGTTTTATTTCTTTTATAGAAGGATTTCAAAAGGTATTTAGAAGAATGGGTGGTCAGGGTTGGCTATACTGTATAGGCTTAAACAGTCATGTCCATAATATTTGCCCCCTGGTTCTCCTAATTGCTTCAGTTGAGATGCCTGAGCTCAGAGTGAAGACTATGCAGACTGCTTGCTTCTGAAAGAATGTTACCTTAGCCGCCTTTTCGGTTTTCGACTAAAGTAACCATTGCTCTTAGTTAGTTTTTTTTTTTTTTTTTTTACCTCTACTTTTTTCCTAGGACGTATCCTAGCGAGGGATATAGACCCTATCTTTTGCCCAGGGATGCCCTTTGCGGGTTTTCATTCCTGACGGGTCATGAGCAATGTCTTCAAGCATAATACTTCTTCACCGCATCAGAATTGATCGGGTGTCGAAGTTCCTCTCCATCCATATTAGTGAGGATAAGTGCCCCTCCTGAGAAAGCTCGTTTGACCACAAATGGTCCTTCGTAATTTGCTGCCCATTTTCCAATTTTATCTTTTTGGGCTGGAAGCATTTTCTTTATTACTAGATCCCCTTCTTGATAAGTATGAGGGTGGACCTTTTTATCATAAGTCTTTTTATTCTTCTTTTGATAGGCTTGTCCATGACATATAGCACTCAGCCGCTTTTCATCGATAAGGTTTAGCTGGTCATGTCGACTTTGAACCCATTCGGCTTCTGTTAATTTTGCTTCCATTATAATTCGCAGGGAAGGTATTTCGACCTCTATTGGCAATACAGCCTCCATTCCATACACAAGGGAGAATGGCGTAGCTCCTGTTGAGGTTCTTACGGACGTTCGATAACCGTGAAGAGCAAAAGGCAACATTTCATGCCAATCCCTATAGGTTTTAACCATCTTTTGAACAATCTTCTTGATATTTTTATTGGTTGCTTCTACTGCGCCATTCATTTTGGGCCGGTAGGGAGAGGAATTATGGTGTTGAATTTTGAAATCTTGACATAATTCCTCCATCATCTTATTATTCAAGTTGGTTCCATTATCGGTAATAAGACGATGTGGGATGCCATATCGACATATGATATTTTTCTTAACAAAGGTGACCACTACCTTTTTAGTCACATGTGCATAAGATGCAGCTTCTACCCACTTAGTGAAGTAGTCGATAGCGACCAGAATGAATCGATGGCCATTGGATGCCTTAGGCTCAATAGGTCCGATAACATCCATGCCCCACATAGCAAATGGCCAAGGGATAGCCATAACATTGAGTGGTACCGGTGGGACATGTACATTGTCCGCATGTACCTGACATTTGTGACATTTTCTAGCATACTGTTGACAGTCCTTTTCCATTGTGGACCAAAAGTATCCTGCCCTGAGGATTTTCCTAGCCATGATATGCCCTGGTACATGAGTCCCGAAGGTTCCTTCATGTATTTCTTTAATCAATTTCTGCGATTCTTCGAAATTGACACATCTTAACAAAGTGGAATCAAAATTCTTTTTATAAAGGGTTTCTCCTATCAACATAAACCCTATGGCCCTTTTCCGAATGATCCTTTTGTCATTGTCACTGATTCCCTCGGGGTATTCACCCTTTATCAAGTATCGCCTTATGTCATGATACCAAGGGGTTTTATCTTTTTCATTGTCCGTCATCATACAAAAGGCTTGTTTATTGTGCCTTTTGATTTGGATGATGGGCATCTCATGTTCTTGTCCTAATGCGAACATGGATGATAATGTTGCCAGTGCATCTGCAATCTAGTTATCCTCCCGAGGGATGTATTCGAAACTGATGTTTTCCATTTTTGAAGTCATATTACGGATGTGATCCAAATAAGGGATTAACTTGGAATTTCTAGTTTCCCATTCACCCTTGAGCTGGTAAATAACAAGGGATGAGTCATCGAATACTTTGAGTTTAGTCACCCCATGATCCAGAGCTGCTTGAATACCTAGAGCACAGGCTTCGTATTCCGCCATATTGTTCGTGCAATCAAAATTTAGTCTGGTTGTTACTGGGATATACTTCTTTTCGGGAGATATTAAAATAGCTCTGATCCCATGTCCCAATAAGTTTGAAGCTCCATCGAAAAACATGATCCACTTATTATCTTCACGTTCTTCATGTTGGATATGCATTATGTGCTCATCTGGAAAATCATCTTGGAGGGATTGATATTCGTCAGTTGGTCCATGTGCCAGATATTCTACTAAAGGACTGCCTTTGATAGCTTTCTGAGTGACATGAACAATGTCGAATTCTGAGAGGAGTACCTGCCACTTGGCTATCCTTCGGGTCAAGACGGGTTTTTCAAACAGGTATTTGATTGGGTCCATTTTAGAAATCAACCAAGTTGTGTGTCTGACCATATATTGTCGAAGGCGTTGAGTTGCCCACACCAATGCACAACATGTTTTTTCGAGTGGTGTATAACGGGTCTCATAGTTTAGAAATTTTTTACTGAGGTAATATATGGCTTGTTCTTTTTTACCCGTATCATCTTGTTGACCAAGCACACATCCCATGGATTCGTCGAGTACTGAAAGGTAAAGAATCAAGGGTTTTCCTTCCACAGGTGGTACCAGTACTGGGGGATTGGTTAGGCACATTTTGATCTTTTCGAAAGCTTGTTGACATTCATCGTTCCAGACTTTCGGTTGGTTTTTACGCAATAATTTGAATATGGGCGTGCACTTGTCTGTCAATTGCGCGATGAACCATGCGATGTAGTTTATTCGGCCCAAGAACCCTCTGACTTCTTTTTCTGTTCTTGGTGAGGGCATTTCTACGATTGCCTTTGTTTTATCAGGGTCTACCTCAATTCCTTTTTTACTGACAATAAACCCCAGGAGTTTTCCTGATCGTACTCCGAATGTGCATTTATCCGGATTGAGCTTGATCTGGTATTTCCGAAGCCGATTGAATAATTTCTTTAAGTATTGGAGGTGATCTATTTCGTTTTTGGACTTGGCAATCATGTCATCCACATATACTTCGATTTCTTTGTGGATCATATCATGAAATAATGTTACCATAGCCCTTTGATAAGTAGCCCCTGCATTCTTAAGTCCAAAAGGCATTACTCTATAACAAAATGTACCCCACAGCGTAATGAAGGAAGTTTTTTCTCTATCTTCAACAGCCAATTTAATTTGGTTATACCCTGCATATCCATCCATGAAAGAATAGAGAGTATTTGTAGCGGTATGATCTACCAGCATATCAATATGTGGTAAGGGAAAATCATCTTTTGGACTTGCACGGTTTAAGTCCCTGTAATCTACGCATACTCTGATTTTTCCATTTTTCTTTATAACTGGCACGATGTTTGCCAACCATTCAGGGTATTTTGACACGATTAGGAAATTGGCATCCAACTATTTTTCTACTTCTTCCTTAATTTTCAAGGACCATTCTGGCTTTACTCTTCTGAGTTTCTGCTTAACGGGCCGAAATCTCTCTTTTAGTGGTAATCTATGCTCCACTATACTTTCATCAATTCCAGGCATATCATGGTAGGACCAAGCGAATACATCCACATATTCTCTTAGCAACTGTATCAGCCTTTTCCTGACATCATCATCAATTTGGGTACCAATATTTACTTCTTTCTTATTATCTTCTTGTCCCAAATTGATGGCCTCAGTTTTCTCCTGATGGGGCTGTATTGATTGAGCTTCTTTTTCTAACAGTCTTTGCATGTCCTGGGAAATGGTCCCCTCCTCACTGTCTGACTCAATCCATTCGCCTTCGGCTTTCGGATCTTCCAGAGAGTTTTCAATCACAGACATGATTGTACGGTTATGCTTTGTTTTAGATTTCCTTATTAAATGTGTGAAAGGGAAAAGAATGAAAAAGAATATGAATATTATGAATAATGCCTTGTTGTATTGATAGAAAGAAATATTTACAAAGCCCATATTAATAAAAAATCTCGTGATCATGAGCGAGGATCACGAGAAATACATCGGAAGCTTTTTGATATATTTTTTATTATATTTTTTTGTATTTATTTTTATTATATGACAAAAATGATGAGCCCTAAATTGCTGATCTTCCTTAGCCCATCCTTCATTCGGGTTTGGAAAGAGGCTGATCATCTACTTTCGGAGTAGAGGCGTCAAAGGTGATCCATCCTGCATCTATTAAATCTTGGACCTTATGTTTTAAGGCCATGCAGTTATCCACGGAGTGTCCCGGAGTATCCGAATGATAGTTGCATTTTTCGTTCGGCTTATACCATTCTGGATATGGTGGCTCCATTTTCTTGGGAGGGATGCGCACAAGGAGTTTAGCATCCAACAATTTTAATAGCAGACTTCCATAGGAGGTAGGTATGGGAGTGAATTTCCTTTCCGGTCTGCGTGACTTGGTCTGCTGTGAGGAAGAAGGAGTGGCAATGTTGATTGCATTCACAGTTCCTTCCTTCTTCTTTTCGAAGTTCTTCTTAATGTTTGGAGTAGAGGAATTGGAGGAAGTGTGCTGTGTAATTCTTCCGCTTTTCAGACCTTGCTCTACTCTTTCTCCTATAATTACCACATCCGCAAAGAGTGTTGATGTGTTCCCTCTCATTTTGTCATAATAGGGACCAGTTAGAGAATTGATGAACATGGATGTGGTTTCTTTGTCGGACAGAGGAGGTTCTACTTGTGCTGCCAATTCCCTCCATCTTTGGGCGTATGCCTTAAAAGATTCGTCGTTTTTCTTGCTTAGCAATTGTAGATCTGCTCTTTCAGGGGTCAGATCAATATTGTATTTATAGCGACGAAGAAAAGCATCTGCCAAATGTCTCCATGTTTGGACTTGCCCCCCTTGTAATTGCATATACCAGTTTAGGGCTGATTCAGCTAAGCTCTCCTGGAAGCAATGAATCAGGAGCTTCTCGTTGTCAGCATATGCAACCATCTTATGGCAGTACATTGTAAGATGGCTTTTGGGGCAAGTTAATCCCATGTATTTTGGGAAGTCCGGAGTTTTGAATTTGTTAGGGAATTGGATGTTTTTAACGAGGCACATATCAGCCGCCTCTTTTACATCAAATTTATGCCCCTCCATGGCTCTCAGCCTCTCTTCAAGAGCAGTAATTTGTTGCTTTGATACTTCCGGAGCATGAATATGTACTGCTCTTGTATCAGATTGGTCATGCTCATCCTGAGGTTCCTCTTCTTCTTCTTGGTGAGAGGCTTGTCCACTTTGAGGACCCTCTTTGTGGAGATTCTGTTGGCGCATCATTTCCAACATTTGAGCCATTTGCTCTTTCAGCGTATTAAGCTCAGTGGTGAGCTTTCGGTTTTGTTCTTCTAGTTGCTCCATCTTCTTAGCTTTTTGAGCACGAGTGAGGACGGGCGGAAGACCAGCCACTTTCTAAATGATTTTAACGATTTTTATTATAGCTTTTTATTTCAAATGATTAGTGTGAAATAGATATGCCCTAGACAATAGCTTTGGTATCTTCTCAAAAGCCTATGTTTTAAGGGTACCATACCCACCTTAATGTGTTAACTTCCTTTTTTCAAAGGTTGCCAACATACCTTAGCGCACTTATCTCTTCTAGGAAGGTGATAAACGCACTTGGGTCTCTTTCGCTATTGTCTAAGGATATCTAATAAATCCTAGAATGAGTATGTTTATGAGAGATTTATTATGATGATGTTTATGCATACTTTTCTTAGTGCATTTATTTTCTCTCTCGGTTTTACCACTTATTGAATGATGTGGTATGAATGATACGACTTTGCCAAGAATCTTTTTACTGTAAAAAGGAATTTTTATAGCTTTCAATCGTTTTTATATTTTTTATGACCCTTTATCTCTTCTGTCGGTCAACGTGGCTACTTAGCTTACAAAGAACCTGAAACCAGGCTAGCTTAACTGAAGATTGTCCGAGATAAAGTGGTTTATCTTATCACTTTTATGATTTTTAGGATTTTTCACTATTTTTGTTGTATGATTACCCTATGCTAATGCATCAATACAAATGCAGTAAACGAATGCACACACAATTCATACATCCACGAGCAGAGCCACGCTTATTACGAGGTGGGGTTTTCCTGCAGATACGTGCTTGGTTTAGGTGGTTCTAAATTGTTCTCACCAAGGCCAAAGGTTCCCAAGGTGCCCCCATTATAGGGACCTCTCAATCTTTCAGTCCTCGGGTCATGCACGGAACTCCGTGTCGACATCTTTAGATCAAAAGAAGAGAGTTATCACCTTGAGTTGGTTGTTTCCGACAATGGTTGTAGCCCTATGTGCCAACAAGCCGGTCGTATCTGCCACCCACTCCCTATAGGTATTCACTCTTGCCCCCGGGTATAGAGGGACTGTAGTGTGCAAGGGTTTTTGTGTGCAATTTATATTTCAAACAATTTGCATAAAATAATCATACAGCAATTTATTAAAGCCATACAATAAAACATACGAAGATGGTTTAGACTCGCGTTTTTGTTAAAATATGTTCATTGCTTCCGAGGTGCTCAACAACTGAACTATCCTCTAATAAAAGCAAGGTTTTCGAAAAATGTTCTTTTGGAGTCGCCACCAATGTTTTGACCTTAAACATTGGAAAAGGATAAAAAGGTGTTGATTTTAATAAAAACCAAACTTGGCCATCATAACCAGAGTTAGGTAAGGGAGTTAGTTACGTGTGGGGAAGGTGTTAGCACCCCCACAACGCCCCTTTCGGGTTCCCTATGACGGATTAATTCATTTAAGTAAAGATTACGAGAAATTACGCGATTACCCTATTTTATTGCATAATGTTAAAAATGGCTATCTACATGACTTTATTTTATATTGCATACATAAAACAATAAATAAAGCAGTAAAAGAGAAGGGAATTGAACAGAACCTCCGTAGCAAGCTTTGTATTGCGAATCTTTAATCGTGAGGATGCGTTTTGGCAATCCTTCGCTCTACAAAGACTCTCCTCTCCGAATACAACACTGACTCTACTAAATTTTACAGAAGAATCGAATGTTGGAATATGATTCCTTAACTGATTGTTACCTTATTAAGGCAATCAGAGAGTTCATTCGAAGAGGGAAGAGAATAGACAAGTACTGGGAGTTGTCTGGTCTGTTAAACAGTGGCAAATGAGCCTCCTATTTATAGTTTTTCGCTGCCTGCACATTTGAGACGCCCTCTAGGTTGGGACGGTCGTCTAGGTTGGGACGGCCGTCCCAACTGCCTCTTTTACAAAGGCTGAGACCACCTGAAAGCTGGGACTGGCAGTCCCACTTGGGACGGCCGTCCCACTTGGCCAGGGAAGGTTGGGACGGCCATCTCGACCTTGGGACGGCCGTCTCGACCTGTTTTGGCCAGCCTTTGTGTTCTGGGACCCCTAGGAAGCTTTCCTTTCTTTATTCGGACGTCGGTTGATGCCGATAAACGCCCGTTAAAGCTTTATCTTCATATAGGAAGTCTTCTTGGCCTTTACTGAGATGTCAAGCGAGCTTTGTCTTTGTTGTAGGAAGTCTCTTTAGCCTTTATTGAGAGACCGGGCAAAATTAGGGGTCTACACTGGCAGATTTGGATGCTCGGATAACCTGCTCACTGGAATCGGCACATTGGTACTTGAGGCGCTCTATCTCATGGTCTTTCTTCTTGCACTGCCTTTGTAGATCATCTATGGTGAGGATAGATTCTTGCTCTTTTTCCTCAAGGGCCCTCATCTGGGCTCCCATGATTTTTGTCCTCTGAGTCAAGGCATCAACTTGGCTTTGGAGCTCTCCACTAGCTAAAGGCGCAGCAGGTGGGGCGGATGGTTGTGACATCCCTCTGTTTCTCCTCCACTCCTCATAGTCACTGGAGACAGCTACTTGAGCTTTGCCTAGCTCTCTATCTCCCATGAAGACTGGTCTCTCCCATGCTCTCCGCACAACAAGTGAGTTCACAATAGTGCATGGGTCTCCGAAGAAACACAGTCCTCCGAGCTCTTCCCGTGATAATGCGGTTTGGGTTCTCATGAGTTGTCTCATAGCCACTTTTGGAGAATAGGCTATGCAACCTCTGAGACCTATCAACGGTATGTTCGGATAATCCCCACATCTAATGAGGATTGGGCTAGGTCGGAACCAAGGACATGCCTAGGATAAACGGTTGGCATCCCATTGTTCCAACTCGACCTTCCACTCCATGGTTAGGCGTCGATGGAGAGGGATTCTGGAGAAGCTTTTCAAAGGGTCGGGGAACATCCCCATGTGACTAGAGGCATAGAAATGTGTGATACCCCACACGAATAGCAGTGAAGAGCAACACCTGAGTGTTCTCCCTTGCTTTTGGTGACATAATTCAACCGAAAGCAAGGTTTCAGCAAGAAGTGCAGGCAAGGGACTCTTCGAGTTCACGTCCCATGCAAAGAAGGTGTCCATGACGACTTGATCCACTGTGTCAAGATGGAAGGGAAATAACATAGTCTCAAACATGATCAGAGCCAGGGTTTTGTTAAAAGCAAACCAGTCTGCCCTTTCAGCCAAAGAGAACAGATGGTCTTCTAATATTATGACTTTCCAACCCTGGACATTCCCTTTTGCTATCAGGGTAGTCTGCCGAGATGGCAATCGGATGATGGCAGTGACTTGGGCTGCAGGAGTATATGCCTCATGGCGAATATGGACCTCGGCTGACTTGGGCCATCTTTACATAATCTCATACTCCTCCAAAGTGGACACCATATCGAACTGCGGAAATTCGAAGCAATGCAGACTAGAGTTCCAAAAATGGACCAGAATCCTGACGAAAATAGGGTCGACACAGATCTTCAGTAAGTCGAGAATCCGTCCGTAGGATTTTTCAAGGTTGGAGCGGACCTCTGGTGGCATCAACGCGCAGATTCGTTCTATCTTCTCCACATGGTATCGGGGAATATCCACTTTCTTCAATTATCTACTAGTCCCCTCCATTTTATAAAACAAAAATGCATGCTATGAATATGATGCTTAATGCGGGCATGCATGCAAGTGTTTATTTTTTTCCTAAACATTATCATGTTTTATTTTCTACATGATGCATGATAGTGTTTGGTTTTTTGTATTTTTTTTTTAAAGAAAGATAAACTACCTATATGGATGTTCATGAGTTTAATTCTTATGAACAAGGTCTCTTTTTGGATTTATTCGATTTATTTGATTTATTTGTTTGGTTTTATAACCTTTTATCTCTTTGGTCGGACTGCGTGGCTACTTAGCTTACAAAGAACCTGAAACCAGACTTGCTAAAAGGCAGACTCTCCGAGATAAAAATGGTTTATTGCAAAAAATAATTTTAACATCCCTTATCTCTTTTGTCGGACTGCATGGCTACTTAGCTTACAAAGAACCTGAAACTAGGCTAGCTAAAAGGTAGATTGTCCGAGATAAGGGTATTTATTGTGAAAAGATTTTTTTTGAGATTTTCTTTTGTTTTTATCTGTTGTATGTTTATGCTATGCAACAATCAAATGTAACAAACAGATGCACACACAATTCACTCATCTGTGAACAAGTAGGACGATGTTTTTAATTATGAGGTAGGGTTTTCCTATAGAAGAGTGCATATTTAGGGTAGTTCTAAATTTCCTCACCAAGGTCAGGCCCCCTAGGTGCCCCCATTATAGGGTCCCCACTCTCCAGCCTTCCAATCATGCATGGCATTAAGGCTTTAGTCAGTCTTTCTGCCAAAAGAGGAAGGTTATCACCTTGAGTGGTGGTTTTCGACCATACTGGTGGGCTCATGGCCCTCACTATGGCAAATCGTACCTGCCACCCACTCCCTATGGATTTCCCACTTGCCCCCGGGTATAGGGGGAACTGTTGTGTGCAAGGGTTTGTGTACAGTTTGTATTTCAAACAATTGCATAAAATAAACAAACAACAATTATTAAAGCCAAGTAATTAAAGCATGTTATAAAACAAGGAAGGGTAAAAGCGCAATTTTAAGTTTTATTTCCTAAAACTAGTCCATCACTAAATGGGATCAACTCTCTAGCTTCCCTAGTGAAGTCGCCATCTGTCATCGCCTTCAAAAGAGGCGGTCAGAGTGACGCAATGGTTTTGCTTCGACTCGCGTTTTTAAAAGATATGGTTCAACGCTTTTAGGTTGTCCGATAACCGGGCTGGACCTAAAGGCGAGGTTTTCGAAAAAGGGTTCTAGAGTCGCCACCAATGTTTTATCCATAAACATTGGAAAAGGAAGCAAAAGAAGGCATTGGTTTGGAAAAACCAACTTTGGCCATTATAACCAGAGTTGGGTAAGGGAGTTAGTTACGTGTAGGGAAGGTATTAGCTTCCCTACGATGCCCCTTTCGGGTTCCCTATGATGGATTGTTTATATGAAGAAATAAAAACTATAAATTGCGCTTTTACCCTTATTTATTTATTGCGGAAATTAAAATATTGACCTCATGACCCTAAATGATTAATGCACAACAATACTATCTAAGAGAGCAGTAAAATAGGGAAGAGAGTGTGTAGGAACCTTCAAAGCAAGCTTTTTATATGAATTCTTTTAAATAGGGTGTTTTTTGGCAATCCCTCGCTCTATAATGTTGGTCGCTCTTCCTCTCAATACTACAGAACGCTTCTCTAAGAAAACTAAGAAACTCCAGAAATGCTTCGGAGGGATCCTGGGAGAATAATTTGAGAGAATTGTAGAAGGGTGTAGACCCCGAATCTTGCCCGGCCTCATAATAAAGCCTAGAAGACCTTCTATTCGAAGATGGATGAAGCCTAAGAAGCCACTAGGAGAGACTATTAGGCCCCATACTAGGATAGGAGGGATTTTCAGCACAAAAATAAGGGTTTTCGCCTTTTAGGGTCGAGACCGCCGTCTCGCCTTGCGAAGGTGGCGAGACCGCCGTCTCATTTAGCGAGACGGTCGTCTCGCCACCCGCGAATGGCGAGACCGTCGTCTCGTTTGGCGAGACGGCCGTCTCGCCATTCCTGCAAGGCGAGACGGCCGTCTCGACCTTGTCAGACGAGACGGCCTGTCTCGACCTGACAGGCGCGAATCCCTATAATTAGGAGCGCCATTCCCCTCATTTCCCATGGTTCTTCCATTCTCTCTCTAGACTTTTCTTCAAATTCTCTTTCTAGAACCCCTCCGAAGCATTTCCGGAGTTTCTGAGAGTTTTGTAAGAGTTTTTATAGCGTTTCGAGAGATTCTGGCGCGGTAAAGAGCGAAGGACTGCCAAAATGCACCCTAATTTTCAAAGAATTAATAGAAAAGCTTGCTTCGGAGGTTTATACTTTCTCTCTCTATCTTTTACTGCCTTATTTTAAATTATGCAATAGACATTAGGGTCATGTAGTCATAAATTTAAATTCCGCAAATAAAGGGTAAAAGCGTATTTTTCACCGGTTTATTTACTTAGAATAGCTGGCTTATCATAGGGAACCCGAAAGGGGCGTCGTAAAGGAACTAACACTTCCTTTACACGTAACTAACTCCCTTACCCAACTCTGGTTCTAATGACCAAAGTTGGTTTTTCAAAAACCAACGCCTTTTTCACTCCTTTTCCGATGTTTCCGGTAAAAACATCGGTGGCGACTCTAGATGAACCCTTCAAAAGTTAGTTCTTGGGTTAGCCCGGTTATCAGACAACCCAAGAGCGCTCTTTCGAAAACCTCGCCTCTAGGTTCAGCCCGGTTATCGGACAACCTAAAGGCGTTGTAACCACACCAATAAAAACGCAAAAAATGGAAAGTCGAAAACCATCGCGTCGCTCCGACCGCCTCGTTCTGACGGCGGCGACAGATGGCGACTCCGCTGGGGAAGCCTAGAGAGTTGATCCCATTTAGTGATGGGCCAGCTTAAAATAAATAGACCAAGAAAATTATGCTCTTACCCTACCTTGTATTATAACATGTTTTATTGCTTGGCTTTAATAACTGTTATCTGTTTATACTTACGCAATTGTTTGAAATACAAATTGTACACAAACCCTTGCACACAACAGTTCCCTCTATACCCGGGGGCAAGTGAGAAATCCATAGGGAGTGGGTGGCACGTACGGTTTGCTATAGTGATGGCCTTGTGCCTACCAGTGTGATCGGAAACCACCACTCAAGGTGATAACCTTCCTCTTTTGGCACAAAGACTGACTATGGCCTTAGTGCTAAGCATGGTCGAAAGGCTGGAGAGTGGGGACCCTATAATGGGGGCACCTCGGGGGCCTTAGCCTTGGTGAGAACAGTTAGAACCTACCTTCGCCAAAGCACTTTTCTGCAGGAAAACCCTACCTCGTGATTAAAACGACTTCTCGCCTGTTCGTGGATGATCGAATTGTGTGTGCATATGTTTGTTGCATTTGTCTTTTGCATAGCATAACCAAATAACAAAAAAATCACAAAAAAAATATTTCCGCAATAAACACCCTTACCTCGGACAGTCTGCCTTTTAGCTAGCCTGGTTTCAGGTTCTTTGTAAGCTAAGTAGTCACGCAGTCTGACAGAAGAGATAAGGGACGTTAAATACTATTCTTTCGCATAAAGCCATTTTTTTTTATCTCGGACAGTCTGCCTTTTAGCTAGCCTGGTTTCAGGTTCTTTGTAAGCTAAGTAGCCACGCAGTCCGACAGAAGAGATAAAAGGCTATAAAAAAATCCAAAATAAATAAAATCAAAACATTTATAAAAATAATTTTGACAAAGTCGTATCATCCATACTACATCATATCATGAGTAAAGAAATACCAAGAGAGAAAATAAAAAGTGAGAGCGCATTTAGCATCATTGAAACAGAATCTCTCATGCATAAACGCATCCATACTAGTTCAACACTCAACATGCATTAATAAATTTCTTTCGGGCATTCTAGAAAGTGGTTGGTCCTCTCCTGACCCGAACTCGTGCGCAAAAGGCCAGAGCAATGGAGAACCTGGAGGAACAAAACCGAAAGCTCACTGCAGAGGTCAATACCCTCGACGAGCAAGTGGCCCAATTGATGGAGGTTGTGCGCCAGGGACAAAACAAGGGCGAAGCCCAAACAGAACACGCCTCTCGCCACGAAGAGGAAGAAGAAGAAGAATACTTCTACGATGGGAAGGATGCTAAGACTGCACACATCCTCACCCCAGAGGTATCCAAACAACAAATCTCCACCCTAGAGGAAAGGCTGAAGGCGGTGGAGGGGCACAACTTTGACGTTAAGGAGGTGGCGGACATGTGCCTGGTGAAGAATATCCATTTCCCTCCTAAATTCAAGATCCCGGACTTCCCCAAGTATGCCGGGATGACCTGCCCAAAGAACCATCTTATGATGTATTGTCGTAAGATGGCCGCACACGCCGAGAACGAGAAACTCCTGATCCACTGCTTCCAGGAGAGTCTGGCGGATACAGCTCTCAATTGGTATATGCAGCTGGAAAGAGGGCAGGTCCAGAACTGGAAACAACTGGCTGACGCTTTTCTCCGTCGTTACGTGTACAACATTGATCGGACCCCCGACAGGTCAGATCTCAGGACTCTAAGCAAAAGGAACGACGAACCTTTTAAAGCATATGCCCAAAGATGGAGGGAAATGGCCGCCCAGATAGAGCCTCCTTTGACGGATAAGGAGACAGTGGCTATGTTCATAGATTCACTGACGGGAGCGTACTACGACAAGACAATAGCCAGTACCTCCAACCTTTTTTCAGACATAGTCACTGTGGGTGAAAGAGTAGAGCAGGGACTGAGGAGTGGGAAGATAGCACAGTCTTCCCAAGTTGGTGTCTCATTCAGAAAGCCAGCTGGCAAGAAGAAGGACGAAGTCGTGCACGCAATAAACTTTGCCACTCCTTCTTCTGCCCCACAAACAGCTAGGCAGCCTCGAAAGAAAGAGAGGAAGTTCACTCCAATCTCCACTTCCTATGGTAACATGCGTCCCTCCCAAAAAGCAGCTGGAGCCTCCCTACCCCGAGTGGTACAAGCCCAACGAAAAATGTGCTTACCACTCGGGTTCACCCAGACACTCGACGGAAAACTGCTTGACCCTTAAGTATCGGGTCCAAGAATTAATAGACGTCGGGTGGATAACTTTTGACGCCTTTGCTTCCGATGTCGACGCCAAACCTTTATCAAAGCCAGAGTAGCAGAGAAGGAGGATCGGGAGGATCAGCCTTAGGTTTTTTTAAAAAACTTTCTCTTGTATTTCCTGCGGTCCCCGCCCGTGGCCGCAGGAACCCAGATTAAAAGGGCTTGTACATACATTTTCATTTTCTTTAATACATGAGACATTCTATCATATTCATTCTTTTCCCTCTCTTATTTATTATTCTTTCAAAAGATAATTGAATAATAAAATCTATGACTAAAACAGAACCTAAAACGCATCATGTATGTGATTGATGGATCTCTGTGGACCCCAGAAACTGAAAGCGAATGGGTCGAGTCCGACAGTGAGCAGGAGACCATTTCTCCGGACATGCAAAGATTGCTTGAAAAAGAAGCACGCATTATACAACCGCATCAAGAAGAAACAGAAATTGTCAATTTGGGAGAAGGGGATAATGAGAAAAAGATAAACATTGGCACCCAGATAGAAAGTAGCGTAAAAAAGGGATTGATACGGCTTCTAAAGGAATATATAGATGTATTTGCTTGGTCTTATCATGACATGCCTGGGCTCGACACGAGTATAGTGGAGCATAGATTGCCATTGAAAGAAGGGTTTCGACCCGTAAAGCAAAAGCTCAGAAGAATCAAACCCGACTGTTCCTTAATGATAAAAGAAGAGGTACAAAGACAACTAGACGCCAATTTCCTAGTAGTTTCCAAATACCCAGAGTGGTTGGCCAATATAGTACCCGTCATCAAAAAGACTGGGAAGGTCAGGGTATGTGTGGATTATAGGGACCTCAATCGAGCAAGTCCAAAAGATGACTTCCCCCTACCACACATAGACACGCTGGTAGACCATACCGCTACCAATACACTTTACTCCTGCATGGACGGGTACGCGGGGTACAACCAAATTAAGTTGGCCGTCGAAGACAGAGAAAAAACCTCCTTCATCACACCATGGGGCACCTTTTACTACCGTGTAATGCCTTTTGGACTCAAGAATGCAGGGGCTACTTATCAAAGGGCTATGGTCACACTATTCCATGACATGATCCACAAGGAAATAGAGGTATATGTGGATGACATGATTGCCAAATCCAAAAATGAGATGGACCACATTCAATACCTCAAAAAGCTTTTTGACCGACTTCGAAAATATCAACTCAAACTAAATCCGGCAAAATGTACTTTCGGAGTACGTTCAGGGAAACTATTGGGGTTCATCGTCAGCAAAAGAAGAATTGAAGTGGATCCCGACAAAACCAAGGCAATTTTGGAAATGCCCCCACCAAGCATGGAAAAGGAGGTCAGAGGTTTTCTAGGCTGAATCAACTACATTTCCCGTTTCATCGCGCAGTTAACGGATAAATGTATACCCATCTTTAAACTGTTGCGCAAAAATCAACCAACGGTATGGAATGAAGAATGCCAACAAGCATTCGATAAAATCAAAATATGTTTAACCAATCCGCCAGTATTAGTACCACCTGTTGAAGGGAGAGCTCTAATTCTATATTTGTCAATACTCGAAGAGTCCATGGGATGTGTGCTCGGTCAACAAGGTGAAACTGGGAAGAAGGAACGAGCCATTTACTATCTCAGCAAAAAGTTCTTAGACTATGAAACCCGTTATACGCCATTCGAAAAGACTTGTTGCGCATTGGTGTGGGTCACTCAACGTCTCTGTCAATATATGTCTCGGCATACAACATGGTTGGTCTCCAAAATGGACCCAATCAAGTACCTCTTCGAGAAGCCCATTTTAACTCGAAGAATAGCAAGGTGGCAAGTTCTCCTCTCAGAATTTGATATCATTCATGTCACCCAGAAAGTTATTAAAGGTAGCCCCCTAGCAGACTATCTAGCCCATGGATCAACGGATGAATACCAGTCCTTACAAGATGACTTTCCTGATGAGTATGTCATGCACATTGAACACGAAGAGACCAAAGAAGAGGCATGGACCATGTTCTTCGATAGGGCCTCAAACATGCTTGGACACGGGATAGGAGCTATTTTGATATCCCCTGAAAAGAAACACATCCCTATAACAGCCAGACTTAATTTTGACTGTACCAACAACATGGCCAAATACGAAGCATGCGCGCTAGGAATCCAAGCAGCTTTAGATCATGGGGTTACTAAGATCAAAGTCTTTGGTGATTCATCCCTTGTCATCTATCAACTTAAAGTTGAATGGGAAACCCGCAACTCTAAACTAATCCCATATCTAGAGCACATCCGAGATTTAGTCTCAAGAATGGAAAGCGTCTCCTTCTAGTATATTCCTCGGGAAGACAATCAATTCGTCGACGCCCTCGCCACTCTATCATCCATGTTTTCTTTAAGTCAAGAACATGAGATGCCAATCATCCAAATTAAGCTGCATGACAAACAAGCTTTTTGCATGACAGTAAATGGCGAGCGCAATCAAAATCCCTGGTATCATGACATCAAACAATATCTCATGAGGGGCAAATATCCTGAAGGAATTAACGACAACGATAAACGAACCATTCGTAAAAGGGTCGTAGGGTTCACGTTCATTGAAGGAACCCTCTACAAAAGGAGTCTTGATTCCACTCTCTTAAGGTGTGTGGACCAAGAAGAAGCCCAAACCTTGATAAGAGAAATCCACAAAGGAACTTTTGGGACCCACGCACCTGGGCATGTCATGGCAAAGAAGATTTTAAGGGCAGGATACTTTTGGTCCACAATGGAAGTTGATTGTCACCAGTATGCTAAAAAGTGCCACAAGTGTCAAATCTACGCCGATAATATCCATGTGTCGTCCGCACCTCTCAGTACCCTAGCTACACCATGGCCCTTTTCTATGTGGGGCATGGACGTCATCGGGCCCATAGAACCCAAAGCATCTAATGGTCATCGCTTTATCTTGGTGGCCATTGACTACTTCACCAAATGGGTTGAGGCAGCATCATATGTGCATGTGACTCGGAAAGTGGTGACCACCTTCATCAAGAAAAATATTATATGTCGGTACGACATCCCTCATAGGCTCATTACTGATAATGGGACCAATCTCAATAATAAAATGATGGAGGAGCTATGTCAAGACTTCAAAATTCAACACCACAATTCTTCTTCGTACCAACCAAAGATGAACGGTGCAGTAGAGGCAGCCAATAATAATATTAAGAAAATTATCCAGAAGATGGTAGTAACCTACAAAGACTGGCATGAAATGTTTCCCTTTGCCTTACACAGTTACCGAACATCAGTACGAACCTCCACAGGGGCCACTCCGTTTTCCCTCGTATATGGAATGGAGGTCGTACTACCAGTAGAGGTCGAAATACCCTCCCTGCGAGTTGTTATGGAAGCAAAATTAACAGAAGCCGAATGGGTCCAAAGCCGGTACGATCAGCTAAACCTAATCGAAGAAAAGCGGCTAGATGCCATATGTCGGGGGCAAGTTTACCAAAAGAAGATCAAGAAATCCTACGACAAGAAGGTCAATCCCCGCACCTTCCGAGAAGGGGATCTGGTGATAAAGAAACTGCTTCCAGCCCAGAAAGACAAGATTGGGAAATGGACAGTAAACTATGAAGGACCCTTTGTGGTCAAGTGAGCCTTCTCAGGAGGAGCCCTCATCCTCACAAACATGGACGGAGAAGAGCTCCGACATCCTGTCAACTCAGATGCGGTAAAAAAATACTACGCCTGAAGACATTGCTCATGACCCGTCAGGATGAAAACTCACAAAGAGCATCCTGGGCAAAAGATAGGGTCTGCATTCCTCGCTAGGATACGTCCTAGGAAAAAATTAGAGGTTTCAACAAAAAAACAAAAAAAAAACAAAGAGCAATGATTACCTTAGCCGAAAACCGCAAAGGCGACTAAAGTAATACCTTCATAGAGGCAAGCAGACTTCGCATAGTCTTCACTCCGAGCTTGAGCATCTCAATTGAAGCAACTAGGAAAAACAGAGAAACAGAGATCACGGGCATGATTGTTGTACCCTATACAGTTTAGCCAACCCTGGCCAGCTCTGCTTATAAATTCCTTTGTAAATCCTCCTGGAAAAAAAAGAAATAAACCATTTGTTTATATCATTGAAAATTGTCTTTTCTTCTCTTTACCTACTTGTAAGAATGTCTCTGCATTAACGAAACATGACCATGCATAAAACAAGCAATACGAGAAAGCATAAGAAAAATAAGGCGAACAGCACCAACCAGGGTCGTCCCAAGCAAAAAATACAGGGTAGCCTGCTAGATCGAAAACGCGCAAAGGGCGGTCTAGGCAAAAGTTAAGGCCTTCATAAAAAGAAAAAAACCCACCGAAATATCTTAGGCAATAATTAAGCCCGCTAGATCGAAAACCCGCAAAGGGCGGTCTAGGCAAAAGATAGGGCTAAAACAAAATTTCAAAAGAATAGTCACAGGAGAACAAAAAAGAAAGTACCGGTCACTTTCTAGATGCCCCCAACTAAAAATAGATCGCATCAATAGCATACGCGCACAAGTAGTTGCACGAAAAGGACTTTGTCAGAATTAAAAACAAACACACTTCAGATAAATAAAAGACCAAAAAGACATCATCTTCATGCTTGCATAGGGGTATCCCGGTAAGACCTTGTCAATCATGTATCAAAAACAACCAATAATTTTTCGACGACCAAGCAGAAGTCGAAGATCACCCAACCAACCAGCAAGAATTGGGTGATCACCACAAAAAAGATCAAAAACAAAGAATCCCAAGCAACCAACAAGCTGGATAAACACTAACAAAATCTCTGGCACATACCGGACGACCAAATACCAACAAAAACAAAGAAAGAACATCTCAACGCTAGGAGCATGAGCCACCCGAGCAGTAAGTCGCCGCCACCACCAGTCCTATGTAGTGGACTGTACCAGCCTGATAGGGGGTTCATACCTATCAACCTGCGCATGCAAGTGCGCCTGATCTGCGCTCGAGTCGGATCAGTAAGTCGCAATTACCAGCCTGATGGGGGGTTCATACCCATCCAGTCCAACACACAGCAGACTGCAACTACCAACCTGATGGGGGGTTCATACCCATCCAGTCCAACACACAGTGGACTACAATTACCAACTTGATTAGGGGTTTATACCCATCAACCAAAGGATCGGCTACCGTCAGAAGGAGTATCCTAAGGTTCTACCTCGTGCCAACCAAAGGGATCGGCTACCGTCAGAAGGAGTATCCTGGAGGTGCACAACACAAGTTTTCCCCAGAAGATCAACCGTCGCAAGACGAGACATCTGAAGGGTGACCAGGCAAGAGGGTCAACTCCTTTACCCTCCAGTCGATCACCTTGGCACAACAGGCCAGCAGTCGACTAGTAGGGTAAAGGGGGGGGCAGCTGTAGACCCCGAATCTTGCTCATCCTCATAATAAAGCCCAGAAGACCTTCTATTCGAAGATGGATGAAGCCTAAGAAGCCACTAGGAGAGACTATTAGGCCCCATACTAGGATAGGAGGGATTTTCGGCACAAAAATAAGGGTTTTCGCCTTTTAGGGTCGAGACCGCCGTCTCGCCTTGCGAAGGTGGCGAGACCGCCGTCTCGTTTGGCAAGACGGTCGTCTCGCCATTCCTGCAAGGCGAGACGGCTGTCTCGATTGGCGAGACGGTCGTCTCGACCTGACAGGCGCGAATCCCTATAAATAGGAGCACCATTCCCCTCATTTCCCACGGTTCTTCCATTCTCTCTCTAGACTTTTCTTCAAATTCTCTTTCTAGAACCCCTCCGAAGCATTTCCGGAGTTTCTGAGAGTTTTCTAAGAGTTTTTATAGCGTTTCGAGAGATTCTGGCGCTGTAAAGAGCGAAGGGCTGCCTAAAAGCACCCTAATTTTCAAAGAATTAATAGAAAAGCTTGCTTCGGAGGTTTATACTTTCTCTATCTTTTACTGCCTTATTTTAAATTACGCAATAGACATTAGGATCATGTAGTCATAAATTTAAATTCTGCAAATAAAGGGTAAAAGTGTATTTTTCACCGGTTTATTTACTTAGAATAGCTGGCCTATCATAGGGAACCCGAAAGGGGCGTCGTAAAGGAACTAACACTTCCTTTACATGTAACTAACTCCCTTATCCAACTCTGGTTCTAATGACCAAAAATGGTTTTTCAAAAACCAACGCCTTTTTCACTCCTTTTCCGATGTTTCCGGTAAAAACATCGGTGGCGACTCCAGATGAACCCTTCAAAAGTTAGTTCTTGGGTTAGCCCGATTATCGGACAACCCAAGAGCGTTCTTTCGAAAACCTCGCCTCTAGGTTCAGCCCGGTTATCGGACAACCTAAAGGCGTTGTAACCACACCAATAAAAATATGAAAAATGGAAAGTCGGAAACCATCGCATCGCTCCGACCGCCTCGTTCTGACGGCGGTGACAAAGAGAAAGTGGAAGAATGTTGTGAAAAGGGTGAGGAAGTCCCCCCCTTTTATAGAAATTCGCACCTGTCAGGTTGGGACCGTCGTCTCGCTTGACAAGGTCGGGACCGCCGTCTCGCCAAATGAGACGGCAGTCTCGCCTTCGGCAAGTGGCGAGACGGCGGTCTCGCCAAACAAGATGGCAGTCTCGCCCTTAGCTGATGGCGAGACGGCGGTCTTGCCCTTAACCGATGGCGAGACAGCGGTCTCGGGTCTTTAGGTGAAATTTCTTATTTTTCGCGTACAAAAAACCTTCTTATTCTAATGTGGAGCCTATTGATCTATCCTAAGGACCTTTTAGGCCTTGCCCATCTTCAAACGGAAGTCCTCTACTCTTTATTATGAGGTCGGGTAAGATTTGGGGTCTACAATACTCATCAACCCCAAGATCGGAGAGAACATCTTGCGAATAACTCACCAGCAATAGAGTCGGAGAGAACACTCTGCGTGCAAGCCAACCATGGGGTCGGAGAGAACATCATGTGGACGGACCTTACAAAAACTGGATGAGGGTCTGTACTCATCAACCACATGATCAGAGAGAACATCTTGCAGACAACTCACCAGGAACAGAGTCGGAGAGAACACTCTGCATGCAAGCCAACCACCGGGTTGGAGAGAACATCCTGTGGACGGACCTTACAAAAATCGGATGAGGGTTTATACTTGTTAACCGCAGGATCGAAGAGAACATCTTGCGGACAACTCATTAGCCACAGAGTCGGAGAGAACACTGTATGGACAAACCAACCATAGAGTCAGAGAGAACACTCTGCGTGCAAGCCAACCACGGGGTCGGAGAGAAAATCTTGTGGACGAACCTTGCAATAACCGGATGGGGGTTCATACTCATCAACCATGAGATCGGAGAAAACATCTTGTAATAACCGAATGGGGGTTCATACTCATCAACCATGAGGTCAGAGAGAACATCTCATGGAATAACTAGATAGGGGTTTGTATCTATCAAATTAATTACCGTTCAGAGGTTCAGCGACCGCAATAAAGGCGCATCCAAACGATGATCGGGAAAAAGGAGTTAACTCCTTCACCTTCTAACTAGTCTCGCAGGCATATTGAGCTAACAGTTGTTTGGCCAGGTGAAGGGGGGGTAGCTGTAGACCCCAAATTTTGTCTGGCCTCTCAATAAAGATCAGAAGACTTCATTCTGAAGATAGGTAAAGCTCTGTTGAACACCTAGCGGCATCAACCGGCTTCCGTTGGAGGAAAAGAGAACTTTTATGAGAAAATAAAAAGTCAAAATTGGAGAAGAAACTTGGGATGGTCGTCCCAAATGTCAGATGGCGGTCCCAAGTGACACTTTTGCCTTCAGACGTGCGTCTGGGATCTGAGACGCACGTCTCAAGCTTCCATGCACCTTGGGACGGTCGTCCCAAATCCCAGACGATCGTCCCGAGCCATTTTACACATTGGGACGGCCGTCCCAAATGTCCAGACGGCCGTCCCACCTGACAGGAGTTGGGATGGTCGTCCCGACATCCTAACAACGAAAAACTATAAATAGAGGTCCCCATTTGCAACTCTAGACACACCTCACTTCTCTCTACTCTTCTATTTATCGAATGATCTTTCTGATTGCCTATAAGGTAACAATCAGTTAAGGAAATCTCTTCTGAGATATCCGGCATTCGATAGTTTTAAAATTCTTCTTGTATTCGGGAGAGGAGAGTCCTTGTAGTGCGGGAGGATAGCCAAAAAGCATCCTCAGAGTTGAAGATTTTATATAAAAGCTTGTTTTGAAGGTTCTTTTCACTACTCTTCTCTTTTATTGCTTTATTTATTACTTTCTTATATGCAATAGAAATAGGATCATGTAGAGTAGTCATATTAATATCGCATAATAAAATAGGGTAATGGCGTAATCTCTTATAATATTTATTTTATGAATTAATCCGTCATAGGGAACCCGAGAGGGGCGTCGTGGGGGTTCTAATACCTTCCCCACACGTAACTATCTCCCTTACCGAACTCTGGTTATAATAGCCAAGTTTGGTTTTTCTTAAAATCAACGTCTTTTTATCCTTTTCTAATGTTTATGGTAAAAATATTGGTGGCGACTCCAAAGAGCCTTTTTTTTGTGAAAATCTCAGTTTTCTTAAAGATTAGTTCAGTTGTTGAGCATCTTGAAAGCAATGATCATATTTTTTATAAAAATGCGAGTCTAAACCATCTTATCACGATCGTTTGCATTAACGTTCGTAACGTCCTGAGACGTCGAAATGGATGGGGGCGACAATCGAAATACTATACTATAATTGATAATTTTGGTACACTTGCCAAATAAATATTCAACAATGACATAGTGCAACATGCACGTGGGAATGTGTATTTTCCTTCTTCAATCATGGTCGCATGAAGTTCTGGTCATATACCCATATAGGCTAGATCAAATCGGGAGTTTAAACTATCTTTTGTCTTTTTCTCAAGATCCACCAATGTTCCTATTATGTTATCACAAACATTTTTTTCAATATGCATGACATCTAGATTATGATGTAATTTTAGACATTTCCAGTAAGGAAACTAAAAAGAAATTCTTTTCTTTTTTCATTTGGTAAACTTAAAGACCATGTACCCTCATTACAAAAAGGACAAGTAAATTTTCCTTTTATGCTTTATAATGATAGATTTCCATATGCAGGGAGATCATTAATAGTCCACAAAACCTATGCATGTAACCAAAATGTTTCTTTCATTGATGCATCATATGTCTCTACACCGTTCTCCCATTGTTCTTTCAATTCATCAATCAAAGGTTGTAAATAACATCAATATCTTTTCCAAGAGATTTTAGACCTGGAATAAGTGTTGACATTATGAAATAAGGATCTTTCATATACATCCAAGGTGGAAAGTTATAAGAAATTAAAATTGCGGGGCACACACTATATGATGTACTCATATTTCTATATCACTAGTGCAAAAAGGGGCTTTTACGTCAGGTATTTAGGGCTTTTTACGTCGTATTTAAGATTGGCGTTAAAACGAGAGACGTAAATTTACGTCGGACCCTTTAGCCCGACGTAAATTTACGTCAGTTATCAAGACCCGACGTAATTTTGCGTTGCATATACCACTAAACAGACGTAAAAACTTTCAGAAATAAAAAAAAAAAAAACAATATGCGACGTAAATTTACGTCGCATATACCAATATGCGACGTAAATTTGCTGTTTTTTTTTTAAATTGGGTTGATTCTGTTTTACAACTAAAACCTACAAATATATATTACAACCAGACAGTCCAGAGGTTCAATTTTCTGTAGCTAGTAAATTAAAAATATAATTGTAGACCCCAAATCTTGCCCGGCCTCCAAATAAAGACCAGAAGACCTCCTATTTGAAGATGGACAAGCCTAACAAGCCACTAGGAGAGACTATTAGGCCCCATACTAGGATAGGAGGGAGTTTCTGTACCAAAAAATAAGTTTTCTCGCTTTGAAGGGACGAGACCGCCTTCTGGACCAACCAGACCGCCGTCTCGCCTCACGCAGGGGGCGAGACCGCCGTCTCGCTTAACGAGACGGCGGTCTCGCCACCCGCGAAGAACGAGACGGCGGTCTCGTTCACCCAGACGGCGGTCTCGCCATTTTGATAGGTCGAGACGGCGGTCTCGTTGGACGAGATGGCGGTCTCGACCCTGTCAGACGAGACCGGCGGTCTCGCCACCTGACAGCGCGAAAACCTATAAATAGGGGCTCTCCCCCCCTCATTTTCACACACCACAGCTACATAGCTCTCCCTTCTCTCTAAAAACTTCTCTCTAGAATCCCTCCGACGCATTTCCGGAGCTTCTGAGTGCTTTCAAGAGTGATTTTCGGCGTTCGAGAAGTTTTCCGACGTCTTGTAGAGTGAAGGGCTGCCATAAAGCACCCTATTTTTTAGAGAATTAATATAAAAAGCGTGCTTCGAAGGTTCAAATTCTCTCCCTTCATCTTTACCATTTTTATCTTAAATTATGCAATAGATATTAGGGCCATGTAGTCATACTTTTAAATTCCGCAGAATAAAAAGGGCGAAAGTGTATTTTTCTAGTTTATCAATAAAATAAGCCGGTCTGTCATAGGGAACCCGAAAGGGGCGTCGTAAAGGGACTAATACTCCCTTTGCAAGTAACCAACTCCCTTACCCAACTCTGGTTCTAATGACCAAAGTTGGTTTTCGAAAACCAACGCCTTTTAAAACCCCTTTTCCGATGTTTCTGGTAAAAACGTCGGTGGCGACTCCATAGAACCCAAACTAAATAAATCCCTGGGTTAGCCCGGTTATCGGACAACTCAGGGATACTTGTGAAAACCTCGTCTCTAGGTTAGCCCGGTTATCGGACAACCTAAGGACGTTGTAACCACCAATAAAAACGCGAAAATTAAAGAAGAGTCGAAAAACCATCGCGTCGTTCTGACCGCGCCCCCGTTTTCGGGGAGGCGGCGACAGATGGCGACTCCACTGGGGAAGCCTAGAGAGTTAATCCCATTTAGTGATGGGCCGGCTTAAGCAATAAATAAACCAAGAAAATAACACTTTTGCCCTTAACTTGTATTTATAACATGTTTTATTGTTTGGCTTTAATAAATCGTTGGTTGTTTATACTTGCAAATTGCTTGAAATATAAACTGCACACAATCCCTTGCACACAACAGTTCCCCCTATACCCGGGGGCAAGTGAGATAACCATAGGGAGTGGGTGGCAGGTACGGTTCGCTGCAGTTAGGGCCTTGTGCCCACCAGTGTGATCGGAAACCACCACTCAAGGTGATAACCTTCCTCTTTTGGCAACAAGACCGACTCTGGCCTTAGTGCTGAGCATGGTTGGACGGCTGGAGAGTGGGGACCCTATAATGGGGGCACCTTGGGGGCCTTAGCCTGGTGAGAACAGTTAGAACCTACCCTAACCAAAGCACCTTTCTGCAGGAAAACCCTACCTCATGATAAAAACGAAGTCTCGCCTGTTCGGGGATGGTCGAATTGTGTGTGCATATGATTGTCGCATTTGTATGTTGCATAGCATAAACAAACAACAGAACAAAATCACAAAAAAATATGTTTTACAAATAAACACCCTTATCTCGGACAGTCTGCCTTTTAGCTAGCCTGGTTCCAGGTTCTTTGCAAGCTAAGTAGCCACGCAGTTCCGACAGAAGAGATAAGGAACGATAAATATTCTTTCGCATAAAGTCATACTTTATCTCGGACAGTCTGCCTTTTAGCTAGCCTGGTTTCAGGTTCTTTGTAAGCTAAGTAGCCACGCAGTTCCGACAGAAGAGATAAAAGGCTATAAAATATAAAATAAAAATTCATTTTTTCTCAAAATTCACAAATAAGACCTGGTTCAAAAATATTGCATTCATAAAACATTCATATAGATAGTTTATTCTTCCAAAAAAATAAAATACATAAAAATACCATACATCATGTAGAAAAAAACATGATAAAATAGCAAAATAAACACTCACATTCATACAATAAACATCATCTTCATCAAAACATACATTTTGGTTTTAGAAAATGGAGGGGACAAGTAGACAAGTGGGGAAGGTGGATATTCTCCGAAGCCATACTGAGAAGCTAGAACGGCTTAGTGCGACGATGCCACCGGAGGTCCGCGCTGACTTTGAAAAGTCCTATGGACGGATTTTGGACCTCCTGAAAATTAGTGTCGATCAAGTCTTCCTCAGGGTACTGATTCACTTTTGGAACTCCAGTCTGCGGTGCTTTGAATTTCCGCAGTTTGACATGGTGCCCACTTTAGAGGAGTATGAAACAATGTTGAAATGGCCCAAGTCAGCCGGGGTTCATATCCGCCACGAGGCGTATACTCCTGCAGCACCAGTCGCTGCCCTTATCCACCTACCGTACCGACAAAGTACCCTGATAGGAAGAGGGAACACCCAGGGATGGAGAGTATCGATGTTAGAAGACCACCTGTCCTACCTGGCTGAGAGGGCAGAGTGGGTTGCCTTCAACAAAACCCTGGCGCTATTAATCTTCGGAACAATCCTGTTCCCCTTCCACCTCGACACGGTTGATCAAGCCGTCTTGGACGCTTTCTTCGCTTGGGACGTGAACTCGAAGAGTCCCCTGCCTGCCATTCTTGCCGACACCTTGCTCTCGGTGGATTTCTGCCATCAGAAGCAAGGGAGAACACTCCGCTGCTGCTCTTCGCTGCTTTATGTGTGGAGCATCACGCACCTCTATGCCTCCAGTCACATGGGGATATTCCCCGACCCCTTGAGAAGCTTCTCCAAGATCCCCCTCCAACGACGTCTGACTGTAGAGTGGAGGGATGAGTTAGAACAAAAGGACGCCAACAGCATATCTTGGGTCTGCCCTTGGTTCCGACCCGGCCCAGTTCTTGTCAGATGCGGGAGCTACCCGAATGTACCCTTGATAGGACTCAGGGGTTGCATAGCCTACTCACCTAGAGTAGCTATGAGGCAACTCATGAGGACTCAAACTACTATCTCCCGAGGGGAACTCGGAGGGCTGTGCTTCTTTGGAGACCCATGCACAATCGCCAACTCACTGACCATGAGGAAAGCATGGGAGAAGCCAGTCTACATGGGAGACAGAGAGCTAGGAAAAGCTCGGGTGATTGTCACCAGTGACTACGAGGCATGGAGGAGAAGAAGAGAGATGGCCCGACCATCCACCACACCCGCGCCAATCGCCAACAACGAAGAGCTACAGGCACAAGTCAACGCCTTGACCCAGAGGGTAGAAATAATGGGAGCCCAGATACGGGCCCTTGAGGAAAAAGAACAAGCCTCTATCCTCACGATTGACGGTCTACAAAGGTAGGGCAAGAAAAAGGATCATGAAATAGAACGCCTCAAGGACCAATGTGCCGATGCTAATGAACAAGCTATCCGAGCATCCAAAACTGCGTAACCAGCTCGAATAGCCAACTACAGAAATAACCGCTAGTCAAGCACACCTTGAGGCGGAATTAGCTCAGCAGGCTCAAACGATCAAGGAATTGTCAGAACAACTCCTCCAGGCTCGGCTAGATCTCCGCCAAGAGCGAGAGAACAACAAAAAACTCAGCCGAGGTCTCTATGAGCTACACATTAAAGAGAAAAGCGGGCTAGCTCAATATGACCAAGTACTACAAGAAAAAGACCGAGTTGTTGCAAGGCTCGATGAACTAGAAGCCTTGGTCATACATCAAGAGGCGAAGATCAAGGAGGCTCAACAGTACAGCGAAGAAATGAGCCAAGCGATCTGCAAACAAAGCGAAGCACTCGCTCACCATGTCCGGGAAGCCGAGAGAGAATTGCAAAGAAAACAAGACCCGCCTGTGGGTTTCTTTAGGCTTTTCCGCTTTTGCCAAAAGACGCTTCGTAGTATGGAATAGGCGAATGTACACTTTTCAAAGAATTAATGAAATCTTTTTCCTTATTTTACACTTGTCTACTTGCATACATGAGCATGCATTTGCATATTTAATTTCCCCTCCTTCACACTTAATAAATAAGATAATAAAAAGGAAGGATTAACTAACATGTCTTCCAACTCAGAAGAATGGAGAGAAAGCCACTCCTAATAAAGCTCACCCCAACGGTCGAATCACCACAAGAGGGAAATAAACCTCGGCCGTTGGTCCTCAAGAATAAGGAAGAGGGGGCCAGGACGCCAGTGCGACTATTTATGCCACGTCCTTTCCCCTACGAGTCAAACAAAGTTGTACCGTGGAGATATGAAGAATCTTCACCAATAAAAGAAGAAATAACAAACATAGCCGGCATTGGGGGCACAACTAGAAGTGGAAGAATCTACTCCCCCAAGGACACACAAGAAAATGTCCTTCAAAATAAAGGAAAAAATAAAAAGACCGAAGAAGAAAAAAAAAATAAGGAATCCAAGGAGGAGACAGAGGAACTACTCCAATTTATAAGACAAAGTGAGTATTCCATTATAGACCAGCTCAACCGAACGCCCGCAAAGATCACATTGCTATCTTTGATAATGAGCTCGGAACCACACCGGAACGCCTTACTGAAGGTCTTGAGCGAGGCGCATGTACCTCACACAATATCCCAAGAAAAGGTCGAGAGGATCGTCAGTCACATTACAACAAGCGATCATCTCGCCTTCACAAAGGAAGAACTCCCTCTCGAAGGGTCAAAGCACAACAAGCCCTTGCATATCTCAGTCAAGTGCAAGGAGTACCTCATTGCTAAAGTTCTTGTGGATAACGGGTCGTCCCTGAACATGATGCCCAAGTGCACACTGGAAAAGTTGACCATCCAAGGAACCCGTCTGCGCCCAAGCAGCACCATCGTTCGAGCCTTCGACGGATCAAAACGGGAAGTAGTGGGAGAGATCAAATTGCCAATTCAAGTGGGACCCACTATCTTCAACGTCGATTTCCACGTAATGGACATTACTCCAGCATACAGTTGTCTCCTCGGCAGGCCTTGGATTCATGACGCTAAGGCAATACCTTCAACGCTCCACCAAAAAGTTAAATTCATAGTGGGTGACAAACTGGTCACGGTCCAAGCAGAAGATGATATCCTGATCAGTGGACCGTCCACCCAACCTTATGTGGATGCGGCTGAAGAGGCCCTTGAAACATCTTTTCAAGCGCTCGAAATTGCCAGTATAGAACGACTTCCCAGAAATACAAGGGTAGCCCGTATGATGTTGAAGCACGGCTACCATCCTGGCCAAGGGCTGGGGGCAGATTCCCAAGGAATGAGGGAACCCCCAGAATTCAAAGACAATCCCCACAAGTATGGCCTAGGATATAACCCTTTCAAGGGCCAAGCGGGAAAAGCAAAAGGGAAGTCCCCCCTTCGCACACTCAAGCAGATTTTCCGAAGTGGAGGGGTGCAAGCGTCAAAAGCCACTCTAGTCATTAGGAAATTTTTTTCTTTGTTCAAGGGATGTAAACCCCATGATTGTTAGAGATTATCCCCCGGGGCAAGCCCGACCCCCGGGCATTTTAGGGCACATATTCCCTTATTAATTAATAAAGAATGATTCTTTCTATCTGCTTCTCTTCTTTCTACTTCTGACTGGACCACATAAACAACCCTGTCTAAGTAAACATAAAAAGAAAAAGAAGAATAAGAAGCGCTTCCAAATAATCAAACTTTCATCATTGTTATCATCATCGAGTTAGCTGATTAGAAGCACATAAAAATAAGACTTCACTTAAGCCATGAAAAAAGTCACGCTTCGCCAATACTGTGAACAAAAAAATAAATCCACAAAAAAAATAAATCCACAAAAAAAAAAAAAAAAACAAACAAAGAAAAAGCCCAGAGAAGCCAAAGGCCAAAGAAAAGGGCAAATTACCCGGTAGGAAACCCACTAAGGGGGCTACGCAAAAAATAGGGTCAACCCGGTAGGATACCCGAACAACAATAAAGGGTAACCTGGACAAAAGTTAGGGTTACAAATAAAGGTCCACTAGGTTTCCTCCAAAATTTTACAAGAGAGAGAACCTAGACAAAAGATAGGGCCAACACACAGTATCCTAGTTCGAAAACCCAAAAGGGTGATCTAGGGAAGTCAGTTAGCTATCTAAAAAGCAATGAAAATAAAACCTAAGAGCGCAGATACAAGAAAGAAGAAAGGGGAAAATGTTTGCTTAGACAAAGCCTAAACACCTAAGCTTAACCTCAGCCAGCCATTCTTACAAATCCTTTTATCAATAAAAATCAACCCTCTAAAACACAAACCATTGATTTTTACCTCCTTTATTTCTTTTCTCTTGACCCTCACGACAATATTCTAATAATTAATTTGGGAATATGGAGGCGTATAGTCAACAAGAGGATTGAAATCCCTAAAGCAAGGAAAAAGGGACACTACATGACAAAAGTGCTCTACAAAAGAAAAAACGAAAAAGAAAAAGAAAAGAAAAGCAAGAAACTACCCTTCAGTCACAAAAAAATCCGGCATGGTACAGCCAAAAGTAAACACAGCGAATCAGAAGGCTTTCAGCGCAACGAGACACGTTGGTTAAATCCTTCTGAAAACTTAATCAAAATAGGCATTATAGGACATCAAAGCATAAAAAACATTGCATGCATAAAATGTTTTTTAGACCAGGTCCTATTACTTCTTTCAAAAAATAGAAAACACAAAAAACAAAAATTTTTCTCTTCCGCAAAACGAGACCGTCGTCTGGGACATCCAGACCGCCGTCTCGTTTACCCGGCAGGACGAGACCGCTGTCTGGACCAACCAGACCGTCGTCTCGTCGCCGGCAAAAACGAGACCGCCGTCTCGGTACACCAGACCGCCGTCTCGACCGGGAGGAGAAACGAGACCGCCGTCTCGTCCACCCAGACGGCGGTCTCGATCTGGAAATATTTCCCTATATATAGGGGGCGCGGCTTTGGGCTTCCTCACAACTCCCTTTGCCTCCAAAACCTCCTCTCCCTCAACTCCTGCACTCCCAAGCCTCCTTTAGTCAAGATGTTCGGCAGAAGCGCTTCTAGAAAGAGAAGGAGCATTGCTGGTGCTAGTAGTTCCGCAGCACCACCACCCCAGGACCCTTCCCAGCTAGTGCCACAACACCAGGCCCGTCTTGAGAACATCCGGACCTACCAGTGGCACCCTATGCTCAAGCTGGATTTTAACATCCTGGCTGAGTTTGGATGGGAGGACGACGTCCGGGTCCATCTAGACAGCATTGGGTGGGGATTTCTGCTGCATCCACCACCTACACATGTATACCCACAGGCGGTGCTGGAATTCTTAGCTTCCGTCTCCTACTCCGAGAGCCCCTCCACGGTCCCGGGCCTACAGCCCACTCAGATGGTGACATATTTTATGGGTGGGCAGTACCGGACTTCCACCCTCCGAGAATTCAACGTGGCCATCGGGTTCGTCCGGCCCGAGGAGGCCATGACCCGGAGTACCGTGACGCCATCCGCTCACGGCCCGCCCACCTTACTCGCCGCCGAGATGTGGCGTGAGCTCACGGGGCCACCACATTGCCCACGCCGATGAGGGGATCTCGCGCTTCCCCAAGCACTCGCATCCGCCACAAGCCGCTGGCCGGAACTATACACGGGAGGAAAGAGAGCCAGTGGCAAAATATCCCTCCCCGACCTCTTCATACTATACCGCATGAGCCAAAGGCGGCGCCGCAACCCCGGTACTTCTTCCCGAGAGCCCTCAAGGACTTCGGGAACAGATCCGCAGGGGCCATCCTCATTGCTCCCCTCATCACCCCCTAGCGTAAAGGTTTGGGTGCCCCGGCCGGAAGAGCCGGCCCACAATCTGCGACCCGAATCCATCGGCGGGTCGATCTTGGTTAGCATGGGAATGCCGATCCGCGAGGAATCAGCTGGCTCTCCACCCCACCCTGGATTTCGCATTGGAGCTCCAGGATGTGATGCAGGAAATGCCTACATCTCCTGACGTCTAGCAGCAACAGCAGCAGCAGCAGCCGCCCCGGTATACAGACGACTTCGCTGGCATGCACCTCCACATGAACGACTGTCGCCGCCGTCCCTTTTCGACGTCGGAGGACGTCTGGAAACGTTTATGCGAGCGGTCGCGAAAAGATGGTTTAGACTTGCGTATTTGTTTTAAAAGGTTTTCGAAAAGGGGTTCTTATGGAGTCGCCACCAATGTTTTGACCATAAACATTGGAAAAGGATAAAAGGTATTGATTTTAATGAAAAACCTGTTAGGAACAAGACAATAATAAAGGAAAGAATGAAGGAGAGAAAAATAAACGACACAAGAATTTTAACGTGGTTCGGCTAAAATATGTATGCCTACGTCCACGACTACACTAGGAAGTAATTTTTATTTCTGTGTGTATCTCAAACTTTACATAGGGTTGCTTATATAACAAAATAGAGAACCTCATCTCACAATCCTAATCGATGTGGGACTAAATCAAGCACCATAATACTAACAATTCTCCCACTTGGAGTTTGATTTACGTTACCACCTAGTGTAGTGCCTTCATCATCAATTTGCTCGAAGGCCAGTTGAGGCAATGCAAAGCCTCAACTTAGTTGTTGTAACAGTCTTGGTCAACATATCAGCGGGATTCTCTGCACCTGGAATCTTCAACAAACTCAAGTCTCCATCATTTATCAGGATATTGGAAAAGGATAAAAGGTATTGATTTTAATGAAAAACCAAACTTGGCCATTATAACCAGAGTTGGGTAAGGGAGTTAGTTACGTGTGGGGAAGGTGTTAGCACCCCACAACGCCCCTTTCGGGTTCCCTATGACAGATCAATTCATTTTAAGAGAAGACTTCGAGAAATTACGCGATTACCCTATTTTATAATATTAAAATGGCTATCTACATGATAAAGCTAAATAAAGCAATAAAAGAGATATAAAAATGGCTATCTACATGATTTTATTCTACATGGCACAAACAGTAAATAAAGCTAAATAAAACAATAAATAAAGCAATAAAAGAGAAGAGAATTGAAAAGAACCTCCGTAGCAAGCTTTGTATTGAGAATCTCGAACTGTGAGGATGTGTTTTGGCAACCCCTCTCTCTACACAGTACTCTCCTCACCAATACAAGATCGACTCCACTAAAAATTTAAAGAAGAATCAAATGCGGGAATATAATTCCTTAACCGATTGTTACCTATTTAAGGCAATCGGAAAGATCATTCGAGAAAGGGGGAGAAGTAGACAAGTGCTCGAGTTTTGAAAGTGTTTCGAGCTCTCGGAGTGTCCGTGGTCCGAAAAAGTGGCAAATGAGCCTCCTATTTATAGTTTTCGTAGTCGGCGCACTTTGGGACCACCGTCCGGGTTGGGACGGCCGTCCTGGATTGGGATGGTCATCCCAAATGTCATTTTTACACAGTGGTGAGACCACCGGGGGACTCGGACGGCCGTCCCACTTGAAATTGGCCTTGGGACGGCCGTCCCAACTTCGGACGCGCGTCCCAACTCGAATCCGGAGGGTTGGGACGGCCGTCCCAACTTGGGACGGCCGTCTCAACCTCGTTCGCCGCGTTTCGCGTTCGGGACCACCTCGTTGTGTTTGGGACCACCTGTTGTGTTTGGGACCACCTGTTGTGTTTGGGACGGCCCTGTTGATGCCGATAGGTGTCCGTTGAAGCTTTATCTTCGTGTAGGAAGTCTCCTTTGTTCGTTATCGTGTAGACGAGCGATCTCTGTATTGGTTGCGGGAGGTTTCCTCGTTTTTGGGAAGCCGGATGAACTCCATCTTCGGGTGAAGTTCCTCTAGCTTTTTCTTTTGAGAGGCTGGGCAAAATTAGGGGTCTACAGCTGCCCCCCCTTCACCTGCCTAACTAATTCGTTGGTTTTAATATGCCGACAAAATTAGTTGGTAGGGGAAGGAGTTAACCCTTTTGCCCAGTCATCCTTCGGATGCTGCTCCTTGTTGATCCTCCAGATGATAAATATTTTGATAGGTACTAACCCCTATCTGGTTTGAGCCTCCTTTTGTTAAGACTTTGGTGAGTACTTACCCTCACCGGGTATAAGTCTGTATTTTTACTAGACTTTTGTGGGTACCTACCCCCATTAGGTATGAACCTTATTCTGCAAGGTTTTGGTGAGTACTTACCCTCACCTGGTATGAGTTTACGTTTTGCTTAAACTCTTATGGGTACTTACTTCCGAGGTGCTCAATCACCAAACTATCCTTTAATAGAAGTAAGGTCTTTGTACCCATTTTTTTACAATGCTCCCGGTGAGTATTTTTACTCCACTTGATGCATTTTTGATAAGCCTCGTTCTACAAGGCCTAGGTGAGTACGCACCCCACCCGGTGTGAATGATAAGCCTCATCCTTTAAGGCTTAGGTGAGTACGCACCCCCACCTGGTGTGAATGATAAGCCTCATTCTGCAAGGCTTAGGTGAGTATGCACCCTCACCCGGTGTGAATGATAAGCCTCATTCTTCAAGGCTTTGGTGAGTACACACCCCCACCCGGTGTGAATGATAAGCCTTTTTCACAAGGCTTAGGTGAGTACACACCCCCACCCGGTGTGAATGATAAGCCTTTTTCACAAGGCTTAGGTGAGTACACACCCCCACCCGGTGTGAATGATAAACCTTTTTCACAAGGCTTAGGTGAGTACATAACCCCCACCCGGTGTGAATGATAAGCCTTTTTCACAAGGCTTAGGTGAGTACATACCCCCACCCGGTGTGAATGATAAGCCTTTTTCACAAGGCTTAGGTGAGTACACATCCCCACCCGGTGTGAATGATAAACCTTTTTCACAAGGCTTAGGTGAGTACATACCCCCACCCGGTGTGAATGATAAACCTTTTTCACAAGGTTTGGGTGAGTACACACCCCCACTCGGTGTGAATGATAAACCTTTTTCACAAGGTTAAGGTGAGTACACACCCCCACCCGGTGTGAATGATAAGCCTCATTCTTCAAGGCTTAGGTGAGTATACACCCCCACCCGGTGTGAATGATAAGCCTCATTCTTCAAGGCTTAGGTGAGTACGCACCCCCACCTGGTTTGAATGATAAACCTTTTTCACAAGGTTTAGGTGAGTACACACCCCCACCCGGTGTGAATGATAAACCTTTTTCACAAGGTTTAGGTGAGTACACACCCCCACCCGGTGTGAATGATAAACCTTTTTCACAAGGTTTAGGTGAGTACACACCCCCACCCGGTGTGAATGATAAGCCTCATTCTTCAAGGCTTAGGTGAGTATGCACCCTCACCCGGTGTGAATGATAAGCCTCATTCTTCAAGGCTTAGGTGAGTATGCACCCCCACCCGGTGTGATTGATAAGCCTCATTCTGCAAGGCTTAGGTGAGTATACACCCCCACCCGATGTGAATGATAAGCCTCATTCTTCAAGGCTTAGGTGAGTACGCACCCCCACCTGGTGTGAATGATAAACCTTTTTCACAAGATTTAGGTGAGTACACACCCCCACCCGGTGTGAATGATAAACCTTTTTCACAAGGTTTAGGTGAGTACACACCCCCACCCAGTGTGAATGATAAGCCTTTTTCACAAGGCTTTATAGGATGAACTTTTTTTTGTAGTCAATCCTATGATCATCTATTTTGGAGATGAGTTAACGGCTACTCGTTTTTGGTCATGCGTCTCTCGGGAGTAATTTTTTTCTTTTTGACTTTTCTATTTTAGTCATCCTGGTTTTACCAGGGATTTCCGTATTTTGGCTTTTCTTATTTTAGCCATCCGACTTCTGCGGGGATTCTTTGATTTTGGCTTTTCTGTTTAGCCATGGGGATTTCATTGTTTTGGCTTCTTCTTTTAGCCATCCGGTCTTTGCCGAGGATTTTTGATTGCCTCTTTTTTAGACAGGAATCCTCTGGGGATTTGTTTTCTATTAGTTGCGCCTCTTGATTAGGCGGAAATTCACTTGGGGAGATTCTTGTTTGGTTGCGCCTCTTGATCAGGCGGAAATCCTCTGGGGATTTGAGCTTTTTGTTGATTGTGTCTTTTGTTTAGGCAAGAACCCACTTGGGGATGTGATTTCTATTTGGTTGTGCCTGTTGATTTAGGCATATGCTTCAATAGTGGTGAAGACTTAGGTTTTGGATTGCCTCTTGCATAGGCCGATTTCCCATTTCTTGGGGATATTGGCTTTCTGCTTGCCTGTTGGAAGTGCGAGACTTTTCTTTTCACTGGGGATATATGTATTTGGGAATTTATACGCGATTCCCCGAGGATATAAGCTTTGTAGTTTTGCCTTCATTTGGTAGGCTCGATGGGGATTTTCTTTTCGGTGATCTGCTGGGGAATTGATTTCATTCCGGAGATCTTATATTGGATTGCCCCTAAGGGAGGAATGGAGTTTTTGACCATTTATTTGTTTGAGCTGGCTTTGCCTATGCTCTTATTCTTGCTGGGGAATAGGTTTCTACCCTTTTCTTGCAATTTCTTCTTTTTTTTTGCGATTTAGTTGTTGCATATGTGCTCCTTTTATGCACATTGGCTTGATCTTTGGATGAGAAAGGATATATAATTTTTCTTCCTCTTTTCTTTTTGGTGATCCCTGGGGAATTTTTCTTTGTTTCTTGGGGATCAAATCCTTGATTTGATTTTTTATGATGGAGTCTTGGCTCCGACTTTTGTGAAGCTCTTATTTGAGTTGGAAGATGGAAAAAATCTTTTGTTTTCCTCTTTTTGTAGACGTTTCTTGATATGCTCTGTTAGGAGACATTTATTTGACCTTTTTCTTGTGGTGGCCTCCGTTAGGGGATAAAAAGTTTTTCTTTCTTTTCCTTTGGTTGCCCCCTAATGATGTGGAGGATTTGATTTCGTATTTTCTTTGATGGACTCTTATGTAGTCCTTATTCTCCTTATTCTCCTTATTCTGCTTTGGGGAAGTAACGGAGACTCTTGCATGAGTGTGGTTGATGACTCATGTGGCGATGAAGCTGAGTCGTGAAGTAGTCTTTTTGTTTTGCCTTTGGAGTAGGCAAGGATCCTCTTGGGGATGGTCAAGCCTTTCAATTTGGCTTTTTCATTTTGATGGTGTCCTTCTTTCTTGGATGGAAGGATGCTGATTGCAGCTTTGAATGACTATGTTTGATGACTCATGTGGTGGTGTTGAGTCAGGGAGTAAGCTTTTTGTTTTGCCTTTGGAGTAGGCAAGGATCCTCTTGGGGATTATCAAGTCTTTCCGTTGGCTTTTTCGTTTTTGATGTACCTTCTTTTATTGGTGTAGAAGGTTGGTGATTGGAGCCAGTTTCTTCGAAGCTCTTTATTTTGCTAAAGTGGTTCAGATTTCGCCTTTTTCCATCGTGGTTTAGTTTTTATCGCGAGCTGTTTTGAAATCTGGCTTTTTAGTAGATCATGTGTGCCTTTTACTCTGTACACATGGGCTTTTTGAATGCGAAGTATAAAACGAAATAACGATTTTTATTCATTCATGCTTTTTGTTGGATACATTTCAAGCATATTTAAGACACCGAAAGCTATATAAATAAATCCTAATCGTCCGCCTCGGGTCGGAATGGGCGGATGGTACCTGGTGAAGGGAAGCGGCGGAGTAGGCGGCGCTGGAATCTCGCCTGAGTCCGGACCAGGCTCTCTATCTGGCGGTCCGTCTCGTCTTGCTCGACGCTTAGCCGGCCAAACTGGCTGGCGTATGAACTGGAACTCTCCTTCCATGTATGCATGCTCCTCGTCCAGGGCGTCGGTACAGAGCCGGGAAATCGGAATCTCGTGACTCGCTGTTGGGATTCCGAGGTAGTAGGGATATCTTGCGGCGTATTGAAATCGCGCATATCCCATGAAATCGAGATGATAGGGTTTAAGATGAAACCCGACCCCTCTCGCTGAGGATATTCATGTGCGTCGAGCATTCCTCCGTTGATCGGTTCTGGTCGAAGTTCAGCTGGGAGATCTTCTCCATCGGTACATCCCCAGTATTCAGCAAGAGGGGTAAGGAAGGGAGCCACCATGATCGCTCCCGCTAGTCCCCGAGTACCGCATTCCTTTACAGCCTTCAGGAAGGCGTATCCTGGGTTGCATCGGTGTCCCCGATGCATGCGGTAGACTATAAAAAGATCAGCCAGCGTGACCTTTCCCTAGCTTTCCTTCCTGCCGTGAATGGTCCCAAGCAAGCAATTTGTGGCGGATGCGAAGAGGGGGATTGAAGGCTGCACCCTTCAGATTAGATGGGAGATTGATAGCTCCAGGTAATCTCCTTCCACATACCGGTGGTGGTGAGAACAGTAGGTTTTTCCGGATATGCGGATCGATACTCGGTGTTCTTGTATCCGCTCGTTGGCAGAAACCCATGATGACATTGAAGTCATCCGAGAGCGAGTGGTCCGTGAGGCTCTGTCCATCCAGTGAGGAGACGGCTTGTGTTGGTGGCACTCCAGGAGTTGTAGATGGCATTTCCATCATGTTGACAGAGGCAAGAAACTCCATTGTTGTTGTGCGGTGGATCCGAGTAGGTGCTTCATTGAGCAGAAAATCCCATCCTATGTTGTGGATGAATCTTCTGACATCTTGCTCCCAGCCGAATGTAGCTAGGATCCCGAAGTCTAGTCGCAGCATCGGGTACCAGGCAAATTGTTGGATATTTGCCAGTCGTTGTTGGTGTGCTTCAGCCATCATCATGCTAGTGACAGGAGCTCTTCTAGCAGCAGTCCTGGTGCGTTTTCTTCTGGACGAAGCTTCTCCGTGTTCCATTGTGAGTTCTATTCTCTTAGAAATGCTAAAAATGTATGGAAGAGGAGGAAAAGCAAGATAGGAATGCTTGGAATGAGGTACCAAGGCTCAAACCCGCGCCCCACCTATATAGGCCACGCAGGAGAGTTTGGGACGACCGTCTGGGTTGGGACGGCCGTCCCGAATGGCAAAATTGCATAGGCTGGGACCCCCTCCTGAGACGCACGTCTCAAATGAAAAATGACACTTGGGACGGCCGTCTGGACTTTGGGACGGCCGTCCCAAGCTTCTTATGCTGGTTTTTTGATTTTTTGAGTGATTTTTGATGAATTTGAAGATAGGACTCCCTTCATTGATGTTTTAATGCATGTAATGCTTTATGATATGCATCCTATGATCTATTTCAGTTGATATTTCGAAAGTTTTAACTGATATGCTTTGACTTCGGGTGCATTCTTGGTGTTGTACCTTAACGTCATCTTGTTTCGTGGATAACAAACTTAGCTGTATTGATTTGCCGTTTGGAATTTTCTTTGCTATGGCCGAAGAGCAATCTTTCGTTGTAGAACAACTGCCATGTCAATGTCCTTCTTCCTTTCCTTAGGGATTTCAACCTTCCTATTGGTCACTATGTTACCACATTCCCCTTTATTACTTGAATGCTTTATAGTGAAATGGTCAAGAGAAAAGAAAGAAAAGGATTTACAACAAAGGCTTGTGTTTTAGAGGGATATTTTTTATAATAGAGGTTTTTGTAAGAATGGCTAGCCAAGGTTGGTCTGTGTTTAGGCTAGTTTAGAGAAATGTTTCATTCTTATGATGTGGCGTCGTTGTTTACTGTTTTATGGCGCCTTCTTGGCTGATTGACTAACTTTCCTAGTCCGCCCTTTCGAGTTTTCAGCCTAGGATGCTGTGCTTTTTGTCCTAACTTTTGTCTAGGTTTCCTTTTTGTATTTATTTTTTAGGAATACCTAGCGGACTTTTCATAACCCTAACTTTTGCCCAGGTTACCCTTTATTATTGTTCGGGTCTCCTGCCGGGTTTACCCTAACTTTTGTGCGGCCCCCTTTGTGGGTTTCCCGCCGGGTATTTTGCCCTTTTATCTTTTGTCTCGGCCTTTGGCCTCAACGGGCTTTTCTTTTATATGCGTATATTTTTTCGCAAGACATTGTCAAAACTTGATTTTGTCAAGATAAATTTCATTTGTGTTTCTAGTTAATCAATCATTTTTTTGACTTTTCTTTGCGGCGCTTTAATTATTCTGATGCATTTAGAACAAAACATTTATCTAAACTTTGTTTTATTAAAATGGGGTATAGATACATTTAGCAAGAAAAGAAGCAGATAGTAAGAATAGCATTCTTTTTGTAATTTCAGGGAAATGTGTTCCCTAAAGATGCTCGGGGGACGGGCAAACCCCGAGGAGTGATCTCTAATAGTCACTAGATTTACATCCCTTAGAATCGGAAGAAGGACACCTAATGACTAACGCTACCCTTTGCGCTAACACCCCTCCTTTTCGGAATACCATCTTCGAGGGGTAAGACTTCCCTATTTTCCGTTTGGCTTGATCTTTTGTAGGGTCATACCCTAATCCATACTTTAGCGGATTATCTTTGAAATCTGGTGGCTCTCTTATTCCTTGAGCGTTCTTTCCAAGCCCCTGTCCTGGGCGATATCCATATCTTTTCATCATCTGGGCCACCTTCATGCTACTAGGGAGTCTTTCGATATTGGCAATTTCGAGTGCTTGAAAAGATGTTTCAAGAGCCTCTTCAGCTGCATCCACATATGGTTGGACAGACGGTTTGCTTATTAGAAAGTCTTCTTCAGCTTGAACTGTGACTAGTTTAGCATTTGTCACAAACTTGACTTTCTGGTGGAGCGTCGAAGGTATTGCCTTAGCGCTATGAATCCAAGGTCTACCAAGGAGACAATCTGTATGTCGGCGTGATATCCATCACGTGGAAGTCTATGTTAAAGGTAGCAGTCCGATTTGAATTGGTAGGCTAATTTCTCCTATTACCTCACGTCTTGATCCATCAAAGGCTCGAACAATTGTATTACTCGGGCGCATGTGGGTTCCTTGCACTGTTATCTTGTCGAGTGTGCCTTTAGGCATAACGTTTAGGGATGACCCATTATCCACTAGGACTTTGGAAATGAGATATTCCTTGCATTTAAGAGAAATATGCAAGGGCTTGTTGTGATTTGACCCTTCTAAAGGGAGTTCTTCATTTGTGAAAGTAAGGTGATTGTTAGCTGTGATATTACCAATAATTCCTTCAAACTTGTCTTGGGATATTGCATGTGGAACGAATGATTCATTCAAAACCTTTAATAGTGCGCTTCGATGCGGTTCCGAACTCATGATGAGTGATAACAAAGTTATCTTTGCTGGAGTACGATTGAGTTGATCAATAATAGAGTACTCACTTTGTCTTATGTACTGGAGTAGCTCATCTGTCTCCTCCTTGGATTCCTTTTCTTCTTCGGCTTTATTTTTCATTTTATCTTTATGAATATTATCTTGTAATTCCTTGGGGGAATATATTCTTCCGCTTCTTGTCATGCCCCCAATCACGGCTATGTTGGAGATGTCTTGATTGACCATCGATTCTTCCGAGTATCTCCGAGGTACAGCTTTATTTGATGAATAAGGGAAAGGACGAGGTACAAATAAACGTAAAGGCGTTATTGTTTCTTCCCTTTTATCGATTGGAATGATTAACGATGCTTGTTTGTTATCGTCTTCGGATTTATTGACCGTCGTAGAGATTTTGATGACGAAAGGCTTCTTTTCCATTTTTCGATTCGTGGAAAGCACATCAGCTTAATCCTTTCTTTTTATTATCTTTATTTATTAAAATGAGGAGGGATATGTGAATGTATGCAATTTATGAATGCAATAGACAATTTAAGGGAAAAAATCTTTTTATTAGAAAGTGTAAATCCTTCTATACAATGCTTTGAAGCGAGTGCTGACAAAAACGGAAAAGCTTGAAGAATCCTATAGGTAAATTAGGCTTTCTTCGTAATTCATCCTCAGCTTGTTCTCACATGGTTTCCGAGTATCTTGATTTGCTCATGTACTTGCCCGACTCATATCTTCACTATCTCGACAAGCCACTCTCATCTTTTCTCCTAGATGAACGATCAAAGCATGCTGCTCGGTCAGACCTCTCTCTTACTTGGTCTCTTTCACGAAGTAGTTGACCGTATTGAGCTAATCCATCTTTTTCTTTTTTACGTAGCTCCTCCAGGTCTTCTCTCGTATTTTTCAGCGGTTTCCCACCACTTTTGTGCTTCGACCGAGTATTCGCTAGATCATCATGTATTAGCTTGATCGTTTTTGCTCGTTCGCAAGCGTACTCTCAAGATGTGCTATTTCATCGCTCATGTCCCGGAATAGGCTATCTTGCTCAAGCCTCGGCATCTTCAATGCTTGTCTAGCTTCTTCTTGGTAGTCAGCATAATCATTCTTGAGAAGCTCTATCTCATGGTCCTTCTTTTTGCATTGCCTTTTTAGACCATCTATTATAAGGGTTGATTCTTGCTCTTTTCCTTCGAAGGCTCTTAGCTGAGCTTCCATGACTTCAACCTTTTTATGTAATGCATTGACTTATAATTGCAGCTCTTCATTCACTAAAGTTGTAGTGATTGTAACAGATGGTTGGGGTATCCCTCTATTTTTCCTCCATTCCTCGTACTCGCGGGATGTAGATACCTGAGTCTTTCCAAGTTCTTTGTTCCCCATGTAGACTGGTCTTTCCCATGCTTTCCGGACAGCAGATACTTCTTCAAAGCTATGGGAATAGTGGCACAGACTCAGTCCTCTGAGCTCTTCTTGGGTTGGCGCAATCTGGGTTCTCATAAGTTGTCTCATAGCCATTTTAGGAGAGTAGGTTATACAACCTCCGAGACCTAGAAGTGGTATGCTCGGGTAATCTCCGCATCGTACCGGAATATAACCGGGTCGGAACCAAGGACAAACCCAAGATACATGCTCTATGCTCCAGTTTTCTAACTCGGCTTTCCACTCTAAAGCTTGACGATGTTGAAGAGGGATTCTTGAGAAACTTCTTAAAGGGTCGGGAAATACACCCATGTGGCTTGAGGCGTAAAAGTGAGTAACACCCCATACATATAGCAGTGAAGTACAACATCCGAGTGTTTTTCCCTGTCTCGTCGGCAAAATTCTACGTAAGCGGGGTATCGGCAAGGATTGCAAGTATAGGACTCGTGAATATAAGTCCCGGGCAAAGAATGCGTCCATTGCGAGCATGATCCACGATGTTCACATGGAATGGGAATAATATGATTCCAAACATTGCTAATGCTAGAGTCTTGTTGAATGTAGACCAGTCCTTCTTTTCAGCTAAAGAGACTAAGTGGTCTTCTATTATAGCCATTTTCCAACCTCCGATATTCCCTTTTCCCTCTAGGGTAGATTGATGAGGAGGCGATCGTATAATAGTAGCAACCTTACTCACGGCCGTATATTCTCCTCGAGCGAGACATAAATCCCAACCGATTGAGGCCATCTAACCATGAGTTCATATTCTTCTAAGGTTGGTACCAAGTCAAACTGCGAGAATTCGAGCGGTGTAAATCGGGACTCCGGAAGTGGACCAATGCTCTAACAAATATTGGATCAATGCTGATTTTTAGGAGGTCAAGAATTCTTCCGTAAGACTTCTCAAAGTTAACATAGACCTCCGGCGGCATACATGTACACAAATGCCTTAACTTCTCTACACGGCATAGAAGGATCTCCACTTTCTTTAACCGTCTATTACTTGGATCCCTCCATTGTCTAGCAGTAAATGAAAATGCATGATATGAGGATGAGTTTTTGCAAATGCGTGTATGCAAGTGTTTGTTTTTCTAAGTATTATCATGTTTTGTTCCTAATATGATTCATGGTAGTACTGGGTTTTTCTCGAAAAGAAAACTTATCTATATGAATGTTTATGGATTTTGATGAAGAGAGTCCTATTTTCTTCCCTTTTTATTTTTGATGAAGAAAAGGTGATATGAATTATGAGACTTTTATTAATAATTTTTTTTATTTTATAATAAAGGTATTTTTATGATTTTAACTTGTTTTTTCATTTTTTTTTTGTATGATTACCCTATGCTAATGCATCAATACAAATGCGAGCAAACGTATGTACACACAATTCATACATCCACGAGCAGAGTCACGCTTATTTAATCACGAGGTAGGGTTTTCCTGCAGAAACGTGCTTGGTTTAGGTGGTTCTCACTGTTCTCACCAGGCCAAAGGTCCCCAAGGTGCCCCCATTATAGGGACCTCTCAATCTCTTAGTCCTCGGGTCATGCACGGAACTCCGTGGCGACACCCTTAGACCGAAAAAAGAGAGTTATCACCTTGAGTTGGTGGTTTTCCGACAACGGTAGTAGCCCCGTGTGCCAACTAACCGATCGTATCTGCCACCCACTCCCTATAGATATTCACTCTTGCCCCCGGGTATAGAGGGACTGTTGTGTGCAAGGGTTTTTGTGTGCAATTTATATTTCAAACAATTGCAGAAATAATCATACAGCAGTTATATAAAGCCATACAATAAAAACATACAGAAGGGTAAAGGCGTAATTTCAAATCTTTACTTAGTTTGAATTTATCTGTCACTAAATGGGATCAACTCTCTAGCTTCCCCAGCGGAGTCACCATCTGTCGCCGCCGTCCCTTTTCGACGTCGGAGGACATCTGGAAACGTTTATGTGAGCGGTCGCGAAAAGATGGTTTAGGCTCGCGTATTTGTTTTAAAAGGTTTTCGAAAAGGGGTTCTTATGGAGTCGCCACCAATGTTTTGACCATAAACATTGGAAAAGGATAAAAGGTATTGATTTTAATGAAAAACCAAACTTGGCCATTATAACCAGAGTTGGGTAAGGGAGTTAGTTACGTGTGGGGAAGGTGTTAGCACCCCACAACGCCCCTTTCGGGTTCCCTATGACAGATCAATTCATTTTAAGAGAAGACTTCGAGAAATTACGCGATTACCCTATTTTATAATATTAAAATGGCTATCTACATGATAAAGCTAAATAAAGCAATAAAAGAGATATAAAAATGGCTATCTACATGATTTTATTCTACATGGCTCAAACAGTAAATAAAGCTAAATAAAACAATAAATAAAGCAATAAAAGAGAAGAGAATTGAAAAGAACCTTCGTAGCAAGCTTTGTATTGAGAATCTCAAACTGTGAGGATGCGTTTTGGCAACCCCTCTCTCTACACAGACTCTCCTCACCAATACAAGATCGACTCCACTAAAAATTTAAAGAAGAATCAAATGCCGAAATATAATTCCTTAACCGATTGTTACCTATTTAAGGCAATCGGAAAGATCATTCGAGAAAGGGGGAGAAGTAGACAAGTGCTCTGAGTTTTTGAAAGTGTTTCAGAGCTCTCTGGAGTGTCTGTGGTCTGAAAAAGTGGCAAATGAGCCTCCTATTTATAGTTTTCGCAGCTGGCGCACTTTGGGACCACCGTCTGGGTTGGGACGGCCGTCTGGACTGGGATGGCCGTCCCAAATGTCATTTTTACACAGGGCGAGACCACCAGGGGACCTGGGACGACCGTCCCACTTGAAATTGGCCTTGGGACGGCCGTCCCAACTTCGGGACGCGCGTCCCAACTTCGGGACGCGCGTCCCAACTGAATCTGGAGGGTTGGGACGGCCGTCCCAACTTGGGACGGCCGTCTCAACCTGTTCTGGCCAGTTTTCGCGTTTCGGGACCACCTGTTGTGTTTGGGGCCACCTGTTGTGTTTGGGACCACCTGTTGTGTTTGGGACCACCTGTTGTGTTTGGGACCACCTGTTGTGTTTGGGACCACTTGTTGTGTTTGGGACGGCCTGTTGATGCCGATAGGTGTCCGTTGAAGCTTTATCTTCGTGTAGGAAGTCTCCTTTGTTCGCTATCGTGTAGACGAGCGATCTCTGTATTGGTTGCGGGAGGTTTCCTCGTTTTTGGGAAGCCGGATGAACTCCATCTTCGGGTGAAGTTCCTCTAGCTTTTTCTTTTGAGAGGCCGGGCAAAATTAGGGGTCTACAACGACCTATGCCAGCAGCTCAACGGTATGGCTGTGAGGCAAGAACAGGTGTCCCAGAGGCATGATCAGCTCTCCCAAGCGGTGGAGCAATTGTCCCAAAGGCAGGAGGCCTTTGACACCCGACTGGGGGAAATGTACCAGTACCAACAAAGCATGCGCCAGGATTGGGCAACTTTTCAGCAGAGGTACCAGGATGAAGTCCAAGAGCAGGAGGACTTCAGATACCATATGTACCAGCATTACCCTCCCCAGGGATCGGGCCCAGAAGATAGCCCCTAGGGATAGTAGCTCCAAAAATAGGGTTGTAATAAAATTTTCCCAATAAATAAAATTCTATTTCATGCATCTTTTTGCCATCCTTTCCAAAAGTCGGCGTAACAAAAAAAGCTTAAAAGAGAAAAGACACACGCTCAATAAAAAGCCAGAATCCGAAATCGCGAGAAAAAAAGAGATAAAACCGCGAGAAAAAGGCAGGATTAAGCCATCAAAACAACCAACAAAGTTTCGACAAGAGTCGAACGAACACAAAATCCCCGGCACAGCCCGGACGACCATTCTAGAAAGATCCAACCACAATTACCAAAACATAGAAATCACTCCCCAGGGAGCCGGCGCATGATCAGAATCAGTAAGCCGCCACCTTCGCCAAAGGACCAGCTACCGCAAAAAGGGGCGTCCAGAGGCACCAAACCAGACGAGGGTTCGTACTCGTCAACCAAAGGATCAGCTACCGCAAGATGGAGCATCCGGAGGTCAAACACCAGATGGGGGTGTGAACTCATCAAGCCTTACAAAAGGGGGCTTACCGGGCGGGGGTTAGTACTCGTCAAACACCAGATGGGGGTGTAAACTCATCAAGCCTTACAAAAGGGGGCTTACCGGGCGGGGGTTCGTACTCGTCAAACCAAATGGGGGTTCATACCCATCAACCGAAGGATCGGCTCCGTCAGAAGGAGTTCTTGAGGTCTTACCACGTGTTCACCGAAGGGATCGACTACGCCAGCAGTAGTATCTCGGAAGTGCACGAACACCAAAGTCTTCCCCAGAAGATCAACCGCCGCAAGACGGGACGTCTGAAGGGCAACTGGGCAAGAGGGTCAACTCCTTTACCCCCCAGTCGATCATCCCGGCACAGAAGGCCAGTAGTCGACCGGACGGGTAAAGGGGGGGCAGCTGTAGACCCCAAATCTTGCCCGGCCTCCAAATAAAGACCAGAAGACCTCCTATTTGAAGATGGACAAGCCTAACAAGCCATTAGGAGAGACTATTAGGCCCCATACTAGGATAGGAGGGAGTTTCTGTACCAAAAAATAAGTTTTCTCGCTTTGAAGGGACGAGACCGCCTTCTGGACCAACCAGACCGCCGTCTCGCCTCACGCAGGGGGCGAGACCGCCGTCTCGCTTAACGAGACGGCAGTCTCGCCACCCGCGAAGAACGAGACGGCGGTCTCGTTCAGCCAGACGGTGGTCTCGCCATTTTGATAGGTCGAGACGGCGGTCTCGTTGGACGAGACGGCGGTCTCGACCCTGTCAGACGAGACCGGCGGTCTCGCCACCTGACAGCGCGAAAACCTATAAATAGGGGCTCTCCCCCCCTCATTTTCACACACCACAGCTACATAGCTCTCCCTTCTCTCTAAAAACTTCTCTCTAGAATCCCTCCGACGCATTTCCGGAGCTTCTGAGTGTTTTCAAGAGTGATTTTCGGCGTTCGAGAAGTTTTCCGACGTCTTGTAGAGTGAAGGGTTGCCATAAAGCACCCTATTTTTTAGAGAATTAATATAAAAAGCGTGCTTCGAAGGTTCAAATTCTCTCCCTTCATCTTTACCGTTTTTATCTTAAATTATGCAATAGATATTAGGGCCATGTAGTCATACTTTTAAATTCCGCAGAATAAAAAGGGCGAAAGTGTATTTTTCTAGTTTATCAATAAAATAAGTCGGCCTGTCATAGGGAACCCGAAAGGGGCGTCGTAAAGGGACTAATACTCCCTTTTCACGTAACCAACTCCCTTACCCAACTCTGGTTCTAATGACCAAAGTTGGTTTTCGAAAACCAACGCCTTTTAAAACCCCTTTTCCGATGTTTCTGGTTAAAACGTCGGTGGCGACTCCATAGAACCCAAACTAAATAAATCCCTGGGTTAGCCCGGTTATCGGACAACTCAGGGATACTTGTGAAAACCTCGTCTCTAGGTTAGCCCGGTTATCGGACAACCTAAGGACGTTGTAACCACCAATAAAAAACGCGAAAATCAAAGAAGAGTCGAAAAACCATCGCGTCGCTCCGACCGCGCCCCCATTTTTGGGGAGGCGGCGACTATAATATTATATAATTCAAACTACATAATAAAAGAATATAATACAAACATACAAACTAAAAAATCTATTACAAACTAAAAGTTAATATAAACTAAGCTACCTAAACTACATAATACACACAATATAATATGAACAAGAACTTAAAAAGTTATGTACTAGAATTGTTGAACAAAAAATTTTGCCCATTGTTCCCGAATTTGGGTAATATCATATTCTGGTAATGGAGATGGATCTTGAAATACCTGAAACATTAATTTGACTCTTGTAAACATGCAATATGAATAAAGTTAAATAAACTTAACTAATGTTAAAAACAATTACCTCCGTCCAAGAATCAATTATACTCGCACAAACAATGGCTCTCATCCAATACATAACATAGTAACCACATTCAAACGAGTCCTGTTTGCTTATTACACTCGAAATGATGCAAAAAAACATAATGTTATTTTCAAAATTTAAATACAAACAATAATTATGGTATTCACTTATATAAATAAGTTTCTAACCTTAGGATAAATGAACTGCAAAGTCTTTGTTCTAGGTTTTCCACTTAGAACATTAGTTCTAGACACGATTCTAAGTGAAAAAAAAGTCATATATTATTCAATATGTATTTACAATTTAAAAACATAATTAATGAATAAAAGATAAAGTTACCCTTGTAATAAGTTTTTCATTTCTTGACTCGGTTTCCGATGTAATGAACAAAACCACACCACGAGTGTAATCTCGTGGTATGATTACAATTAACTCGCCAATGGGATCTACATTGTATGACATAAAAATTAGTCACAAAAATATAAATTAAAATACAAATTAAAATACTAACCCTTCAATGTATGGAGCCAAATATATATGTCTTTTTGAGTCACTCATCCATGTTTGCATATATTGTTGGATTCCAACCTTTGTATTTCCAGATTTTTGGATGGATTGAGGCTCAATAAATCCATATACTTCGGATTTTTTTTGTTCCACACTCAATTTGTCAATGTACCTAAAACAATTAATTATAAGTTGAATATAATTATTATAATCTTAGAAACATAAATGAGAATGACTTACATTGCCCACAATTGTATGATGGAAATGTTTAACATGCAATTTCCCCCAGCAATTTCTAAAGCATCGGGCAAGGAAATGTATAATGGAACACTGGAATTGTCAATTCAAAACACTCTAACATCTCATTGTATCTGACACGGTCTCTTCCTCAATCGTGGTAATATGGTCAACAACATAGAGATGGGATCATCATCACATTCTGTCAAATCCTCATCAATAATAGGTTGTTTTTTATGCTTAGCACGATGCAAGTCCTCCTAAACAAAAGATAACAATTAATTAAACATTTATATAATTATAATACTATAAAAGAGAAAATAGACAATATATATATATATATATTACCTTGGTCTGTGCTGATAGTGGCATAACCAAACGTCTTGGCCAAGCCAAGAATGTCCCGCTTGCCTGCCCCACTAATTGAATCTCTTCATTAGGAAAAGGCACTGGAGCATTAGCATCATGAACTTCATCAACTACTACTTGTGTCCAGTCTGCCTGTAGAGGGATACCATGGATGGTTAAACCACCCTCAAAAACTCGACCAATAGCCACTAGATGCGGGGGTCATCTTCAACATATAACTCACACTGGTGTGATGCATCAGTCTGAGTATATTCTCCTGAAGGATCAGTAGCAGTAGCACCACAACTCGCTTTAGTGCTGACTCGAACAACATCATGTTCAATTGTTTGAGGTGTTCCTTGAGTCTGTTGCTGAGAGCGGGCGAGAGATTCAATTTTCTCATCAAACTCTTGCTGCAAGGACTACCTTATTTGATTCAACTTTCCTTCAAACTGGATCTCCATTTTATGCAAGGCCTCTTGCCTGCAAGAGTCAGTAGTGGTCCTTCGTGATGTTGGACCAAAGTAATCACGAAGGCCCCAAGATCCACCAGCACCACGCACACGTCCTGAGTAATCTGGTTTTCCTATGGTTGTCGCCAATATATCTTGTCGACCATGAGGAATAAATGATCCTTGGGTGCTCTGCTCAACTAAATCATCCTACAACATATTAACAATAATTAATTCATACACTAACTTTCACATTAGAATCAATTCAAATTGACATTATAACTTACAATTTTCTGAGCAATGATTCGTGCAGACTCAGAAGTCATTTGTCCATCAGATTTTGTCCGGGCTGCCTTCCACATCTCATAGCGAGGGGGTGGAGATGCAAGGTCAGTAGACTCAACTCCTACTGACTGTTCTCTGGCTTTCATGAGACGTTGCTCCAATAATGCATACCCTCCTCGTGACAATACATGGGGTGCATCATTCAACCTCTGACGTTGTTGGGCAACACGTCTTTTATCCTGCCAAGAGGGGTCCATTCGGCTGGCACAAAACTGTAACCAATCCTCCTCACTAATTTGATACTTTAGACAGGGAGATTCATCTTGAAACTTTCCAAATACATACTCCCGTGTCAAGAAAGTCTTAAAGTCCCTCCATCTAATGGCAATGGAGGATAAAACCTTCTTCCTCATCACCTCGGTGTTAGGAACATCAAAATTTTGTCTGTGAAATGACCAATAAATGTTAAATTCAATTAATAATGATATATAAAGTATTCAACAAATATAGAAATACCTGAACATCCTGCCACATGAGGTTCTTCTCGGTTTCCTCTACATCATCCCAAGATGGAGTAGTAATCGGAACATGGTGTCGAGCTAATAGTCCCAAATAGCTCTTAAACTTAGCAGCATTTGGGCCAGATGCCTTACCAGAACGTGGATCAACTTCAACTTGAGTTTTCTCTCTAGCTACTTTCCTTGCTGTCAACCCCTTTAACCGAGTGACAGATCTACCTTTACCTCCACTTCCGCTCCTGCCACTGCCACTACCACTACCAGTACCAGATGTGGAATCCGACATATCCTGAAAAACAAAACAATATGAAGTCAACATACTTTATAAGTTTGAATAAAAAGAACTAGAAAATGTGAAGATAAACACCTATTATGTTGGTATGTTTTCCCATATCCCTTCATCATGATCACTTCGAATTGCATGTATTGCATGTATGTCATCAACTTCATTGTCAACTATGTCATCAAATGGTCTACTTGAAAATGAAGGTGTTTCATGTATATCTAGAGACTCATCTTCATGAATTCCGTGCATGCTTCTTCCTTCAAGGACAATTGACCATCTCTCATTACATGGATCCTTAACATAAAATATTTGTCTCGCTTGATATGCCAAAATAAAAGGTCCATCATTATACCCAACTTTACTCAAATCAACCAAAGTAAATCGTAGGTCATCTGTTCGCACACCCGTATTCCCTTCAACCCATTTACACTTGAAGACAGGCACCCTAAAAGTAACATAATCAATTTCCCATATCTCTTGTATGACCCCAAAATAACTCATAGAAGCTGTGATAGGATTTTTGTCTTTAGAACTAGAAAAATGCATAGATTCAGCTTGAATTGTGACCCCACTATTTTGTACTCTACCTTTATCATCTTCTATTTTTGAGTAGAAACAATAATTATTAATGTCATACCCACCAAATGTAATGACATCACTATTAGGCCCACAAGCAAGTCTCAAAAGTGTTTCTAAAACATTAATCTCAACATATACCCTTTTTTTAAACCAAGAAAGGAAACTTTTGTTATGTTCATTCAATACCCATTTTTCATTCATTCGTGGATGTGTTGCCTTTATTTCAGTTATGTGTTGTGATATGTAAGGGATTACTTCATCAGTGTTGTTCAATATGTATAAATGTGCTTGGTCAACTTCTTTCCGACTAACATTTTTAATCTTTAAATTTCGAGTACCCTTACCTTCACATCTTCCATCATGTCTCATCTTAGGAATACCTATTGGTTCTGATTTTGACATGTATCCTAAACAAAACTCAATGGCTTCTTCTGCAATGTACCTTTCCACAATAGAAGCTTCTGGCCTGTACTGATTCTTCATATATCCTTTTAAGATCTTCATGTATCTCTCAACAGGATACATCCATCTAAGAAAAATTGGACCACATAACCGAATTTCCCTTACCAAATGGACTATCAAATGCACCATGATATCAAAAAATGAAGGGGGAAAAAACATTTCTAACTGGCACACTATTACAATTGCTTCATTTTCTAATTCATCTAACTTTTTTGGATCAATTACCTTTTCACAAATGGCGTTGAAAAACAAACATAACCGAGTAATAGCAATTCTAACAGAAGTTGGTAAGATGTTTCGAATAGCCACTGGTAAAAGTTGTTGCATCAACACATGACAATCATGAGACTTTAAACCAACTAATTTCAACTCTTGCATAGACACAAGACTCTTAACATTTGAGGAGTATCCTTGTGGCACTTTGACCTCACGTAAACACTCACAAAAGCTTCTCTTTTCTTTCTTTGATAGAGTATGACAAGTTGGAGATAAGTAAGTGCGTTTTCCCACTAATTGTGGATGTAATTCAGAACGTATACCCATGTCTGCCAAATCTTGTCTTGCTTTTATTCCATCTTTTGTCTTTCCTTTTATGTTAAGCAATGTCCCAATTATACTATCACAAACATTTTTTTCAACATGCATCACATCTATACAGTGTCTAACTTCCAATTTACACCAATAAGGAAGATTGAAGAATATAGATTGTTTCTTCCAAATGTTTTTCTCAGTGGATTTCTTTTGGGTCTTTCCAAACACAATATTAATATTTTTCACTTGCTCATATAATTGTTCACCATTGCGTGGTACTGATGCAACTGCATTCTCTTGACATCCATTAAATGCTTTTTTCATTTTACGATATGGATGATTAGCAACTAGAAACTTTCTATGCCTATTGTACGTAGTTTTTTGTCCATGTTTCAATTGGATATAACTTGTGTCTTCTTAACATAAAGGACACGCTAAATGACCTTTCACACTATAACCACTCAAATTACCATATGCTGGAAAATCATTTATAGTACAAAATAACATTGCACGCAATCTGAAATTCACTTCGTGATATGAATCAAATACATCCACTCCTGTTTCCCACAACATCTTCAAATCATCAATTAAAGGACTAAGATATACATCTATGTCATTTCCTGGTTGTCGAGGTCCTGAAATCATCATAGATAACATCATATATTTTCTCTTCATGCATAACCAAGGAGGCAAATTGTAAATGATCAACAAAACTGGCCATGAACTATGTTTACTACTTAAATTTCCATAAGGATTCATCCCATCTGTAGCTAATCCAATTCTCAAGTTTCTTGGCTCTGCACCAAATTCTGGAAAGGTTTCATCAATCCTTTTCCATTGTGGAGAATCAGCTAGATGTCGAAGAAGATTGTCACATTTTCTACCATTTGCATGCCATGTCAAGTTTCTTGCATCTTCTTTTATGGCAAATAATCTTTTAAACCTAGGTATAATTGGCAAATACCATAACACCTTAGCAGGGGGACCATCTAGTTCTTCCTCACCACTACTTTCCTCAACTTTGTTTTTGAACCTCGACAAACCACATGTCGGACACATCTTTAATTTAACAAAATCGTTTCTGTACAATATACAATCATTAGGACATGCATGTATCTTCTTGTACTCTAAACCCATTGGACATAATATTTTCTTTGCCTCATAGTTACGAATAGGTAATATATTATCTTCAGGAAGCATCTCCTTCAACAACTTCAATAATTCGGTGAAACTTTTATCAGTCAATCCATTTCTTGCTTTTAAAGTAAACAATTTTAAAGTTGTTGATAATCTTGTAAAACTACATCCTATGTACAATTGTTGCGCAAAATCAGATTTCAAAGAATCATATAGACGTGCTTTCATAAAATTTTCTTCACCAATATCACGTATCATATCCTCTAGATTATCATCCATCCCTTCATCAAAATTGTCTGTAGTTGACACAGTTGGGATGTCTAATATTTCTCCATGCCATGTCCATATTGTATAACTCTTAATAATACCATAAACAAACAAGTGATCACGTATATCCTCAAGTGTATGACGAATTCGATTCAAACAACGAACACATGGACAATAATATGTCCCTTTCATAGCTTTTCCATTTTCACTAGCAAATTTCAAAAATTCCTCAACTCCCTTTTCGTACTCTTCACTAATACGTCGTGCATTCATCCAACTTCGATTCATATTATGTTATAATGTTTCGTCACTCCTAGAGATTTAAAAATTATATGTAAAAAGAAATTAATATACAAACAACAAAGCACATAAATGGAGTGTGTTAACCGAAAATGCACTCAAACAAATAATTACATTCCAATAACAATCTAGTGGAGACATTCATACAATAACGTGATTGAGATCCCCAAAAACAATCACGGATTCAATTTAAACATATAGCAATGACATAGAATACTAACCTCGAGTGTAGACGAAAACTGATTTCAAACTCGAATCCAATCGGGGAGAAATATCAAGTTCGTCAAATGACACACAATGGTGATGTTTTTCACTGTTAAACTGATCGAAAATGGTGTGCAGAGGTAGCATCGTCGTTCTCGTCGTCGTTGTCGCCGCCGTCCATATCGACGTCTAGGGACATCTCGAACGTTTAATGCGAGCGGTCACGAAAAGATGGTTTTAGACTCGCATTTTGTATTTAAAATATGTTCATTGCTTCCGAGGTGTTCAACAACTGAACTATCCTCTAATAGAAGCAAGGTTTTCGAAAAAGGGGTTCTTTTGGAGTCGCCACCAATGTTTTGACCTTAAACATTGGAAAAGGAAAAAATGTTGATTTTAAGAAAACCCGCACTTGGCCATTATAACCAGAGTTGGGTAAGGGAGTTAGTTACGTGTGGGGAAGGTATTAGCACCCCACAACGCCCCTTTCGGGTTCCCTATGACGGATTAATTCATTTAAGTAGAGATTACAAGAAATTACGCTATTACCATATTTTATTCGTACAATAAATATGGCTATCTACATGATTTTATTTACATTTCATAAAGCAATAAATAAAGCAGTAAAAGAGAAGAGATTTGAGAAGAACCTCCGTAGCAAGCTTTATATAGCAACTCTCTTACAATAAGGACGCGTTTCGGCAGTCCCTCGCTCTACAACGACTCTCCTCACGACAAAACTCGACTCAACTAAAATTTTCTAGAAGAATCGAATGCCGGAATATAATTCCTTAACTGATTGTTACCTATATAAGGCAATCAGAAAGATCATTCGAAAGAGGGAGAGAAGTAGACAAGTGCTCTGAGTTGTCTGGGGTGTGGGAAATGAGCAAATGAACCTCCTATTTATAGTTTTCGCTGCCTGGCACATCTGGGACGGCCGTCTGGGTTGGGACGGTCGTCCCACTTGAATTTTTTACACAGAGCCAGCCCCCCTGGGACTTGGGATGGTCGTCCCACATTTGGGACGCGCGTCTCACTTGTCCTAGGTTAGTTGGGACGGCCGTCCCAACTCTGGGACGGTGGTCTCGACCTGTTTTGTCCAGTTTCTGCGTTCTGGGACCCCGGAAAGCTTTCCTTGCTTTTTTCGGACATTGGTTGATGCCGATATGTGTCCGTTGAAGCTTTATCTTCATATAGGAAGTCTTCTTGGCCTTCATTAAGATGCCGGGCGAGCTTTATCTTTATGTAGGAAGTCTCCTTAGCTTTTGTTGGGTGATTGGGTGAACTCTATCTTGTTATGAGAGGTCTCCTTTTCTTTTATTAAGAAGTCGGGCAAAATTAGGGGTCTATAGCTGCCCCCCCTTCACCTGCCTAGCTAATTTGTTGGCTTGATATGCCGAAAAAATTAGTTAGTAGGGGAAGGAGTTAACCCTTTTGCCCAGTCATCCTTTGGATGCCGCTCCTTGCTAATCCTTCGGATGATAAATATTTTGATAGGTACCAACCCCTATCTGGTTTGAGCCTTCTTTTATAAGGCTCTGGTGAGTATTTACCCTCACCAGGTATAAGTCCGTATTTTACTGGACTTTAGTGAATACCTACCCTCACTAGGTATGAACCTTGTTCTGCAAGGTTTTGGTGAGTACCTACCCTCACCTGGTATGAGTTCGCATTTTGCTAAACTCTTGTGGGTACTTACTTCCGAGGTGCTCAACACTAAACTATCCTCTAATAGAAGCAAGGTTTTTGCACCCATTTTTTGTAATGCTTCTAGTGAGTATTTTACTCTACCTGATGCATTTTGCTAAGTTTTGATGAGTACCTACCCTGATCCGGTACAAACCTTCTTTTATAAGGTTTTGGTGGGTACCTACCCCTACCTGGTACGAATCTGTATTTTGACAGATTCTGATGGGTACCTACCCCCACCTGGTCCGAATCTGTATTTTGACAGATTCTGATGGGTACCTACCCCCACCTGGTCCGAACCTCGTTTTGCAAGGCTCTGATGGGTACCTACCCCCACCTGGTCCGAACCCCGTTTTGCAGGGCTCTGATGGGTACCTACCCCCACCTGGTCCGAACCCCGTTTTGCAAGGCTCGATGGGTACCTACCCCCACCTGGTCCGAACCCCGTTTTGCAAGGCTCGATGGGTACCTACCCCCACCTGGTCCGAACCCCATTTTGCAAGGCTCCGATGGGTACCTACCCCCATTTTGCAAGGCTCGATGGGTACCTACCCCCACCTGGTCCGAACCCCATTTTGCAAGGCTCGATGGGTACCTACCCCCCATTTTGCAAGGCTCGATGGGTACCTACCCCCATTTTGCAAGGCTCGATGGGTACCTACCCCCACCTGGTCCGAACCCCGTTTTGCAAGGCTCGATGGGTACTTACCCCCACCCGGTCCGAATCCGCATTTTGACAGATTCCGATGGGTACCTACGCCCACCTGGTCCGAACCCCGTTTTGCAAGGCTCGATGGGTACCTACCCCCATCCGGTCCGAACCCCGTTTTGCAAGGCTCGATGGGTACCTACCCCCACCTGGTCCGAACCCCGTTTTGCAAGGCTCCGATGGGTACCTACCCTCACCCGGTCCGAACCCCGTTTTGCAAGGCTCTTAGGATGCACCTTTTTTGTTAGTCCATCCTATGGTTATTTGGTTTTGGAAATGTGTTGGCAGCTTATTGTTTTCTTATCATGCGCCTATTCTGTGGGGAATGATTGATTTTTCCTTTTTGACTTTTCTGTTGTAGTCATCCGGTTTTACCGGGGATTTTGTTGTTTCTGGCTTTTTAGCCATCCGATCTTGGCCGGGGATTCTTTGTTCTTGGCTTTTTCTTTTTAGCCATCTGGTTTTGCTGGGGATGATTTGTGTTTAGCTTTTCTTGTTTTGTCGTCCGACTTTTGCTAGGGATTTTTGCTTTGGGCTTTTCTGTTTAGCCGTCCGGCTTTGCCGGGGATTCTTTGCTGGTTGCCTCTTATTTAGGCGGAAATCCACTAGGGATTTGTTGATTTTTGTTGATTACGCCTCTTGATTAGGCGGATGCTCCACTTAAGGATATTTGCTCTTGATAATACCTCTGAGTAGGCGGATGCTTTATTGGAAGCATTGTGCTTTGGGCTCGTTTTACCTCCTACATAGGTTGATTTCCCATTTCTTGGGGATATCAGTTTTTTGCTTGCCTTAGGCAGAGGCTCTTCTTGGGAGTGAAGGCTTTGCACTTCGCTGGGGATATCCATGTTGGGCGTTATAGGTGATTAACTCCCTGAGGATATGAATTTGTAGTTTGCCTTTGCTGGTAGGCTCGCTGGGGATTTTTCTTTTTGGTGATCCACTAGGGATTTGATCGTTTTCTGGAGATCTATTTTGTATTGCCCCCTAAGGAGAAATGGAGTTTTTGACTCCTTATTGGATGCTGTTGTTTGAGCTGGCTTTGCCTATGCTCTTATTCCTGCTAGGGAATGGGTTTATATGTGCGCCTTTTATGCACATTGGCTTTTTCTTTGGATGAAAATATATCTTTTTTCTCTTTTCTTTTTGGTGATCCCTGGGGAATTTTTCTCTTGGGGGTCTAATCTTTCATTTGATTTTTTTATGATGGAGTCTTGGCTCCGACTTTTGTGAAGCTCTTTATTGAGCGGAATGAAGAGATTTTCTTTTTCTCTTTTTCTTGAGATTTCACCAAGGAGTTTGTCAGCTTCCTGGGGATCCACTTTTGATGATGGAGTCTTGGCTCCTAGTCTTTGTGAAGCTTCTTATTTGAGCTGGAAGATGGAAAAATTTTGTTTTCCTCTTTTTGTAGATTTTCTTGATATACTTTACTTGGGGATTTTTATTTGGCCTTTTTTTTTCGTGGCCTTTATTGGGGAATGAAAGTTTTTTCTTCTTCTTTCTTTTTCGTTGCCCCCTGGTGATGTGGAGGATTTGACTCCGTATTTTCTTTGATGGGTTCTTGTGTAGTCCTTATTCTCCTTTGGGGGAATGAAGCGGAGACTCTTGCATGAGTGTGCTTGATGACTCATGTTGCGATGAAGCTGAGTCGTGAGGTAATCTTTTTGTCTTGCCTCTGGCGTAAGCAAGGATCCTCTTGGGGATGATCAAGCCTTTCTGTTTGGCTTTTTCTTCGATGATGGCTTCCTTCTTTTTGGGATGGAAGGATGTTGATTGAGGCTTTAAATGACTGTGGTTGACGACTCATGTGATGATGATGCTGAGTCGTGGAGTAATTTTTGTTTTGCCTCTGGATCAGGCAAGGATCCGCTTGAGGATCATCGAGCCTTTCCGTTGGCCTTTTTCTTTGATGTACCTTCTTTTATTGGTGTAGAAGGTTAGAGCTATTTTCCTTGGAGCTCTTTATTTTGCTGAAATGGTTTTGATTTTCGCCTTTCGCGATTTTCATTTTCATATGGAGACTGGATTCCAGCGCCTCCTGTTTTCAATCACAAGTATGGAGACTAGCCTCCTTATATGCATGTTTAATATTCTTGTTTGAAGAAAATTATTTTTCTTGATTTTGAAAAAGTCGTATTATGCAACTACTTTGTGTGTGGATGTCCTAAATGCAATCTATTTGTTTATTTATTTTTGATGCATTTAGAAAGTAACTGGCCTTCTCCCGTTGGCTTCTTATGAATACGCTGATGGGCTCCTCTTTTACGACCAAGATGATGGGCTCCTTTTTTATGATGATGGGCTCCTTTTTTTTATTCATCTTTTGGTTTTAGCCCTATCTTTTGCCTAGACCGCCCTTTACGGGTTTTCGATCTAGCGGGCTACCTTAATTTTTGCCTAGAATATCTTAGGGGGCTTTTGCCTTATCTTTTGCCTAGACCGTTCTTTTGGGGTTTCCGATCTAGCAGGCTACCCTGATATTTACCTAAGAATATCCTAGCAGGCATTCATTCCTTTATTATTTTTATGCTTCCTCTTTTTAGGTGCATGCTTGATCTTTGATTAAAGGTCTTTGCGCATATTTATGATTTACCAATAAAGAGGCATTTCCATAATATTTGGTCAAGAGAAAGGAAATGAAAGGGAATTTTATTGATAAATGATCAAAAGTTTATTTCTTTTATAGAAGGATTTCAAAAGGTATTTAGAAGAATGGATGGTCAGGGTTGGCTGTACTGTTTAGGCTTATACAGTCATGTCCATGATATCTGCCCCCTGGTTCTCCTAATTGCTTCAGTTGAGATGCCTGAGCTCAGAGTGAAGACTATGCAGACTGCTTGCTTCTGGAAGAATGTTACCTTAGCCACCTTTCGGTTTTCGACTGAGGTAACCATTGCTCTTAGTTAGTTTTTTTTTTTTTTTACCTAGGACGTATCCTAGCGAGGGATATAGACCCTATCTTTTGCCCAGGGATGCCCTTTGCGGGTTTTCATTCCTGACGGGTCTTGAGCAATGTCTTCAAGCATAATACTTCTTCACCGTATCGGAGTTGATTAGGTATGGAAGTTCTTTTCCATTCATATTGGCGAGGATAAGAGCCCCTTCCAAGAAAGCTCATTTGACCACAAAAGGGTCCTTTATATTTTAGTTGCCCATTTTCCAATTTTATTCTTCTGGGTCGGAAGCACATTATTTACCATTAAATTCCTCTTATGGTAAATATGAGGGTTGACTTTTTTTCATAAGCCTTTTTTATCTTCCTTTGATAGGCTTGCTTACGACATATAACATTCAGCCATTTTTCTTGCATAAGGTTTAACTGGTTATATCGGCTTCGAACCCATTCAGCTTCTGTTAAGTTTACTTCCATCATCATGTGCTTTTGTCAACATGATTAGTTGTACCGATTTGCCATCTCGAATCTTTGCTATAACCGAAGAGTAATCATTTTGAATGTAGAGCAATTGTCATATTAATGCCCTTCTTCCTTTCCCTAGGGATTTCAATTCTCCTATTGATCACTATGTTTCCACATTCCCCTTTATTATTTGAATGCTTTATAGTGAAATGGTCAAGAGAAAAGAAGGAAAGGGATTTATTGCAAAGGCTTGTGTTTTAGAGGGATATTTTTGTAATAAAAGTTTCTATAAGAATGGCTAGCCAAGGTTGGTTAGTGTTTAGGCTAGTTCAAACAAACGTTTTGTTTTCATGAGGTGGCGTCTTCAACTGATTAACTTTCCTAGTCCGCCCTTTTGGGTTTTCGGCCTAGGATGCTGTGGTATGTCCTAACTTTTGTCTAGGTTCCCCTTTTTCATTTTTTGGGATACCTAGCGAACTTTATTTTGTCTATGACGCTTTGATTATTTTGACACATTTTGGAACAAAACGTTTGTCTAAACATGGTTATTTAATGGGGTATAGACATGTTTAGCAGGAAGAGAAGCAGATAGTAAGAATAACATTCTTTTGTAATTTCAGGGAAAATGTGTGCCCTAAAGATGCTCGGGGCCCGGGCACACCCCGAGGAGTGATCTCTAATAGTCATTGGGTTTACATCCCTTAGAATCAGAAGAAGAACGTCTGATGACTAATGCTACCCTTGATGCTAATATCCCTCCTTTTTGGAAGATCGTCTTTTTAAGGTACGGAGGGGAGACTTCCCTTTTCATTGTACGACTTGTTCTTTTGTAGGGTTGTTCTTTAAAGGGTTATCCTTAAAATCTGGTGGCTCTCTTATTCCTTGAGCATCCTTTCCAAGCCCTTGTCTGGGCTGTATCCATATCTCTTCATTATATGGGCCACTTTTAAACTGCTAGGAAGTCTTTCCATATTTTCAAATGTCTTCTTCAGCCGTATCCATTTAAGGTATGGTGGACGACTCGCTGATTCAAGTGTAGTCTTTAGCTTGAACCATGATCAACTTGTAGCCTACCACGAATTTGAGTTTTCGGTGGAGCGTTGAAGAAACTGCCCTAGCACCATGAATCCAAGGTCTACTTAATCTTCCCCTTGGATTCTTTTTTTCTTCGGTTTCTTTATTTTTCCTTTGTTTTCAGGAGCATTATCTTGTAGCTCCTTGGGTGACTAATTTTTTTTTTATTATCGTCCTGCCCCCAATGCTGGCTATATTGGAGATATCTTCATTAATGGACGATTCTTGTATGCATATCCACGGTACAGCTTTATCCGATGTATAAGGGAAAGGATGAGGTATGAATAAGTGCAAAGGTGTTATTACCCCTTCCTTGACATTATCAATTTGGGTATCGACATTTACTTCTTTCTTATTGTCTCCTTGTCCCAAATTGAAGGCCTTAGTTTTTTCCTTATGGGGCTATATTGATTAAGCTTCTTTTTCTAACAGTCTTTGCCTGTCCGAGGAAATGGTCCCCTCTTCACTGTCTGACTCAATCCATTCGTCTTCGGCTTTTAGATCCCGCAGAGAGCTTTCAATCACAGACATGACTGTTTATATGGTCCTTATTTGGGTCTAGATTTCATTTTTTTTAATTATTTTGGAGAGAGAAAAGAATGAGAAGCATATGAATATTATGAAAAATGCCTCATTTTATTGATGAAAAGAGAAATATATACAGAGTCCCTTTTGATCAAAAGATCTCGTGGCCACGGGTAGAGACCACGAGAGATGCATCGGAAGATTTTTTTATTATTTATTATTATTATATATTTTTTCAAAACCAAAAGATGGACAAAATGAGGAGCCCTAGTTAGATGGCCTTCTCTACCCAAGCTCACTATTCTGGTTGTGACAGAGGCGTGTCATCCACCTAAGGACCTATAGGTCGGGAGCATTGAAGGTGATCCACCCAGCATCTATCAGATTCTGGACCTTGTGCTTTAAGGCCATACAGTTTTCAATGGAGTGCCCTAGAGCGCCTGAATGATAATCACAATTTTCATTAGGCTTGTACCATTCTGAGTATGGTGGCTCCATCTTCTTTGGAGGGACATATGCTAGGAGATGGTCCTTTATCAACTTTGGCAGCAGACTCCCATAAGAGGTTGGAATGGGGGTGAATTTCTTCTGTTGTCTGCGTGATTGTCCAGCTGATGGCGAAGAGGAAGAAAGAGTAGCAAAGTTCATGGCATTTACACTTCCCTCCTTTTTCTTGCCAAAGGGCTTCTTGAATGATGCGTGGGATTTCTTAAACTTGGGAGGGAATTGAGTATTTTTGACATCGGTTACCTCCTTTACATCAAATTTGTATCCCTCTAATGCCCTTAATTTCTCTTCTAGGGCAGAAATCCGTTGCTTGGAAACCTCATTGTGGAGGTGTTGTTGGCGTATTAGTTCCATTAAATACGCTATCTGCTCTTTTACGTAGTTAAGCTCAATGGTGAGTCTATGGTTTTGTTTCTCTAACCACTCCTTTAATTGCGGCACCTGCTCCTTTATGGCGTTAAGCTCAGCGGTGAGCATACGGTTCTGCTCCTCTAATTGTTCCATCTTCTTGGCTTTTTGAGCGCGAGTGAGAACAGGTAAAAGACCAACCACTTTCTAAATGATTTAAAGATTTTTATTATAGCTTTTTATTATGAATGATTAGTGTGAGATAAATATGCCTTAGATAATAGCTTTGGTATCTTCTCAAAAGCCTATGTTTTAAGGAGTACCATACCCACTTCAGTGTGATGGTTCCCTTTTTTCAAAAGGTTATCATCATACCTTAGCGCACTTATCTCTTCTAGGAAGGTTATAAACGCACTTGTCGCTATTATCTAAGGATATCTAATGCATCCTAGAATGAATGTGCTTTATGCATGCACTACAAAAATACTTTTTTATGACAGCAGATATTGAAAGTGGAATAACTTTTGACTGGGTTGTCCGATTTGGACGCACAACATGTCAAAACGAAGAGAAAAGGGTGAAGAACAAGGATGCAAATCCCAAAGGGGATTTGGCCCAGTAATTTTCCCAAAAAACGCTCCTAAGACCTATTTTTTGGAGGTTTATTAAAATGATGTGCATGCTGCAATTATTTTCTCTCTTAGTTTTACCACTTATTGGATGATATGGTATGAATGATACGGCTTTGTCGAAAAATCTTTTTTTTATAAAAGGTATTTTTATGGCTTTCAATCGTTTTTATATTTTTTATGACCCTTTATCTCATCTGTCGGTCAACGTGGCTACTTAGCTTACAAAGAACCTGAAACCAGGCTAGCTTAACTGAAGACTGTCCGAGATAAAGTGGTTTATCTTATCACTTTTTTTATTTTTTAGGGTTTTTCATTTTTTGTTTGTTATATGATTACCCTATGCTAATGGATCAATACAACTGCAACAAACGAATGCACACACAATTCATTCACCCACGAGCAGAGCCACGCTTATTTAATCACGAGGTAGGGTTTTCCTGCAGAAACGTGCTTGGTTTGGGTGGTTCTAAACTGTTCTCACCAAGGCCAAAGGTCCCCAAGGTGCCCCCATTATAGGGACCTCTCAATCTCTCAGTCCTCGGGTCATGCACGGAACTTCGTGGCGACATCCTTAGACCAAAAGACGAGAGTTATCACCTTGAGTTGGTGGTTTTCGACAACGGTTGTAGCCCCGTGTGCCAACAAGTCGGTCGTATCTGCCACCCACTCCCTAATGGTATTCACTCTTGCCCCCGGGTATAGAGGGACTGTTGTGTGCAAGGGTTTTTGTGTGCAAATTGTATTTCAAACAATTTGCAGAAAATAATCATACAGCAGTTTATTAAAGCCATACAATAAAACATACGGAAAAAGGGTAAAGGCGTAATTTCAAATCTTTACTTAGTTTAAATTTATCCGTCACTAAATGGGATCAACTCTCTAGCTTCCCCAGCGGAATCGCCATCTGTCGCCGCCGTCCGTTCCGACGTCTAGGGACATCTCGAACGTTTAACGCGAGCGGTCGCGAAAAGATGGTTTTAGACTCGCGTTTTGTATTTAAAATATGTTCATTGCTTCCGAGGTGTTCAACAACTAAACTATCCTCTAATAGAAGCAAGGTTTTCGAAAAAGGGGTTCTTTTGGAGTCGCCACCAATGTTTTGACCTTAAACATTGGAAAAGGAAAAAATGTTGATTTTAAGAAAAACCGCACTTGGCCATTATAACCAGAGTTGGGTAAGGGAGTTAGTTACGTGTGGGGAAGGTATTAGCACCCCACAACGCCCCTTTCGGGTTCCCTATGACGGATTAATTCATTTAAGTAGAGATTACAAGAAATTACGCTGTTACCATATTTTATTCGTACAATAAATATGGCTATCTACATGATTTTATTTACATTTCATAAAGCAATAAATAAAGCAGTAAAAGAGAAGAGATTTGAGAAGAACCTCCGTAGCAAGCTTTATATAGCAACTCTCTTACAATAAGGACGCGTTTCGGCAGTCCCTCGCTCTACAACGACTCTCCTCACGACAAAACTCGACTCAACTAAAATTTTCTAGAAGAATCGAATGCCGGAATATAATTCCTTAACTGATTGTTACCTATATAAGGCAATCAGAAAGATCATTCGAAAGAGGGAGAGAAGTAGACAAGTGCTCTGAGTTGTCTGGGGTGTGAGAAATGAGCAAATGAACCTCCTATTTATAGTTTTTGCTGCCTGGCACATCTGGGACGGCCGTCTGGGCTGGGATGGCCGTCTGGGTTGGGACGGCCGTCCCACTTGAATTTTTTACACAGAGCTAGCCCCCCTGGGACTTGGGACGGCCATCCCACATTTGGGATGCGCGTCTCACTTGTCCTAGGTTAGTTGGGACGGCCGTCCCAACTCTGGGACGGTGGTCTCGACCTGTTTTGTCCAGTTTCTGCGTTCTGGGACCCCGGGAAGCTTTCCTTGCTTTTTTCGGACGTTGGTTGATGCCGATATGTGTCCGTTGAAGCGTTATCTTCATATAGGAAGTCTTCTTGGCCTTCATTAAGATGTCGGGCGAGTTTTATCTTTATGTAGGAAGTCTCCTTAGCTTTTGTTGGGTGATTGGGTGAACTCTATCTTGTTATGAGAGGTCTCCTTTTCTTTTATTAAGAAGCCGGGCAAAATTAGGGGTCTACAGTCGTTCTCAAAAACCCTTGTTGCGCAAGACCAGGGAGTGGGCTGGGAGGGAAATAAAAGAGACTTTTACGTCGCACACCCCAGCACGCGACGTAAAAGCCTCTTTTACGTCGCACCTACGTGGCGTGATGTAAAAAGAAGGCTTTTTACGTCGCGTGGTGGGGTGCGCGACGTAAAAAGCTATCACTTTTTACGTCGCGCCACGTAGCTGCGACGTAAAAGAGGCTTTTTACGTCGCATGCTGGGGTGCGCGACGTAAAAGTTTTGTCTCTTATTTACAAAATTGCCACCGTGTTTTATTGACGTCGAATATTTTTACATGCAACGACAATTGGGTGACGTAAAAGCCCCTTTTTGCACTAGTGTATGTATTGAAACCATTACTTGTTAGTCAAAGTCTAACTTTGCGTGAATTTGTCACAAAGGATGAATATTATGAATCAAAACCCTTCTAAGCAATAGAGTCAGCTTGATGTCTCATTTTTACATCTTCATCAAAAGGCTCGTATTTATGCCATCTCATTTCTTTAGCAATATTAGTTGATACATACAATTGTTGTAACCTTGGAGCTAAAGGAAAATAACACATAACTTTTTGGGGTAACTTTTTATCTAGATCTTTATATCGAGGAAATTTACATGTTGGAGGAGATATTGATTTCAAATAATCACCTCGATAAAAATTGCAATCATTAACGCAAGTATCAATTTTTACGCAATCATGCACCAGTTCACAATTAACTTTTATTAAGACTTAGGAACTTTATTCTCTTGTGGAAAGACTTTTACTAATAAAGCAAGTAAGACATCAATTGCTTTTGCACTCAAACCAAAGAACATTTGACATTTAATAATTGAACAATAAATGATAACTTTTCACAACCAGGATATAGTTCCTCTTCAACATCCTATAATAGTTTATAAAATTTTGATGCTTTTTCATTCATTTTCTTACTCTTTGGACTTGTATAACTTCCTTCCTTGTATTCTTTATTGTCTTCAACAATAAAAGCACTTTCAAGATCATGTAACATATTATTAATCTCCTCATTATAATTTTGCTTATCACCATCTCTTTGATGTTCCTTCATTACTTTTCCATGAAGATCCCATATAACATAATCTCTTTTGATCCCAATTATGATTAAATGCTCGTATAGACCGAAATAGGTTATTGTTACATCTTTTGCATGGACAACGAAATAATTGTTCTTCATCAAAACCGGCAAATGCAAATTCAATAAAATCAAGAACTCTGTTTTGTTAGAATCGCGCAGCGGAATGTTCGCGTGGTCGAACAAAAACCAAGAGGGGGGTGAATTGGTTTCTTAATAAAAATTAGGTTTTCAAAATTTTCCCCCAAATTTTACCGATTAAAAACTGTGTAAATGTAAATAGAGAAGAGAAGAGAATCTTACACAGGAAATTTATACTGGTTCAGATCAAAAGACCCTATGTCCAGTTGCTAATCACTCAAACAGAGGATTAACGCTGTCACTATAATCAAGTTGTTACAAGCAAATTACAATTGAAAAGATAAAGATAAGAACACACCTCTCTTGAAATCCACAAGAGATGATGAACAGCTTTCCCTAGAGACGGCACAGCACACAATCCACTAAGAAGTCCACTTAGTGATTCTTATCGCTTCTAGCCCACACCAGGTTCCAAAAGCCCCTTTTTCTTGCAACAAACAGTTCTCTGGCACTACAGCACTTAACTTTTGTATGAAAAAGGTTGTTCTTCTTTTTTGAGTGCCATGGAGAAGCTTAAGTAGAGAAATTAGGGTTTGGGAATTGGGAATTTTGGAATTAGGGTTCTTGGAAATAGGGTTTTCGAAAATAGGGTTGATTTGAAGTTAAAATTCGAATTCGATCGAAATAATCGATTAAATCAAGAGTTAATCGATTATTATAGAGCCAAAATCAACGAACCCTCGAAACTCTCGTTTTAATCGATTAAAAGGGCTTTTAATCGATTAAACCGCTTATTAATCGATTAACAGGAGTTTTAATCGATTAAACCAATGGAGCAGATACGTGAAAATGGTTTTTCTCACTCGTTTTAATCGATTATTTCCCTATTTAATCGATTAAAGCCGAGCCTGGATGATAAATTTGAGCTTTTTGAAGCTTCTAAGGTGCAGACTATGTACCTAGCTATCTTAAACACTAATATTACAGACTCAATCTAATTGAAACAGAGTTATTACAATACGAAACAAGTCTTCAACACTCTAAGTCTTTGAGTTCTTGAATCATCATCAAAATCAACAATCTTCATGTCCATCAAGTGCAACATCAAGTCCTTGAATGTTCAACAATCTCCCCCTTTTTGATGATGATCAAAATTATCTTTTTAAAGCCTTGTAATAACCTGTTTTATCTGTCATACTAACAAACACATTAAACATACCAGATAATATTTAAAAACAATAATATTAGGCTTTAAATATTTCTCCCCCTATTTTAATTATAATAAAAAATAATTATGCTAAGGCAAACATAAGAGATCCCCCTCAAAATATGCATAACTTAGAGAAAACTCCCCCTCAATCATAGCAAAAACAGAACACCACATTTTATTTCAGATAAAAGCATTCATTACAATATAAGAGAAAAATTACAAATTTTAAAATTCTTCACTATCATCACTATGAAAGTGTGCATCAAATCTATTTTCTAAACGACACACTTTATCATCTACATCAGATATACGGCGAATTATTTCCTCATGCTGTACTCTAGAAAGAGTGAAGAAAGACTGCATCCTCTGATTCATGTCAGATAACATGTCTTCCATGGATTGTCAGGTTTCATGATGAGTAGAGGAAGTTCCAACACTTTGGATTTGATCAGAGGGAAACTCAGCATTAGGAGGCATATCTTCATCAGAATCTTCATTGTCATCACCTTGATTCGGAACGTCATCCTTGTGAACATAAATGTCGTTGACACGCACCATTTGTAGTTGGATCAATGTGCTGTCAAGCATGCGATTTAGGTTATTTGTTCTTACTGTTTGTTCACCTTCGATATTGACTCCTTTGTATTCAAGAATCCGACAGACAAGGAGAGCATATGGAATTTTGAAGGTGGGATGGCGTTTGGCTTTTAACATAGTCATGGTGACAAGAACGCCCCAATCTAAGGGCTCATTATTCATTATGGCATGAATAATCCTAAGATCAATTGAAGAACATTAAGCATGATTCGTAGCCCGGGGATAGAGGATCCAGACAATTAGATGTAGAATCATGCGTTCCTCCTTCTTCAGAGGTCCAGCAAGAAGGAGATGCCCAATCTCCATGGAGGGATTTCGCAGAAAAGAGCGGTAAGCTAAGAACCTGTCAAAATCATCTAACTCACCATAAATGTTAATAGCATCTTCTCTAATTGGAAAGTGAGCGACGTTTTCCCAAATATCATCGTCAAGAATAATTGTGACACCCTTTACTCTAGAAGTAGCAATTTGATCTCTAAATTTAAATCTAGAGTAAAATACCCTAACTAAGTCAGGATAATAAGTACCTTGCATTTGGATGAAGGGAAGAACTCCTTGAATTTCAAGAAGGTTGGGAAAATTGAATCCCCTATTGATGAATTGCTCACCAATAAGAAACTTTGGAGAGATAATAGCACGTTCCTTCCAATAGGTCAAAAATTCTTGTTGGTCATCTGTATCAGAAATCCATCCTTCTACAGAATTAGGATGGGGACGAGATGAGGTTGCAGATCTTCTTCTAGTGGGGATCTTAGCACGAGAAGATGAGGCCATTGAAAGATTAGAGGAATAACAAGAAGATTTAGAAAGCTAAGTGTAGTGAGAAGAGGGCAATTTAGCTAGAATAAGGTAAGAAAGCTTGATTTCAAGAGATAGAAGTGAGTAGAAGTGAAATGGAGGCCCCTATTTATAATCAAGCATGTCTAACAGTCATATGGAAGTGAATATAGGTCAAGAGATCCGTTGGCAACGGCTAGGAGGCCAAACTTGCCAGGTTTAATCGATTAAAACTCGGATTAATCGATTAAACCAGTAGCGTAGAACCATTTAATCGATTATATTGTGCAGATAATCAATTAATTTTGTATTTAATCGATTAATTATCGAATTAATCGATTAATCCGTAGAGGAATGCCCTGTTTTGAGTGTTTTGGATGCAAATAATCGATTATAACTCCAATTAATCGATTATTCCGTAGAGTACATCATATTTTTGAGGTTTTAACACATGATAAACTATGAACATCCTATATAATGAATTTTAACATTACAATCATCCAAAAACTGTCTCAATAAGCAGAATTTAAGTTATTTCTAAAATCCCTAAGTCTCTTCTAAGATCATAAAATCTATCTTTGGGTAGAGGCTTAGTAAAAATATCTCGCTAATTGATGCTTTGTATCAACGTATTCTATTTTACAGCTTCCTTTCATCGATATGATCTCTCAAAAAGTGATGCCTAATTTCTATGTGCTTAGTCCTAGAGTGCATTACTGGATTCTTAGTAAGATTAATTGCACTCGTATTATCACACATTAAAGGTATGTCATTTAAAAATATACTATAATCTTCTAACTCGTTGTTTCATCCATAGAATTTGAGCACAACAACTACCACTGCAATATATTCAGACTTCAGTGGTAGATAAAGCAACACAAGCTTGTTTCTTAGAATGCCAAGATACTAAGGATGAACCTAACAAATGACATGTCCCACTAGTACTTTTCCTATCAATTTTGCATCCACCATAATCAACATCGAATATCCTATTAGACTAGTGCAAGCATCGGATGGATACCATAAACCAAAACCACTAGTTCCTTTTAAATATTTTAAAATATGTTTTACCGTAATTAGATGAGATTCTTTTGGACAAGCCTGAAATCTAGCACACACACATACAAAATGCATAATATCGAGTCTACTTGCAGCTAAGTATAACAGTGAACCTATCATACCTCTATACATAGATTGATTAACTTCCAAACCTGATTCATCCTTGTCTAGATAGCATGAAATTCCCATGGGTGTGTTAGCTTCCTTAGAGGTGTCCATTCCAAACTTTTTAAGGATCTCTTTGCAGTATTTGGTTTGAGAGATGAAAATGCCATCTTTAAGTTGCTTGATTTGTAGTCCAAGGAAGAACGTCAATTCTCCCATCATAGACATTTCAAACTCTCCCTGCATTATCTTAGCAAATTCTACACATAACGAATTATCAGTTGATCCAAAAATAATATCATCAACATATACATGGACCAATAAGATATGTTTTTTAACTTTCTTTATAAACAGTGTAGAATCAATTTTTCCTCTAGAAAAATCATTTGAAGTAAGGAAACTACTTAGCCTTTCATACCAAGATCTAGGAGCTTGTTTCAACCCATATAATGCTTTCTTTAATTTAAAAACATGATTTGGATAACTAAAATCTTCAAATCCAGGGGGTTGCTCCACATAAACTTCTTCTTTAATAAAACCATTCAAAAATGCACTCTTAACATCCATTTGATATAATTTAAATTTCATTAAAGATGCATAAGCAAGAAGTAGGCGTATAGTCTCTAACCTGGCAACAGGAGCATAAGTTTCATCATAATCTATACCTTCCTCCCGACAATAGCCTTTGGCAACAAGTCCGGCTTTATTCTTTGTTATATTTCCATCTTCATCAAGCTTATTTCTAAACACCCATTTGGTTCCAATAACTTGATGTGATTCTTCCCTTGGAATTAATTCCCGACTTGATTCCTTTCAAATTGGTTAAGTTCTTCTTGCATAGCTATGCACCATTGTTCATCTTTAAGTGCTTCCTCCACATATTTGGGTTCTATCTCGAGACACAAAAGCTACGTACATACAAAAGTTAGACATGTTTCTAGTTCTTACCCCTTTTGAAATATCACCTATGATATTGTCCATTGAGAGTCCTCTTGGTGATTGCCATTCTTTTGCTAATTCGGGTGTTTGAGAAGGCTCATTTTCTTCCAAATACAATTCATCAAGAGCCTCTCTTATATACTCATCATCACCTGCAAGTTCTTTATTTGACTCAAGAGGATTTCCCCAAGGTCTACAATTTCATCAAATGTAACATGAATAGATTCTTCTATATTCAAAGTTCTTCTATTAAACACCCTGTAAGCCTTACTAGTTAATGAATAACCTAAGAAAATGCCCTCATCGGCTTTAGAGTCAAATTTTCCTAAGTTATCTTTTCCATTATTTAACACAAAACACTTACATCCAAAAATTTTCAAATGAACAACATTAGGCTTTCTACCATTAAACAATTCATAAGGAGTAGATTTAATAATTGACCTAATGAGCATTCTATTCAAAACATAACATGCAGTACTAACCGCATCAGCCCAAAAATATTTAGGAACATTAGATTCATTTAACATAGTTCTAGCAAGTTCCTCTAATGACCTATTTTTCCTTTCAACTACACCATTTTGTTGGGGAGTCCTAGGAGCAGAAAAGTTATGTAATATTCCATTTTCTTCACAATAATTTTCAAACTTTTCATTTTGAAACTCACCACCATGGTCACTTCTTAAAACTTTAATTCTTAAGTCTTTTTCATTTTGAATTTGTTTTGCAAATTTTCTAAAGACCTTAAAAGCTTCACTTTTCATAGTTAGGAAAAATGTCCATGTATATCTAGAGTAATCATCAACAATTACAAGACCATAATAATTTCCGCCAAAGCTTTTTATCCTAGAAGGTCCAAATAAATCTAAATGTAATAATTCTAGGGGTTTTGAAGTGGAAATAACATTCTTTGATTTAAATGATGATTTTACTTGTTTACCTTTTTGACATGCATCACATAGCCTATCTTTTTAAAATTTTAACTTAGGCAAACCAATAACTAAGTCTTTTGATATCAATTTATTCAAATGATGCATATTTATATGAGCCGCCCTCTTATGCCACAACCAAGGGTTCTCTTCCTTAGCAACTAAACATGTTATACTAGAATCATGTAAACAATCCAAATCAATCAAATATATGTTGTTATGCCTAATGCCTTTTAATTCTACATTTTCGGAATTTATCAAGTGTATGGTGCAAAATTTACTTTCAAATATTACCTTAAAACCTTTGTCACATAATTGACTTATGCTAAGGAGATTATGCTTAAGTCCTTCAACAAGAAGCACATCCTTGATCTCCAAAGTGTTTGCACCACCTATGTTTCTAATTCTGAGAATCTTCCCTTTGTTGTTATCCCCATAAGTTACATATCCTTGTTCCTTAGCTTTGAAACTCACAAATTTAGATTTATCACCAGTCATATGTTTTGAGCATCCGCTATCAAGATACCACATAGACTTCTTAGATTTGGAAGTTTCCTACAAAACAAGAACATAGTAAACTTAGGTCCCCACAACTTTTGGGTCCTTGGGGTTAGTGACATGACAAATTATTTAACAATAGGAACCCAAATGTATTTACCTTTAGGAACACCAAAATGTTTAATTTTACATTTATTAGAAGTGTGACCTTGTTTCATGCAATAAAAACATGCTTTTGATGTAGCTTTAGAATAAGATGCATTTTTAATCATAGATGCTCTAGTTCCTTTTTCTACCCATACTCTTCTCTTTTTAATTTTAGGTTTTTTCAAAGAAACTTGATGGTTTACACTATTTTGAGTTACAACAACTTTATCCTTCTTAAAATCACTTATCTCCTTTTCGGCTTTATCTAGCAAATGATTAAGTATATCTATGTCATACTCATATTCTTTACAAGTTGCACATTCTAGGTTCTTATCATTTTCCTCATCTAAACATACAATTTTCGTTTCTAATAATTCCTTTTCTTCTAAACATGTGATTTTCATTTTTAAAGAGTTTATTTCCTTTTCGGATCTACTTAGATTCTTCTTTACAACTTTATATTCATCTTTCAAGTTCTTAAAGGCACTAAATAATTCATTATATGCATTTTGCAGTTCATCATAGTTATTATCATCATCACTAGAAGATGATTCGGAATCACTTACCTCAAAATCGGAAGAAATGTTGTCATTTGCCATTAAGGAAATATTTGCTTCTACTTCCGAGTTACTTGATTCCGAACTTGAATCGCTGTTATCCCAAGCAATATAGGCTTTCTTCTTGAAGACCTTTTTGCCTTTGAATTCATCATTCTTCTTATTTGGACATTCGGTCTTTACATGTCCTACTTCACCACAACCATAGCATTTTATATTTACAGAAGAATTTTTCCTTACCTTTCCTTTACCTTTGAAGGGATGTCTTCCTTTGGCTTTCATGAATTTGGTAAACTTCTTTATCATAAGACTCAACTCTTCTTCTTCATCGTTTGAGTCTTCTTCTTCCCTTTTATTTTTACCTTTGGAGATTTCGGTTTTGAAGGCTAGATTTTTCTTTTGATATTGCCCTTCTTCATCGTTTAGCCTACCAAGCTCAAGCTCATGCTCTCTTAGCTTTCCGAATAGTGCCACCATTGACATTGTGGAAAGATTTTGTGACTCTGAGATGGTCGTCACCTTAGGTTGCCACTTCCTATCCAAAGATTTCAAAATTTTAACATTTAATTCATCAACGTCAAATACTTTACCTAATCTGGTGAGATGATTCACAATATGAGTGAAACGCTTTTGAACGTCAAATATCGTTTCTCCTTGTTGCATTCGGAACATCTCGTATTCTTGGATTAGGGAGTTTTTGTGTGCTCTCTTGACGTCGTCAGTACCTTCGTGGGTCACTCTAAGCATTTCCCACATTTCCTAGGTACTTTTACAAACAGAAATCCTGTAAAACTCGTCAAGGGTTAGAGTAGATGAAATTATATTTCTAGCCCTAACGTCAAATTGTGCTTTCCTGTTTTCTTCTGCAGTCCATCTAGAAAAAGGTTTAAGAACGTCAACACTGTTTTCTGTAACTTTAGGAACAAATGGACCGTTTAAAATAGCGTCCCAAACGCCTCTATCAACAGACTCTAAAAAGATTTGCATTCGTACCTTCCAAAAAGGATAATTTTGACCCACAAAAAGTGGGGGTCTGTTGATAGACGCACCTTCGGCAAAAGTTTGATTTTGTCCGGCCATTTTCGAAAATTTGAATGACTATCAAAGCAAGCTCTAATACCACTTGTTAGAATCGCGCAGCGGAATGTTCGCGTGGTCGGACAAAAACCAAGAGGGGGGTGAATTGGTTTCTTAATAAAAATTAGGTTTTCAAAATTTTCCCCCAAATTTTACCGATTAAAAACTGTGTAAATGTAAATAGAGAAGAGAAGAGAATCTTACACAGGAAATTTATACTGGTTCGGATCAAAAGACCTTACGTCCAGTTGCTAATCACTCAAACAGAGGATTAACGCTGTCACTATAATCAAGTTGTTACAAGCAAATTACAATTGAAAAGATAAAGATAAGAAAACACCTCTCTTGAAATCCACAAGAGATGATGAACAGATTTCCCTAGAGACGTGCACAACACACAATCCACTAAGAACTCCACTTAGTGATTCTTATCGCTTCTAGCCCACACCAAGGTCCAAAAGCCCCTTTTTCTTGCAACAAACAGTTCTCTGGCACTACAGCACTTAACTTTTGTATGAAAAAGGTTGTTCTTCTTTTCTGAGTGCCATGGAGAAGCTTAAGTAGAGAAATTAGGGTTTGGGAATTGGGAATTTCGGAATTAGGGTTCTTGGAAATAGGGTTTTCGAAAATAGGGTTGATTTGAAGTTAAAATTCGAAATCTGACTGAAATAATCGATTAAATCAAGAGTTAATCGATTATTACAGAGCCAAAATCAACAAAACCCTGAAACTCTCTATTTTAATCGATTAAAAGGGCTTTTAATTGATTAAACCGCCTATTAATCGATTAACAGGAGTTTTAATCGATTAAACCAGTGAGCAGATACAGAAAATAGTTTTTCTCACTGTTTTAATTGATTATTTCCCTATTTAATCGATTAAAGTCGAGCCTGGATGATAAAATTTGAACTTTTTGAAGCTTCTAAGGTGCAGACTATGTACCGGCTATCTTAAACACTAATATTACAGACTCAATCTAATTGAAACAGAGCTATTACAATACGAAACAAGTCTTCAACACTCTAAGTTTTTGAGTTCTTGAATCATCATCAAAATCAACAATCTTCATGTCCATCAAGTGCAACATCAAGTCCTTGAATGTTCAACATGTTTTCATACAAAGTTTTTGTCCTATCAACAATATGCATCCAACTTTTATCTAACCCATAACTAAAAGTAAAAAATATTATATTATTAATTTTTTAAATTTAAAAATATATTGAAGAATCAATAACAAACTTAGAATCAAAACATGTAAAATTATAAAATAAATAACTAAAAATACTAAATTGCTTTACATGTTAGCAAACTTGTAACTCTTTATCTTCCCTCCTCGATTTCACACTCTTTTCATAATTGATTATCTTCTTCTTAAATTCTTTTTATCCTTCCTTTATATTTATTTAAAATTATACTGTTGATAATTTAACTTAAAAATAATAATAAAATATTTATTTCATCCATTATCATAAATAAGAAATAAATATTTTTTTTAATTTGATAACTTTTTTATTTATGGAATCTTTTAGTTATTTTTTTCTTATTATTTAATTAATTTAAATCACATTAAATTCTTAATTAATAAAATTAGAAAAACATTTTGTATTTAAATAAAAATTAATTTAAATAATTAAATAAAACCCTTAAGAAAATCTTAATTAGAAAATATCATTATTTGTTAAGATGTTTTGTTTATTTTATGTGTGTAATTAATATAGTTTTTCTAAATTCTATTGCAATTTCTTGAAAATATAATATTTTATTTATAATAAATATTATGATAATGGATTTATATTAGGTGTGTGGTTTATAACATTTATGTTCTCTCCCATTAATTGATAAATGATCACGTGAGGGGAAATTTGAGCGCTTACATTTCAGTTTCTTCTCAATACAATTTTATAGTTATATGAGGAAAATTTTAGCTCTCACATATTGCCTCCACAAGATAAAGTAAATCTCCACTACATTACAAAAGAAACTTCCACAATCAAGTCCCAAGGTAAATCTCTGTATCGTAAATTGCATACCCCCAACCCCTCGTAACATTCCACAACCCTTAGTAACGTAAATCTCCACATCATTACAAAAGGAAACCTCTACAATCAAGTCCTTGGTAACACTGTTGATTTTATTTTGTTTGTAAAGATCCTGGTGTATTAATTCTCTTTGGTGTGTCTTGCATCTACCTCTAACTATCCCACCAAATAACATTTCAGGAAGTGGTATTATTTTAACTTTTATTGAATAATGATTTTTATCCTTATTTTTATTCATATTTATTTTTTATCTTAGGTTATTATTGTTCATTTAACATTTTCTTCATTAGTATTACTCTATATTTGTTGTAATTTTGTTTATGTAGAGTGAATCATGTCTAAATATGAAGAAGAGAGGTTACAAAACATTAAAGAAAATAAAGTAAAATTAGAGGCTTTGGGATTGATACATAATAAGAACTCAAAATAAATATATATAAAAAAAAGGAAATATAAAAAAAGCTTGAAGAGGATGACAAAGAATATAAACCCAAAAATATGAAAAACTTTAAAGCCTCAAAAGAAGATGAAATGAATGATGAAATAAATGTAAGCACTAATTATCTTTCTCTTATGTAATTGATTAATAATATTTTTTATTTTACATGTCAAATATTTTAAAGCTGAAGGAACCATGTGTATATGTCAAAAAGCTCCTTTACAAGTTAAAACTTGGAAAGAGAGATTTGAATATGATTTAGCTATAACGTGGAACTATATGAAAGTTAGTATAACTTTATTAATTTAATGAAGTTGAATTTTATTTATGTATCCTAAATAATTAACATGTTTTGATCTTCTTTTATTAGTTACTTTTTAGAAATGTATAACTTGTAGAATGCATTATATTTGTTGAAAGAGGATAAAGATCATGTAATGAAACAATTGCACAAACAATATAGAAATAGTCACTATCGTTAGCATCAAATATATGTTGAATTAGAAGATGTGCTTCTAAGTGATTGGAATTGGTTGATAAAGAATAAATGGAATGATTCCAAATTTCATAAAAAATTTCACAAAAAATTTCTCTTATTATATATTTTGAATTTATATGTAATTTTATGTTATGCTATAAAATATTATATATATATATATATATATATATATATATATATATATATATATAGGAAATGAGCTCGAAAAATAAAAGTAAACAAGAAATCAAATTAATTAGTGACACAAAATCAATTATCCAAAAAGCATTTGAAATGGTAATATTGATTTTACGTTTTATATGTACAAATTTTATATGATTTTTTGTGTGTCATATATACAAGTTTATTTTTATTACTTGTTTATTTAAGTAGGACTTTATTTAAGATACACAAGACTTAATAGTTTCACAAATTCATAAGATATGTATTTTTTATTTTAATTTATTTAATCAACTTATATTATTTTTTATTTAATTTAACTTTGTGTTACCTTATTTAGAAAGAAAATTTAAAGAATGATGAATGGACAAATGTTATGGAAGTATGGAAGGTTACACATGAGATCCGATGGAATATGGTGTATTCAAAATGATAAGAAATCATGCTAAGTTAAAATTTAGAAATTACATTTTTTTTCTTGTTAATAGTTTAAAATTTAAAAGATATATTATAGTGTTAGTATATTATGACATATTTATAATGTAAATTATTTTTTCTTAACATTTTATACAACAATTTGAAGAATGTGGAGGAGGCATACAAAGAGAAATTTTCGAAAACACCTGTTTCATTGGTTAAACATTTTCAATCTATACTAGGAACAAAAGTAAAACACTCATAAGGTACAGGAAAGCATTAATGATAAAAAAAGTTATAGATAATTGGTTAAAAGTTAGGTGGAAGATGCACAAAAAAGAGAGTAAATTATTTAGAGATAGAACTGTAAAACCTGATTAATACTAATATTTAACCTCAACCTGATGAATTGCAATTTTAACGTAAATTGCTTCAAGTTCAAGAAGTTACTATGAAAAAATATATTAAAAAAAAAGACTATTTTATTATATGGTTTACCATTAAAAGAAGTATTTGATTCAAGTATTCCATTAAATTAAGTAAATTATTTTATTATTTTAATTTTTTTCACTAAAATATCTCGTATTATTTTAGTTATGTCTAATCTATTGTTAATTATTTTTTTATTAATATTAATTATTTCTTTTTTTATTTTACATGATCAAACTCCTTGACAATACTAGAAGTTGTTATTATTTTTTTATTATTTTAGAAAGAGTTATTTAATTGTAATAACTTGAAATAAAAATATATTTGATTCTTTATCATATTTGAATCTAGAATCTTAAAATAAAATTTTATGTTTTAATAATTTATCTATTCATTGTAACTTTGAAATAATAAAGTAAATTTAGAAAACTTGTATATCATCTATATTTAATAATTTAACGATCAAATATTAATTTTAGAAATTAATAATTACAAAGATTAATATTAAAATTATTCTTATTATTGTTATTATAAAAAAATATAAACAATTATTGTTATTTTATAAATTATAACAATGACAAATAATTACTATTTTTTATATATTTATGACATTAAAGTAATAATAATTATTTCTATAAATTATGAATAATAATTAATTTATTATTATGTTTTAAAATATTTGTGATATTAAAAATAATTAATTTTTATAAATTTTTAATAGTAATAACTTTATTTATTACTATTGTCTAATATATTTATTACAATTTATTACTAGTATTATTATTATTATTATATACAATTATTAGTGTTAAATATTTTTGTCACTGTAAAGTTTAATTTTAGTGATATTTAAAAATATTTTTATAATTACATTAGTGATATATGTTTTAATGACAATTAAAGTCACAACTTTTAGTAATAAATATCTATAAACTATAATTAGTTTTTTTAGTGAAATTTTAGATATTTGATGTCTCAATTTCTTTTTAAAATTAAATTATAAATAATAATAATAATAATGAATAACAATATAATTTATTATAACTAATAATATTAAAATTAAAACCATATTCATTTTATATATAAATATAGAAAATAAAATTTTAATATAGAATTAAAATTATTTGAATATTTATATATATATATATATATATATATATATATTATATTTAAGTTGTAAGTTGTTAAAAAAATCATCTTAACTTTTTTAAATTAAAATTAAAATAACAATAATATTTTATATTAAAATCAAATTCAGATAAATTACTATGTATAAGAAATGAGTTAATTGGATGTGACATCCTTTTAATTCAAATAGGTTTGGATGCAAGTTGCGATGATTTCTTATCCTTGAAAATAATATATGTTTTTTGGATTTTATTTTTAAGATATAAAATCTTAATTTAGTTAAAATAAATAAAATAAAAAATCATTAATTAATAAATATTTTATATAAAGAAGTACATAATTTTGATTTTCCATAATAATATTATTATTTTAAAATAATTGTGTTCATAATAGTAATAATTTTAAATAAATAATAATACACGCTATAAAAAAATTTATAATTTTTATTTAAATTAATTTTGTTAATGAAGAGGGAAGATATTTAAAAATCTCTTTTTGATGATGTCAAATGATAGATAGATAGTATAGTTAGTTTGTATAAAACTAAAACAATCTAAACTTTGAAAGTAAAAATAATCAAATATGTTAAAATTGAAGCGCTAATAATCGATTAGATAAAGAGTTAATCAATTATATGACTTAAAATTAAGTTTTCATAACACGCACTAATAATCGATTATGTAGTCACTTAATCGATTATTTACCAAAAATTTTATTTTAACACAACGTGCTAATAATTGATTAAGTAAGCACCTAATCGATTATTTGGCTATTTTTAAACTATCACTTGCACTCAAATAATCAATTAGATAAATCTGCTAATAGATTATTAGTGATAGTTATAATAATTTTCTTTCTATAAAATTATGCAAACTTTCTTCTATTAATAATAACTTTTAAATACAAATTAAAGTAATTAGAAAGGATGTTTTGGGCATCAAGGAAAGTGCAAAATACTTTAAAGATCAAATTCAAAGAAAAGTTGTTTAACTATAGGGTGCATTATTCCGTAAATCTAAGGTGAATTCGTTTCATATCTTCCTTTTGTATCTTGTTTTTAAGTTTTGATGTATGTGAAGCTAGCTACATCAGTTTAACTTAAAATTTGTGAGGTAGAACATTTTCAAGTATTGTGATCTTGATTAAAGGTTGTTGTAAATCAATATCATTTGATTAGATTGTAATTTGCTTTAAAGTGAGAAACTCTAGGCTAAGGTTACTTGGTTAAAACTGGATGTAGATTCAATAAAAATCGAACCAGTATAAATTTGCGAGTCTTTTCTTCTTCTCTCTATCTTAATATTCTTGCTTTCTAAAAACTGTGTTAATTCTTTAGTAATTGTTTATAAGAGAAATTTCTTAATAATTGATTAGAATTTCAAAAGATTTGTGAAAATCCAATTCACCTCCTTCTTGGGAAAGTTATGTCATTTATATTTTAATAACAAATTTTTTAACTATATATAAGTGAGATAAATATTTTAAAATATAAATAATATGTTTAATTAATTATGGGTAATCATCTTTAGGATGAACATTGTAGAGTGATAACATCTTTCTGCCCCATAATCAATTTCCAAACTCAAAATTTGATTTCATAGACCGATTAGTTTTTTTTAAATGTATTTTTCAATGTTTTCCTTAATAAATATTGGTGAAAATTCTATTTTTTATTTTTAATGATTTTTTTCTATCATCAAGGATATTTAATGAGTCAAACCTAATATAATTAATTAAACAAAATATTTATAATTTTAATTTATTCATATACCTTTTTATTTTCTTTTTATGGTGGCCTTATTTATTTATTATAACATTATTTTGTTAAAGTATTATAAATAGTTGTGTTTACATTTCTATGAACATTATGGTAGAAAAATTTTCATGTTGTTTATTTTGTAGATTGGACATTACACATATCACTTGTATTTTTTTCTAGATACTTTTGAGTAAGGTCCTACATACCCGAGTTCAACTTAAGATAAGTAAAAGATATGAGAATGTGAGAAAAGAAGTCTTACATCAGGGAAATGATATGTTGGTACGTATTTTTCTTGTTATAAAAGGAGCATCATGTCTACCTTGAAAATTACCCCAAATTTCTTCCTTCTCCTTTCTACTAGTAGTGCATTGCATAGTTGAGTTCTCTTATTTCTGACAAAGAATATTATTATTATTTTCTCTTTAGATTTAAATAGGGTATTGTAATTTCTTCCGGTAGTAAAAATTCTATTATTGCCTTATTGGCTATTTGTTTCGCTTTCTCATATTTTATTTTAGTTGAGTTCTTATGCAGTTACTCTGATTCTTAACAGTGGTATCAAAGCTAATTGTTAGTTTCTTATTTATGATATTATTCCACTACTATAGTAATTAGAATAATGTTAGAGAAAATTCTTAGTATGCTTTGTGGTTGCGATTAATCTGATCTTCTACATCAGAAAAGAGTTATTCTAGTTAATGGATATAAAGTGTGGTAGTGTGACAGTGCATGTCTAGGAAAAGTTATGCCAAGGAAAGACTTGGTATTTAAGTGTGTTTACTAGTAACCCACCTCTCTTTCCTAGGAGTTTACCTGGTGTGCTAGTTACAATTTATGTTGTTGTTCCAATAGGCAATTTTATTCATAGTGAAAAGTGCATAAGTCGGTTAAAACCAAATATGAGATAGAGAAGTTTAATTGAAATATTTTCTCACTATGAAAATTGAAGATGGAGACAATTTTGAGAAAAGACAATTATGTAAGAGCAATTGGAAAAAGATCGTAGGCATCATAGATTGAAGGTGGAAAGAAATTTACAACAGCTATAACAAATTTGGGAGTCCCTTGTCAAATTGTATCAGGAGGAAACACATATTGGACTTGTTTATTTTGATGTGTTGGAATTGTCAGTATTATCCCTAGGAGGGGCCAAATATTTTGTGTCAGTGATGACAATGATTACTCCAGGAGATTATGGGTGTATCGCATCAAGAGAAAGTTTGTGTTTTCAAAGTTCGGGAAAGACAAATTCTTGGACTATGCTAACAATGTGAAAGGGTATTTCCTGTGGATCCCACTATCCACAAGGTTATTGTTAACGGTGATATAAATATTATTTCTCTTCAAGGTGAACCTAGAGAAATGATTGGTATGCTTCAACCAGAAGACTTAAAAAAAAAAGGAAACTTGGTTTGTAGGTTGACCAAATCTCTGTACGGTTTTAACCGGGTGTCCAAGTGTTAGTATAAGAGATTTGATTCTTCATGATTAGCCTTGATTACAACAGACTAAGTTTGGACTATTGTACCTAATACAATAGATTTGATGAGAATGCTTTTATCATTTTGTTGTTGTATGTGGATGACATGTTGGTGGTAGGCTCCAACAAAGTTCGAATCTAGGTTTTGAAGGCACAATTTGTTAGACAAATGGCATCTAGAGGGGGGTGAATAGATGCACAAATTAAAATAGATGTCAAATTAAAAATTTATTTGTGAGTCAATAATTTGTTAAAGCGGAATCAATAATATAATCAGGAAAGGAGAAAAAGATAAGGGAAAGAGAAGAGCACACAGAGATTTATACTGGTTCGAGTATAGCCAACCCTACATCCAGTTCCCAGTCAACTCTTAACACAAGAGTGACTCCCCATTCATTATCTTTCAAATTCAGTTTACAAATTGTAATCAACTCAGCAGAAGAACCAGTAAAAAGTAAACTAATTAAAAAGACAATTGCCTCCTTAGAAACCCACTAAGGATGAACACCTCCCAAGAATCCCACTAGGGATGAACACCTCCTTTGAACAAATCAAAGGATGAAAAACACCTCCTTAGAATCCCACTAAGGATGAACACCTCCCTAGAATCACACTAGGGATGAAAATCACCTCCTTTTCCACCAATGCAAAAAGGATGAAGGTAATAAAAATAAGAACAGACACACCTGGGTAATGGAGACAACAAATTGTAGAAGCCTGTAGAATGTCAATCTCCAAGAATAAGTGTGATTAACAATGAAAGCACAGAAGGCAGTAGAGAAAAGGGTTTTCTCAAAAGGTGTAAAATATCTCTGTTGCCTTGCTCAAAATTCTTTTCTCAAAATTGATTGAATGTAAATTGTATTTTCGAATTCTGTAATTGTGTGTTTTTTATTTTTCATCAAAACTTAATTAAATAGAAAAATAGCATCAGAAAATGGTCGTTGGACATTAATAATATCATAGAGAAAATCAGGATGTATTTAAAAACATTTATTCTTTAAAACGGATATATTTTTCAAATTTGAATTGCCATAATTTATTATATTACCAGTATAATTAATTATGATAGAGAAAATTATTTTTCCATTTCTGGTGCATCATAATTAATTATGACAGTGAAAAATATCATGTTATGAATTTTATCACACTTGTGCTTTGGAGGCTTATGCATAATATTATTTCATCAACTTGTACCTCCATATCCAGTATTCTAAGACTCTATCTAGTCTTCAGGAATCATCTTGGGCTTGCTTGAGTCATTATCTTTATCATCTACGTCATAAATTCAGCTTGTCCTTAAATTCATCTTGAATGATGTTGACTTGAATGTAGTTGACTTGAATCATCATCAAAATCATCTCTTGGGAATGCAGGAACATTTCCATCAATCTCCCCCTCATTGCTTTCACAATTGACTTGGGAGTCTGATATGAAGAAATAGGGACCAACAAACAAGATTTTAGGGATACAAATTCACTGAGGCAACAAAGATAGGAAGGTATGACTTTATCAGAAGAATTACTTACTGAATAATGTATTGCAATGCTTCAACATGCAAGGGTGTAAGCCACCAGTTTCTACCCTAGTTTCTATCAAGTTATCATCAAGTATCAGTCCTAACAATGAACTAGGGAGGATGAAAATGTCTCGAGTATTGTATGCATTAACAATGGGAAGTCTTATGAATACCATGATTAGTGCAAGACTAGACATTGCAAAAGTAGTGGGAGCAGTTAATAGATCAATGGAAAATTATGGTGGAGAGAATAGTTTTATCAATATAATTCTTATCAAAGGAACCTTGGATGTTGTATTATGTTTTGGAGGATCAAAATAGTTGTCAAATGCTATGTTTGTTCAAGTTTTGCAAGTGATCTTGACGAGTTTACCTTTGTTGGAGAGATAATAACTGGTTATCCAAGTTATAGGATGTTGTAGCTCTGTTTATTACATAAGTTGAGTACATGACAACCACTCAGGTATGTAAGGAAGCTATTTGGATTAAGAGGATAATGGAGGAACTCATACACAAGCAACAACAAATTGTTGTGTATTGTGACAGTCAGAATGTCTTGCACATTGCAAGGAATCATGCCTCGTATTTCAAGATAAAACAAGAAGAACTTAGCAGATGTTATGACAGTCAGTTAACAATGACAAGTTCACATAGAGGTGATCCTACTGAAGGTCTATTATAATAACAACATGAAAGACAATAATAATGTATTATGAAGATTTGATTAATTTAATCAAAATCTTCAAGTGAGAGATTGTGAGAATGTGAGAAGAGAAGTTCCACATCAGGGAAATTATATGTTGGTACTTACCTTTCTTGTTATAAAAGGAGTATAATGTTTACTTTCTAAATCGCCCAAAATCTCTTCTTTCTTCTTTCTACTAGTGCATTGCATAATAGTTGAGTTCTCTTATTTCTAAAAGAAAATATTATTATTATTTTATCTTTAGATTTAAAGAGGGTATTGTAATTTCTTCTGGTAGTAAAATTCTATTATTTCCTATTGTCTGTTTTATTTATTTTTTCTCATCTTTTATTTTAGTTGTGAGTTGTTATATAGTTACCTCGATTCTTAACAAGAGATTGTGTAGTGAGAACCTTTTAGATGTACATCTTGTTTGGTTATCATGAAGACCTCACATTTTTTAAGTGTATTGTCACGTCTAATAATTTACCTATAAGAAACTATAGAACCACCTATGAAAAGGAGTACCTAGATTACTCTTTGAGCTTCAACTGTTAAGAATACTCTTTTAGGACAAAGTGAGAACAATACATTACCCTTGATTTCAAATTATGTAACTAATGCAACTAAAACAAATGAACTTATAAAATTAGTTTCATGTTATGTCTTCGTCATCTCATTCATGAAAAATACCATACATTTTATTGCATACTAGTTGAAATAAAAAGAGAAGAAGTTAAAAAAATGTAATAAAAATAATATCTAAGGTTATGACATGTAGAGAAATCATTTTAATAAAGAAAACAATGCATTTTTTTTTCTTTTTGAAAGAATTAAGACCATGATGATATGCTACATTCATTTCCATATTTCCATGTTGTTAGGAAACCATAAAGTCCTAAACTTTTAGAGTAATTTTTTTTTTTGAAGTTGAAAGTATGACAACTTGATTTGAAGAGCTTGGGGAATATCAACAACAAGTTAAATATATATTACAATATCCATTAGAAAGTGCAAAGTCTTATCTGTATAAGGGACATTATTATACATTGACAAGAGTTGCTAAATCATTGAAAGTTGATGTAAATGAGTTATTAAAGGCCAAGTTGATGGTTTTCTAAGAGAGTCCATGAATAAATCATTGAAAGTTGATGTAAATGAGTAATTAAAGGCCAAGTTGATGGTTTTCTAAGAGAGTCAATGAAAAAATATGCACAATTTATAATAAAAATTAGAAAATTGGATGATTTGATGGATAAGCTTTCCCTTATCATTTATGAGATTTTTCTCTTCGTGAGTTTGGAAACCTTCATAGATTTTGCAACTATTAATGTTTTCATGACATACAAGCATAAAAGGGAGAATCCAATATAAAGTGTCCATGTAAAAGTATATCACAACCTTATCTTTGCCATGAGAAGAAATGTGAGACTATCTTATGTTGCTTACCTACATTATACAAATAGTTTACCACTCATATGTTTAAAGGAGAAGGTTTGAGTGGAGATTAAAAATAATAATGAATGGGCTCGTTGTATTTCTAATCTTAATGATAAAATAATATGTTGATTTTCTTTGCATGAAGAAAGAATTTGAGTGATATATTATTGTGAGAATTTCTATAATGTACCACTCATGGGGACCAAATGATGTATAAACTACAATTTGATTCTAGCTTCAAGGTAGTTTGACTATCTAATAAGGAATCTAGCGACTAAAGAATCAATGACTCATTTCATAACTTATAAACTGAATTAAAACGTGAAAATATCCACTAAAGTTATGAAGACTTGAAATTCAAGTTTTCAGGAAATGATAAGGGTTAAGAGTTGAGAATTGCATGATTGATAAAAATTACAAATAATAGGTTAAAGAAAGAGTCCAAAAGATTAAACTATCTTTCTGTAACACAATCCTGATTATTAAAAATACACTAACACCGCTTCCTCTAAACCTTGAAGAAATAAAAAAACTTAACATGTATTCTCGAGAATGTCATATGGGACAAGAAGAAAGTGTCTAAAAGATGCAACAAACAAAATATTGAATACATGAATGTAAAACTTCTTGAACAATTCAAACACAACTAAATAAAAATTTGATGAAACATAAAAGGCAGAAGACAACATAGGGACTACTTTAGAAAAATAGTTAATAAGATAAAATTATTGTGCTTATTCATTGAGAATACTCATTTTGAGAAAAATTTGTATTTCTTTATTCTTTATCTTTACAATAATAACTCTTCACAATTATTATATACAATTATTATATAGAGTCATATAATTTTAGTGAACAATATCTTTATATCCACCATTATTAAATCTAAACTCAGTTCAAGTACCATTAATAATTTAAAAGAATACTTATGAATTATAAAAGTTAAAGAAATTTGTTATATATAAAAAAACTTAAGTTAAAAGAAGATAATAAAAAGAATATTTCGATTTAATTTTAGTGCATATAGTCTTTATTTTGAGTAAACTATTATAAACATATTTGTATTTTTTTTTCTTATTATCTTTTATTGTGTTTTTTAACAAGTGAATTATGTTTAGAGTATTTAAGAAACAAGTAAACATAACTAAAAAAAATTACGAACGTTTGGAAAAAGATTAGTAATTCACAATCCACTTTTTAACATATATTCATCTAATAACTATAATTAATAATATAATAATATTTTTATTTTATTTTTATAAAGGCTTACTATGATTATTATAATATTAAATTGAGTGGTTGAATGAGAGTTTTTTTCACTTATTTATATATATATATATATATATATATATATATATATATATAGATATATATATATAGAGATATAGATATATATAGAGATATAGATAGATAAATATAGATATCAGCGTCCAAAAGTTTTTTCCTATCTTTCTCCTTTTACACTCGTATTTTCCTTCACCATTCAAGTTATATTAAAAGAGTCACGTACTCTTTTCCTAATTTTTAAATAGACATCTATGTCACTTAGGTATATTTTTAATACAAGATAATTATATTATTTATATTTTTAATAAGATAACACTTGTATCCCTTTATTTTATTTTAAAAAACATTTTTACATATAAAAATTAAATATTTTCTGTAAAAAAAATATTAAGTAATTTATTGATTATATATCAAAAATATCATAAAAATATATTATCATGAAATGCTAAATTGTTTTATAGAAATATAAAAAAATTATATTTTTGAGAAAATAATATATTTTATTATTTTGTAAAATTCATATCATAAATATATAAAAAAATCGTTTTAATTTTTTTATAAAAAATATTTAATTGATATTTTAGAACTTTAATATTTAATTTTCCTAAGTTTTATTTAAGTTTTTGTTGATAGGATAGTTTTGAATAGAAAATAGATGAATGTCATTCATGGAAAATACAAGAAAGATAAATATCTATTAACAAATTTAAAGGATAAGTGTTAATTTATTAAAAATATATAAAATTGGCTGTCTATTTTAAAATAAGAAATGGCATGTTGTTTAACGATAGTTTAGAAAAATAAATGTAATATTAAAATTTAAAAATAATTTTACAAGTGATCAAAATTTAATTTTTTAATGAAATATATTTTTGTCCTTATTAAATATTTATCAAAATAATTTGTATAATTTTTTTTGTAAATCAACCTTTGTATAATGTAAACATAAACTTTTTGGTCTAATTTTTTAATTTGGTTAAAAATTCGCTACCATGACAAACAAAATAATGACGTGGGCAAAATTTTGTTTTGATAAAATATATTTTTGTCCTTATAAAATGTATTATTTATTAAAATAACTTTTATAGTTTTTTTAATTAGTTATTTTCTATAAAATTTAAATATGATTTGTCAATCTATTTTTTAATGTTGTTAATACATTAATCATATCATAAAAAAATTGATTTGGATGGATAAAGAATTTTAAAATTCAATGTTGAGTCCACCTAATATGCAGTTGAAAATAATAATAATAATAAAAAACATTTAAAAATAAATAATTATGAAAAATTATTTCCCATAATAAAACTTGAAAATATTAAAAATAAAACAAAATATCACCATATTATAATATCTACATTAAAATTAATTAACAAACCTCACCACAAAAATTATAAATCCATATCTTGATAATTTTTTAATAGAAAACAGAATATAAATATAAATTAAAGAGTCATATTTTCATGATAAAATTATGAGAGGTTAAATTTGACATAACATTTTCTTGTTAATTTATATAAATATAAATATAAAAACAAATCATAATAAAATAATAAAATTATGAGAAGTTAAATCTAACCTAACCGTTAACTTTGATGTAAAAAGACACAGATAATACACTTTATATTCACCATCTTATTGTCATCTCCATTTTTTATATTTTATACAAATTAAAAAGTTAAAAAGAAAAATCATATTTATATTTTATGAGACGTAAATAATATAATAAGACATTTAAAAAAATCAATTTTCTCTTTCTTTTACTTTGATTTAATTAAACTCAAATATAGCATATTTTAAAATTATATTATGAAAACAACAAATTTAACTTATAATATAATAAGACATTAAAAAAACCAATTTTCTCTTTCTTTTACTTTGATTTAATTAAACTCAAATATAGCAGATTTTAAAATTATATCATGAAAACAACAAATTTAACTTATAGAATAAAAAGTAAAATAACATTTCACTAAAAATAATAAAATAAAGAGAGCTACACTAGTAAATAGACTAAAAAACACTAATAAATGACTAACGAAATAGATATGTAATAATAATAATAATAATAATAATAATAATAATAATAATAATAATAATAATAATAATAATAATAATAATAATAATAATAATAATAATAATATGAGAATAAAAAAAATTAGAAGAGAAGAAACGTGGGCAAGTGCAGGGAGTTGAATTTATTTTACGTTTAGCTGAGTGACGGTGGTACCTTGGTGGCAAAAGAGGGGAAGAAAGAAATCAACGCTTCCTCAATTCTCACTGAGTCAATCACTGATTGATCCGATCCAATTCGATGTCGGAAATGGCTCACACAGATCCCGAAGGCGTGGACGGAGTGCGCATGACGTGGAACCTGTGGCCGCGCAACAAGGTGGAGGCGAGCAAGTGCGTCATCCCCCTCGCCGCCACCATCGCCCTCCTCCGCCCCCATCCCGACATCCCCCCCACGCTCCCCTATGCGCCTCTTCGCTGTAAGACCTGCTCCTCCCTCCTCAACCCCTTCTCGCGCGTCGACTTCACAGCCAAGATCTGGATCTGCCCCTTCTGCTACAACCGCAACCACTTCCCTCCTCACTACGCCCAAATATCCGAAACCAGCCTCCCTGCCGAACTCTACCCCCAATACACCACTCTCCAATACCAACTCAACAACAACCCCAACCCTAATCCTAACCTCTCACATCCCCCTGTCTTCCTCTTCCTCCTCGACACCTGCGTCATTTCCGAAGAGCTCGACTTTCTCAAATCCGCTCTCCGCCAGGCCCTCGGACTTCTTCCCGACAACGCGCTCGTCGGGTTGGTGTCGTTCGGCACGCAGGTCCAGGTGCACGAGCTAGGCTTCTCCGACATGTCCAAGGTTTACGTGTTCCGCGGTAGCAAGGAGATTACCAAAGATCAAATTTTGGAACAGTTGGGTCTCGCCACCGTCAGGAGGGCCTATTCCAAGGGGGGGATGATGACGCAAGCTCAGCCGCCTTCTGCTGCTGTCACCAGGTTCTTGCTGCCTGCTTCTGATTGTGAATACACTCTCAATTCGGTGCGTTTCGTGAGAATGCTTGCAAATTGCAATGTGTCAATGTAGTAATGATAATAATAGTAATAGTAGCTTGCGACTCTCAGTTTTGATTGTTGTTGACTAATGGGTTAACTCTTCAGGTGCTGGATGAATTGCAAAATGACCAGTGGCCGGTTTTACCGGGGAAGCGTCCTGCACGGTGTACCGGCGTGGCATTGAGCGTTGCCGCGGGGTTGCTTGGTGCTTGTAATCCTGGGACTGGGGCTAGGATAATTGCTTTGGTTGGGGGTCCTTGCACTGAAGGACCTGGTTCGGTAATTGAGTTTATGTTCTTCGCAATACTGATTTGGTCGTTGCTGATTGTAGATTTTATTACAAATGGGGGTTAGGACTTTATGTTTTGGGGAAAGATTAGGAGGGATTTTCATCAAAATTTACTGCGGGGTAATATGACACTGCATAGAATATTTTTGATGATGTAGATATTGATTTTAATCTTTCTTCGCAGATTGTGTCAAATGATCTATCCGATCCCGTGCGTTCTCATAAAGATCTTGATAAGGATGCGGCACCATACTTCAAGAAAGCAGTCAAGTTTTATGAGGGTCTCGCGAGACAGCTTGTTAGCCAGGGTCATGTTTTAGATCTTTTTGCATCAGCCCTTGATCAGGTATGTGCTAGCTTGCAAGTTTTTTGTTACATATATTTCACTGCCTATGTTTCTTATATGTTGTTTGTCATGTTAATAATGCCCTTAGAGGGCTACCTTTAATATAACTATGATTGTTATTTTCTCTCACCTGCTTGAAATTATAAGCTCAAGCTATTACTATCTTAATTCTTACCTGGGAATTTTCTTGCGGATATATAATGAAGTTGTTATTTATGTTGTGAGGATCTCTTGATATCAGACTATGTTGCAACTGTGACAATAATGAACAAAGTGTGGTATGCGCATTTTCATCTACTGTTGTTTGGTAGACATTAATGTTTTGAAATTTGAATCTTTAGGTTGGAGTAGCAGAAATAAAAGTTGCAGTTGAAAAAACTGGTGGCCTTGTTGTCCTGTCTGAAAGTTTTGGTCATTCAGTCTTCAAGGACTCTTTTAAGCGTGTTTTTGAGGACGGGGAGCAATCTCTTGGTCTTTGTTTCAAGTGGGTCTTCATTTCAATTTTTTGTTTAATTCATTTAATTCTAAATTCAATTCACCCCAAGGAAATTATATATTTTGGCTTGTTGATATTCTCATTTACATTAATTTTATCACTTATTATTCCCCTGTCCCACCATTTCAGTATGACTCACAGTTGATGTTTGGAATTTTCTATTGGGAGATGTTGAATTGCTATGCTTTGAGTTCTTTATTCTTTAGCATAAAATCTGTATCTACAGAGCGTTTTAGTGCCTACTGGTCATGGGGATATTTATTGTTTCATTAGAAGCTTGTAACACTGTACCAACATGTGTTGGTCCTAGTGGAACGTGTTCAGATCACTTAATTAGGTGGTTTAGTTTGATCTCCGTATTCATGTGCGAGGAAAAATACTTTTGAAAGGGTCCATGCTTTAGTGTTTGTTCAGAATTGTTAATCAAGACTTTGATGTAAATATTAGACAAGACTAAATATTTATTCAGGGAAGGTTAGGTGGCCCTGTTTTAGAAATTATATAACAAGTTGACTCCTTTACTTGCCCACCACCTCCTCTTCCCTTTCATGAGTCTTTATTTCAAAGACATCTACAGAAAAATTCATTGTTCTCTCCATAATACTGCTCATACTTTTAAAATGTTTCTAGGTTCCTTCTTAGCTTCCCATAGAATCTCTATTGAGTAAGTGATGTAAAATAAAGTAAATTGCAGAATTTTAAGAAGATAAGTTGCGGAGTTTAAGCAATAAAGTAAGCAAGCCCAAGGAAAATTCTCACTGAACACTAAGATAGTTGCCTATCTAGGTATGAAGGTGCATTTCTAGGGATTGCGGAGGGAGGACGAGATCGAAAGAAGCTAGAAAAGAATAAAGACCAAGACTAGAAAGATAGACTAGCTCCTTGGATACATAAATGGTGGAAGAAAAAAAAAGAAAGAAAGATGAAGAGAAAAGAAGTATGGTGGTGGTGGAGTGTTGGCACGCCATTTGGGGATGAGCCACCCTAGATAAGTGGTGGTTGCCGCCACTTGAACCAAGGTTCAAGGTAAGACACTCAAAGAGAAGGGATATTCTAAGAATCCTCACACACTTCTCATAAATGTTCAACCTAATTACATGAGGGGAAGTCTTCTATTTATAGGCTTTTGGGGAAGGGACCTAGATGAAATTACAAAAGGAGACATAAACTTAACCTAAACCTAAGGGCTAAGAGTCCCCATGATCCAAATATGTTAAATTCGTCCTAGCCCACTAAAAATGTCTCTATGGGTGTGGAGAACATGAAAAAAAGGTGGGCTTCCTTTTGGGTTGTCCCTAGCCTACCAATCTCGCATCCCAAGGTTCTTCCTCTCAAAAAAGGGGTGTAGGACATGAAAAAGGAGTGTCCTACACCTTTGGGCAGCCCATGCAACCATTTTATATATCCAAGCCTTCTTTTCCACCAAAAATAGGTGGTGGTCTTCAAAAAGGAGGTGCATAAAGTGGTCCTACAAAAAAAAGTGCGAAAATAAATCTCTAATTTTAAGAAATAAAAATGCTAAGAAAATTCAAAGTGAAGGGTGAGGAGGAAGTCTCCCTTCTAGTCATGCTCTTCGTAATTCTCCTAGGAATGACTTCTCCCTCCTTCCAGGCAACTAGGAACTCATCAGTAAGAGATACCAAACACTTACGATACTATTAGGCTCCCAGGCAAGGACCCTTTCAAAAGTATTTTTCCACATAAAGTCTTTCCAAACTAAATTAATCAATTAATTTGATGTAAAATTTGGGTTTGAAAAGAGTTTGGGTTTTCTAGTTTGAATGTCAATCATTTGCCTTGAGTTTTAAATCTTCCTTATCATATATTTTAAGAGTCTTTTGGTTTCGTGTGAGGAACCAAAAATTTAAAAGAAAAGGGAAGGAAATATTTTTATCGAATAGAATGAAAAGAACAAGAAATAGGAGATTATGCTCTTCTCCAAGAGTTTCCCCTTCACAAAGAGCCAATACTCAATTTACAATCACAAAATACCCCCCCTTTATCTCCTATCATTCTTCCCTGTTTATCATATCTAACTGCCTGTCTAACTAACTAACCTGTTAATATTGTAAATATCTTAACTAAGTTCTTCTTCTTATACCCTAACATTTTGTGAATCATTGTCTTGATGTTTCAGTTTTTATCATATTAGTGATAAAAACATTTTCAAATTGGTTATTTTACATTTTCATTTATTTTTCAAACCGCTTTCTCTCTAACAAACATGCTCACTGCCTTCTTAATTTATTTAACAGCGGAACACTTGAGATTAATTGCTCCAAGGAAATCAAAATTCAGGGTATAATTGGACCTTGCACATCATTGGAAAAGGTTGGATTTGGATCATGTTTATGTTTCAAACCTTAATCTCCTGTAGTGTAGTGACACTGAAATTGGAATTTATGTGGGGTCTTAAAAGATAAAACTGAACAAAACCTAATATATTTGGATTTTGATGGTTACAATCAATCACATACTGCAGAAAGGGCCTTCTGTTGCTGATACTGTCATAGGAGAGGGAAACACAACAGCTTGGAAACTGTGTGGCCTTGACAAGAGTACATGCTTGACCGTGTTGTTTGATCTTTCATCAAGTGACCGTTCAAACACTCCAGCTGCTGCCAACCCACAGTTGTACCTGCAGTTCCTTACAAGGTTATGTTTGAGAACCCTTGTGAATAGGAGCTCATTTTGACTACCTCGTGCCTTTCTTCCCTTATTTGCTGATCATTGAATATATTGGTCATGCTCTTATTGCAGTTACCAGAGTCCAAACGGTCAATCAGTGCTTCGGGTCACCACAGTAACTAGAAGATGGGTGGATGTTGATGTTACCTCTGAGGTACTCTCAATTTTTGGCATTATATCTGTGGCTGGATGTTTGGTTATCTGTGAATATCAAAAATATAGTTGTAGCTTAACTTCTACATTTATCATAATATTTAGAAGGATCTATGAAATTCGCTTGGTTGTATCTCCTTGCTGGCATTTCTATTCTAAACATTGGCATAGGTATCTGAATGCTCTAGATGTGCATCTGCAGACTGCAGTATAAACTGAATTCTTATGGCTATGATAGCTAAATCCTTACACTATGTGGAGTTTATGACCATTTTTTCCTGACAATGTGATTTTTTAATTGGTTCATGACTAATTTTTAATACCCTTTTAATAGAAACTGACCTGTTTCAGCTATTGCATGTTGTATGTATTGGATAACAAGTCATGCATAGCAAAATTGGCTGGGAGATAACCATAGCAGCCTAGGGCATATTGCTGCATTATCTCTGAATTTCTGCCACTGAAATCATAGGGTTAAGACAATTTGTAGCAACTCTTGCTCACTTCCTCTCCATAGAACGGAACAGAAATGAAAATACAATATATACTGGCAATTTGAGAGTCCTGTTTCTCTCCCACCATTGCTTTCCTTGTTTGCAACCTGTGCAGTGCTCACTTCCTCTACATAGAATGGAACAGAAATGAAAATACAATATATACTGGCAATTTGAGAGTCCTTTTTCTCTCCCACCATTACTTTTATTTTTTGGGTTTAATAATGAAAGTAATTTCATTCAAGAAAAATGAATACAAGTTACCCATTGATGAACAGATAATACATGCACAGGATTCAAGTAAAAAGTACGTTAGTCTGTGGGCTTTGGTAGGTATCCCGTTAGCAGAGGAGTTTGTGCTTTATCCTATTTTAGAGCCCGCTACACACAAGGAAGGATAAGCCAAAAATTGATGACTAAAGTAGTATATTTGAAGAAAATAGTTGTTTTAGGGTTATGCTTTTCCACATTGTTGGCATGCAGCTGTTTCCCTGGCTCCATTGTTAATGCATTTTCATTATTTAAGAACAATGCATTTTCTCAAAAAGATAATATATTTTTTCTTCAGGAATTGGTCCAAGGATTTGACCAAGAAACTGCTGCTGTAGTAATGGCCAGACTTGCGTCTCTAAAAATGGAGACAGAGGTACATCACAAGTTGTTATTTTTTGTTATTCTCCACTATTTCATTCTGGATTTATTTGCTCTAGTGCGTATAAAATTTTTTCTTTGTTCAAATTGGTGATTGTTGGAAGTTTCATGAAAACATATGTTGGGTTGATGTCTTTGATAAACTTTTTACTTGTTTAATCTGGTTAGACTAAGTACTTATATAGTGTCAATGCATTTGACTTGCTCTGGTATTTCTTAATTATATTTTTCTACTGTTGCAAATACATGATCAATTTATGATAAGTTCTATTTTGTTCAGAATGGAGCTTTGGGTGTCATAGGAATGTAAAATGGGATGAAGGATTTATCTTTTACCTTATACTCATGTGACCAAGAACTGATCGATTGGCAATTAATATTTTTTTGTTATGTCATCTAGGATTTAGTTTTAATTTCTTTATTTGGACTTAATAATAGTTTAGTTAAATGACCTTATGATTTAACTTTGAACTTATTTCCCATCTTATTAGGTATGCCCACAGTTTTTCCCTTTGCTCGAAGGCTGCTTATTTCAATTTGATATTTTATGCTAATAAATAGCATGCTGTAAATTACTGTTGTCATTATGGAAAATTTTATTTTTACGTGAACTTTCAGACTTAGATAGTGTCATGTGTTAAATCAGGAAGCATTTGATGCCACACGATGGTTGGACCGTTTACTCATTCGCCTGTGCTCTAAATTTGGTGACTACCGCAAGGATGATCCATCATCCTTTACATTAAATCCATCATTTTCTTTATTCCCCCAATTTATGTTCAATCTACGAAGATCACAGTTTGTACAGGTGCCATGTCTTGTAATTTTCTTTGTTTATTACTATTTCTTTTCAAACTTATTTTAAATTTGTGGTGTTTGGATGGTTAAATTTTTTGGCAGGTTTTTAATAACAGTCCAGATGAGACTGCATACTTCCGCATGTTATTAAATAGGGAAAATATAAGTAATGCAGCCGTCATGATTCAGCCATCTCTAATATCATATTCATTTAATTCATTGCCTGCACCAGCATTGTTAGATGTGGCTTCCATTTCAGCGGACCGGATTTTGTTGCTTGATTCATATTTTAGTGTGGTTATTTTCCATGGAATGACAATAGCTCAATGGCGCAACATGGGATACCATAACCAGCCAGAACACCAGGCATGTACACATTTATCATACATATCCTACTAAACAAGTTATCATCACATGTGAATTCTGCTCTCAAAATGATTGATGCTTAATCATTTAAATTGTTTAATTCAATATATATAGTCTTCTTTTGGGAGCATCATAGCTTTGTGCTAATTTATGTTGGAAATAATTTTGTTTGGAGCATTGTAGCCATGTGTTGTCTTTCTCATTGGTCCATGTTCTGGCTTTGCTAATAGCTTTAATACATGGCACAGGCTTTTGCACAACTATTACAAGCTCCCCAGGATGATGCCCAAATCATAATTAGAGAACGTTTCCCTGTTCCTAGATTGGTAGTGTGTGATCAACATGGTTCCCAAGTAAGTACATGTAGTTTTCCTGAAATTTGTTTAGTGCTGACTGTTGCCCACTTGCACGATATATTAGGAGAAACTTCGTTTCATAATCCATTTTTCTGGTAGGTTTAGATTTTTCTTGATGGAGAACCTTAGTGGGTTTCATTGATGTTGAACAGGCTAGATTTTTATTAGCAAAGCTGAATCCGTCAGCAACATACAATAATGCGCATGAGATGGCTGCTGGTTCAGATGTAATCTTCACTGATGACGTGAGCCTTCAAGTTTTCTTCGACCATCTGCAGAGGCTGGCTGTCCAATCCTGATAATAGTAGTGACTACAGTTATGGATTTGGACTTTGGTTCGGACAGTGCGCCATAATGTTTTGCTGTTTCATTCAGTTATTTTCTTTGTTCTTAAAGGAGAGCATGTCGTGGCCTATATCAATTGAGGAATAAAGAAAGTTGTGAAATGTTATTCATTCGGGCTATGGTGGATTTTGTTCATGGAGAAATAAAGGCCTCGATGGTATTTTGAATTTGGGAGTTGTGGAAAGGAGGATGATGAAATGTAAGTTAAAGAGCTACCTGTGTGACAGCAGCAAACTATATGTGGGAGAGAGATAGTTTGATAGTTAGTTGGTTTACTTGTCCTTAGGTTGCAGAGTAATTACAGTCATTTTGGATTTTGATACAATTATAATCTTTGCAATTCTGTACATGAAGTTAGGAGGATTACATGACGCATCCTGGTGAGTTGAATCCTTCTTTAATAGTTTCCCTTTTTTTTTCTTTCAATATTCTTGAGCCGACCTCAAAATGTGACACTAATTTTTATTAAGTCGTATTACCTACTAAGAATAAATATTTAGAGATATTTTTGTAGCTAATTGATATTCACTCATAAAATGGGTTTTGAATTTAGAGTCTATTAAATTAAGTTTTTGGATTAAAATCAAAGTATAGAAATATAATTTTTCTCTATGGGTTGTTTTCATACGAAAGAAAACAAGAACAAAGAGAAATTCATAGATCAAATCTAATGAACATAAATTTTCATGAAATTCATTTTATTGGATCCAAGACTCATGACTATATGCTTGTCAGATAACTAAAGAAATAAAAATAAAAATTAGAAGATGGTAAGTGTCGGTTAAAGAATTAAGGGCAAATGAAAATTGTTCCTTTAAGAGATTTAAGGTAAAATTTAAATAGATATATTCTTTAGAGAGAAACACTCTAAACCAAATATCTTAATAACTATTTTCTTAAAGATTATTTTGAATTCATTTCTTCAATTTGTGATTTTAGAAAGATCTCTAATCAGGAAGAAATTTCATAAAAAGTAGTTTTTAACTTCTAAAAAAAATTAGAAATAATGATTTTTTTTCAATATATAAGATAAAATTTTCTGTTTAAGAAGACAAATAGTTTTAATATTTTTTTCAAGTCATTTTTTAGTAACCATCTCTTGAAAATAATTTTGTTCTTCTTAGAGTATTTTTATTTTTTTTACTTTAGATCTTGTAGTGATTTTTTCCTTGGCTGATTTTCTTTTCATTGATATCCTCAAATTCGTTAAACAAATTGGTTTGTGAATGTTTCTCTTACATTAAAAGTAAAATCATTTTAAATAAAGTCATTTATGTGGAAGTTTGATTAGAACTTAAAAAAAAAAGTTGATCATATTAGAGATTTGAAAACAAAAGAGAGACATGAGAAAAGGAATAAAGGAGATTGGAGAATATTGAACTAAAAATATCATTTGTAAGAATGAGATTCTTATAATATTTTAACTTATTATAGAATAAAGTGGTTAAGTATAAAGTGGTTAAGTATCATAGACTTAAGTATTTAAAAGTTAAAATAAGTTTAATCACCTAACATTTTAGGAAGAAAAACATGGTTTCCATGCTTCTCGCTTAAAATGCAAATGAGTAATATGTAAAGAGAAATTGAAATGTGCAAGAAAATTACATGAATTACAAGGTGAAAAACATGATAAAAGAGAAAGAAAAGCAAAGTCTCCTTATTCTTATGGAGATGTGAAAGATATTCATAGCAGTGGTGAATCTTCTTTAGAATTAAGAGAGACATCACTTCCCTAAAGTTTTGTAACTTCCATATATATTTATGATTTTAACCCAAAACTTAATAATTATTTAATATATTTGTTTATATATTTATAATATTGTTCTTTCACCCTTTCATATTTATTTATCATTTATTAATAATATATTATTAGACCCCCGAAATCAAAAGTTAAGATTCGCCACACTGATCATGAGTATGATGAGAGAGAATATCGATTCTAAGGACTAAGAGTAACAAGAAAAAGATTGTTACATAAAGAGAAATTCCTTATATATAATTTAAAAATTCTTAAGTTTAATAAAGATTCTAATCCAAAAATATATATTGAAAGGGAAAGCGAAATAAGTGTTTCAGGCTAATGGAATTACAAAAATTTACAAAGTTAAATTTACAAATTTACATGGCCTATGCTTAAAACTTGTTCAAGAGAAAGGTTTGTTTCTTCATACATACTACAAAAAGGATTTGATTTTTAAACTCTAATGACTAAGTAAGATAAATATCACATAAAGAGTAAAGGTTTCACTTATCAAGTGAATTGGAAGAAAGCATGGAGACTACCATGAAAAGGTTCTTACAGAGTTTAAATCTTGATATTCAAACCAATAGAATTTTAAAAAGATAAAACTTTAAAAACACTTCCTCATCAAGCTAACAAAATTGAATTACAAATCAAGAGAAACACTAAGTTCAATTTATAGCCCATATAAAGAAAAATCAAGACATTATTTATCTTCTTTCAAGGAACAAAGTAAGTATTGTTCTTTTAAACATTTGAGTATTTATACACCATTTTTATCTACGTCAATTCCCAAAATCCAAGAAAAATCAAGTAGCATGAAATGTTTTAAAAGCTTGGATTATGGACATATTACTTGAAGTTGTCTAACCAAAATGACAATGTAGACAAAAAGAAAATGGTGTTAGTGAATATGAACTGAATCCAATTGAAAAATATTTATGATGATTATACTTGGGCATGTTTTAAATATTTTCAAGATTCTTTTTCAAGAAAAGATATTTTTTGGTGATTGGGCCTAATCATGAATAAAACTTGTACACTCATCGTTAATAGAAGAAGTGGTACCAATCTTGCAAGTAAAAGGATGGTTCAAAAGCTAAATCTACAAACTATCCCTCATCAAGATCTTACAAATTTCAATGGTTAAGTGAAAAATTGGTTCCCTACGAACAAACAAGTGTCAATATCCTTTTTCATAACTATTTGGATAAATTTTTATAAGATGTTCTGCCTATGGAAGCTAGTCGATTTTTATTAGGAAGACAATGACTATATGATAAACATGTCACACATTATGGTGTTGTTTATAAATATATATGAAATTGAAAAGGAACAAGTAAATAAAGGGTGGAACAAAGAAAATATATATTTTTTTTTTTATAAAAACAAGTTCCACATTATCCAATAAAGTTTTAATGGTAAGACAAATTATAGAGTTACAAATTTCTAACATTTTATATTTTTCTTCCATTATTGTTTCTTTTCCTTTAGATTTGAAGAGTTATTCAAACTGTTTGAATGAAGATTATATCACAAAAACAAGAGGGAATAAAAATATCTCACAAATTTCTTGAAGAATTGAAGGAACTTCAAAAACACATAATTTTTCAAACAAAAGAGAAGAATTATTTGTCACTTATTCAAAAACATTATTTTTCATACTCAATAAAATATGTGACTTAATAATTTTTAAATCAAGTGAAATTAACTTTCATAACATCAAAACTTTGGCCATAATCTTAGGCATGTTTCAAAATAAAGATTTTGATTTTGATGACGTTATTCAAGATAAATGCATCATAAATAATCAGTTGGTTATTATCTGATATGATTTTGGTGCTATTCATACTTTCATATCACATAATTATGTGAATTTTCTAAAATTACCTATCACTTTATTTTACCATATGATTTGAGTCTATCTACTTCTATCAATGTTTATGTCATGATATCACTTATATGTAAAAGTTATTGTATTTTTGTAAATAATAAAGTTTCTTATAAATCTTATATGTTTACCTTTATCCCCCATTTACACATTGTTCTAGGAATCAACATGTTATCTTTCAACCATATTGTCCTAAATTGTAATGATAAGAACTTGATAAGCATTTTGAATAAGGAGATTAAGAGATATTACCACATACCACCATGAGGTTTTGGAAGGAATCCAAGTCACATGATCTTGGCTTATTTGAAGGTCAATGATTCAAATATTAGTATGTTTTTCTTAGATTACCTCTAAAGATAGATATAAAATTTACTATAAACTTGGTACCAACAAGCAAGGGTGTCAAAATAGATTTAACCCGATGGACTAACTTGAAAGACCCGATAAATAGACTAAGCTAAAAAAAAAAGGTTTAAATTGAATCTAACTTATTTTAGCCCGAACTCGTTTTACAAAATAATTATTATTTTAATAAAATAAAAGTGATATTATTTTTTAAATAAAATAAAAGTGATATTATTTTTTAAAATATATATGTATTATAACTAATTTGAAAGGAGATTAACTTATTTTAAGAGTAAATATCAAAGCATGTCTTTAAAAACCACTTATCCAAAATCTAATGGTTAAGATTTAGATAAATAAATTACTAAAAAAATGAAGGATGATAATGAAAAATAAGTTTTTAACTATTATTTTGGATTGAATGAATCTATTTTTTTTATAATTTATATATTAGATTATTATATTTGAAATAAAGATTAATTTCATTAATAAATTTTAAAAATGTATTTTTATTTTTAATTTTTATTTATTTATTTATTTTGATATAGACATATTAATAATTTTTTTTATATTTTTCAATCAAACCAAAATTGGTTCGTTAATCCGTTGACCTAACATAGGACCAGACTAGGTTAAAACTTATGGTTCGTTTTAAAATATAAGTCAAGTCTTGACATGTAAGGTTAGACCGGACCAGTCCATTTTGATTGCCTTAACCAAAATTAGGACTTGTATCCATGACTCCATACAGTGTTGTCAGAAAAGGAGGATGAGATCAAGAGGGGGGGGGGGGGTGAATTGATTTTTGAAAGATTTTCGCAAATTACAGATTATCTATTTCAAAGATTAAGAGTTATGACCAATTCTTGAATCAAACAAAACAAACAATCAAAGTAAAGACAGTGGCAGAATTAAAGAGAGAAAGGTTTAGAAAGATACAACTAAGATTTATACTGGTTCACCCAATCCCAGGGCTACGTCCAGTTTTCCAGCCAAATTCCAACTGGGTTCCACTAGATTGAATGTTTTACAGATTACAATTCCAATCACACACTCAATCTACCACAAGAACCAAAATTCCAGTCCTTGCACCTAAACCTTCACCAAGAACCAATTTCCAATTCTTGAACAACCCTGCAGTCAAATTCCAGCCACAGAAACCAGTGCCCACACTTCCAGACACCCACAATACAGCAAAGAAAAGTAAATAAACAAATGGAAGAAACTAGAACACTCAAACCAGGTTTATACAGCTCTGCAGAATGAGTTTCTTCACAAAAAGAATGCAAAATTTGCCTCAAGAAAGAGCTACGAAAAACTTCACAAAACTTGCGCGATTCTTTCTTGAAAGTAGTACTTATGATTGCTTGATTGATTGCTCAAAGGTGTGTTTTAAAAGACTCAAGCAATCCTGTTTTTATAGAGGATTTTTCAAACTGCTGGTTTAATTAATCTGTTAAAACAATCTTTTAATCTGTTAAAAGTCTTGAATTAATCTGTTAAAACTTCTTTTAATCTGTTAAAATGCTCTTGATTATTTTCCATATTTGTTTTAATTGATACAACAACGTTTATATCAATTAAAACACTTTGTAAAAAATCCTTCAAATTGTTTTAATCGATTATTTCGCCTTTTAATCGATTAAAATACTGCTAAATGTTTCCATAAAACATTCTAAGTGATTTTAACTGATAACAATCTGTTTTAATCGATTAAAACACTTTGGAAAAATCTCTTAGTTATTTTAATCGATTGATTCGCATTTTAATCGATTAGAATTCTGCCAAAAAGTTTCATAAATGTTTCTAAGTCATTTTAACTGATAACAGACTTGTTTTAATCAATTAAAACACTCTGGAAAAAAATCTCTTAGTTGTTTTAATCGATTAATTCACATTTGTATCGATTAAAATACTGACAGAACATCTTTCAAAATACTTCAAGTTATTTTAATCGATTATTTCGAGTTTGTTCGATTAAAATTCTGTCAGAACACTTTTCAAAACATCTTAAGTCATTTTAATCAATTATTTCGATTCTACATCAGTTAAAATACTGGCAGAAGGTTTTCAAAAACTCTTTTAATGAAAACAATCGATTATTTCGAAGACATATCAGTTAAAAACCTGTTACGAAAGTGTTAAGAACATTTTAACTGATAAAGCTCATATAATATCAGTTAAAACAGTTACTTAAAAACCAATTAAGAAAATACTTTGTTTTTAGCAGTTTAAACTGTTGAACATTCAAGAACTTGATGTTGCACTTTATGGACATGAAGATTGTTGATTTTGATGATGATTCAAGAACACAAAGACTTAGAGTGTTGAAGACTTGTTTTGTATTGTAATAACTCTGTTTCAATTAGATTGAGTCTGTAATATTAGAGTTTAAGATAGCCGGTACATGGTCTGCACCTTAGAAGCTTCAAAAAGCTAAAATTTATCATCCAGGCTCGGCTTTAATCGATTAAATAGGGAAATAATCGATTAAAATAATGAGAAAAACCATTTTCTGTATCTGCTTACTGGTTTAATCGATTAAACCACCTGTTAATCGATTAACAGGCCTGTTAATCGATTAACAACCCTTTTAATCGATTAAAACAGTGTGTTTTGGGGTTCTGTTGATTTTGGCTCTGTAATAATCGATTAATACTTCATTTAATCGATTATTTCAGTCACATTTTGATTTTTAACTTCAAATCAACCCTATTTTCGAAAATCCTTTTCCCAAGTACCCTAATTCCGAAATTCCCAATTCCCAAACCCTAATTTCTCTACTTAAGCTTCTCTATGGCACTCAAAAATATAAAACAACCTTTTTCATACAAAAGTTAAGTGCTGTGAGTGCCAAAAAACTGTTTGTTGCAAGAAAAAGGGGCTTTCGGAACCTGGTGTGGGCTAGAAACGATAAGAATCACTAAGTGGAGTTCTTAGTGGATTGTGTGCTGTGCCGTCTCTAGGGAAAGCTGTTCATCATCTCTTGTGGATTTCAAGAGAGGTGTTTTCTTATCTTTATCTTTTCAATTGTAATTTGTTTGTAACAACTTGATTATAGTGACAGCGTTAATCCTCTGTTTGAGTGATTAGCAACTGGACGTAGGGTCTTTTGATCCGAACCAGTATAAATCTCCTATGTAAGATTCTCTTCTCTTCTCTATTTACATTTACACAGTTTTTAATTGGTAAAATTTGGGGAAAATTTTGAAAACCTAATTTTTATTAAGAAACCAATTCACCCCCCTCTTGGTTTTTGTCCGACCACGCGATCATTCCGCTGCGCGATTCTAACATAAACACGTTTTAGAGACATTTCCAAAATCTTGTAAATGAAGAAACCTCATGCAGTAGAGAGATAAGAATGATTATACCTAAGTATAGATGCATACTCACTAATCACTCTACCCTTTTGACCAAGTAACTCTTGACTTCACCAAAATAACCTTTGACTTCATTTTGACTTCATCAAATCAACAGGATCTTTGTTTAATCAAATGATTCAATAAGATCTTCATCACTTTCAGATGTCATTTTTAGAGTTATCAAAGTTGAAAAAATAGATAGGGGAAATATTGGATAAATGATTAATTAGATTTAATGTTTATGCTTGAAGTACCCAATGATGTTAGTTACCAAAAAGGAATTGAACTATGAGGTTGTGTGTGGGCTACTATAGACCCCAAATCTTGCCCGGCCTCATAATAAAGATCAGAAGACCTCATTTTCGAAGATGGATGAAGCCTAAGAAGCCACTAGGAGAGACTATTAGGCCCCATACTAGGATAGGAGGGATTTTTGGCACAAAAATAAGAATTTTCGCCTTTTGGGGTCGAGACCGCCTTCTCGGATTCGAGACCGCCGTCTCGCCTTGCGCAAGTGGCGAGACCGTCGTCTCATTTGGCGAGACGGCCGTCTCGCCACCTGCGAATGGCAAGACCGTCGCCTCGTTTGGCGAGATCGCCGTCTCGCCATTCCTGTAAGGCGAGACCGCCGTCTCGATTGGCGAGACTGCCGTCTCGACCTTGTCAGATGAGACCGCCGTCTCGACATGATAGGCGCGAATTCCTATAAATAGGGTCTCCATTCCCCTCATTCCACACAGCTTTCTCACTCTCTCTCTAGTCACATCACTAGATTCTCTCTCTAGAACCCCTCCGAAGCATTTCCGGAGTTTCTGAGCATTTCTAAGAGTGTTTTTTAGCGTTTTGAGAGGTTTCCAACGCTGTGTAGAGTGAAGGGCTGCTGCAAAGCACCCTAATTTGCAAAAGATTAATAGAAAGCTTGCTCCGGAGGTTTCTACTTTCTCCCTCTATCTTTTACTGCTTTATTTAAATTATGCAATAGATACTAGGGCCATGTAGTCGTAATTTTAAATTCCACAAATAAAAGGGTAAAAGCGTATTTTTCTGGTTTAATCATTTAAATAGCTGGCCTATCATAGGGAACCCGAAAGGGGCGTCGTAAAGGAACTAACACTTCCTTTACACGTAACTAACTCCCTTACCCAACTCTGGTTCTAACGACAAAAATTGGTTTTTCGAAAACCAACGCCTTTCAACTCCTTTTCCGATGTTTCCGGTAAAAACATCGGTGGCGACTCCAGAGAACCCTTCAAAACTAGCTCTTGGGTTAGCCCGGTTATCGGACAATCCAAGAGCACCCTTTTGAAAACCTTGCCCCTAGGTTCAGCCTGATTATCGGACAACCTAAAGGCGTTGTAACCACAAATAAAAACGCGAAAAATGGAAAGTCGGAAACCATCGCGTCGCTCCGACCGCCTCGTTTTGACGGCGACGACAGATGGCGACTTCACTGGGGAAGCCTAGAGAGTTGATCCCATTTAGTGATGGGCCAGCTTAAAAATAAATAAACCAAGAAAATAACGCTTTTTACCCTACCTTGTATTATAATATGTTTTATTGCTTGGCTTTAATAACTGTTGTCTGTTTATACTTGCGCAATTGTTTGAAATACAAACTGTACACAAACCCTTGCACACAACAGTTCCCTCTATACCCGGGGGCAAGTGAGAAATCCATAGGGAGTGGGTGGCAGGTACGGTTCGCTGTAGTGATGGCCTTGTGCCCACCGGTGTGATCGGAAACCACTACTCAAGGTGATAACCTTCCTCTTTTGGCACAAAGACTGACTATGGCCTTAGTGATAAGCATGGTCAGAAGGCTGGAGAGTGGGGACCTTATAATGGGGGCACCTTGGGGGCCTTAGCCTTGGTGAGAACAGTTAAGAACCTACCTTCGCCAATGCACTTTTCTGCAGGAAAACCCTACCTTGTGATTAAAAATGACTTCTCGCCTGTTCGTGGATGATCGAATTGTGTGTGCATCTGTTTGTTGCATTTGTCTGTTGCATAGCATAACCAAACAATAGAAAAAAAATCACAAAAAATATTTTCGCAATAAACACCCTTATCTCGGACAGTCTGCCTTTTAGCTAGCTTGGTTTCAGGTTCTTTGTAAGCTAAGTAGCCACGTAGTTCCGACAGAAGAGATAAGGGGCGCTAAATATTCTTTCGCATAAAGCCATTTTTTATCTCGGACAGTCTGCCTTTTAGCTAGCTTGGTTTCAGGTTCTTTGTAAGCTAAGTAGCCACGCAGTTCCGACAGAAGAGATAAAGGCTATAAAAAATAAATAATAATAAAATAAATAAAAAATCGTTTTCAAATAAACGGGACCTGATTCATAAACATCCCAAAACATTCATATAGGTAGTTTATTTTTCAAAAAATACGTAAATACCATACGAAACATGATAAACAAAAATAAACACTCACATAAGCATCATTTTCATAAAACATGCATTTTGGTTTTAGAAAATGGAGGGGACTAGTAGACAATTGAAGAAGGTGGATATTCCCCGATACCATACTGAGAAGTTGGAACGACTTTGCGCGATAATGCCACCAGAGGTCCGCGCCGACTTTGAGAAATCCTATGGACGGATTCTCGACCTATTGAAGATCTGTGTCGATCAAGTGTTCCTCAGGGTATTAATTCATTTTTGGAACTCCAGTCTGCGATGCTTTGAATTTTCGCAGTTCGATATGGTGCCTACCTTGGAGGAGTACGAAATTATGTTGAAATGACCCAAATCAGCTGGGGTCCATATCCGCCACGGGACGTATACTCCTGCAGCACAAGTCGCTGCCATCATCCAGCTGCCTTTCCGGCAGACTACCCTGATAGGAAAAGGAAACATCCAGGGTTGGAAAGTCTCAATGTTAGAAGACCATCTGTCCGACTTGGCTGAAAGGACAGAATGGGTCGCTTTTAACAAAACCCTGGCCTTAATCATATTTGGAACAATCTTGTTTCCCTTCCACCTCGACACAGTGGATCAAGCTGTCATGGACGCTTTCTTCGCCTGGGACGTGAACTCGAAGAGTCCCTTGCCTGCAATTCTTGCCGACACCTTGCTCTCGGTGGAATTTTGCCACCAGAAGCAAGGAAAAACACTTTGCTACTGCACTTCACTACTATTTGTGTGGGGCATTACACACTTTTACGCCTCCAGTCACATGGGGATGTTCCCCGATCCTTTGAGAAGCTTCTCCAACATCCCTCTCCAACGACGCTTAACTTCAGAATGGAGGGACGAGTTGGAACAAAAGGACACCAATAGTATATCCTGGGTCTGCCCTTGGTTCTGACCTGGCCCAGTCCTCATCAGATGTGGAGATTATATGAATGTACCCTTCATAGGACTCAGGGGTTGCATAGCCTACTCACCTAGAGTAGCTATGAGACAACTCATGAGAACCCAAACTACGATTTCTCGAGGGGAACTCGGAGGACTGTGTTTCTTTGTAGACCCATGCACAATTGCCAACTCACTAGCCGTGAGAAAAGCGTGGGAGAGACCAGTCTATATGGGAGATAGAGAGCTAGGAAAAGCTCGAGTGACTGTCTCCGGTGACTATGAGGTATGGAGAAAAAGAAGAGGGATATCTCAACCATCCACCTCACTCATTACAAACGTCAATAGTGAAAGCTGCAGGCTCAAGTCGACGCCTTGACCCAGAGGATAGAAATCATGGGAGCCCAGATGAGGGCCCTTGAAGAAAAAGAGCAAGAATCTATCCTCACCATAGATGGTCTGCAAAGGCAATGCAAGAAAAAGGATCATGAAATAGAGTGCCTCAAGGATCAGTGTGCTGACTCCAACGAGCAAGCTATCCGAGCATCCAAAACTGCCAGAACCAGCTCAGATAGTCAACTTCAAGAAATAACCGCCAAGTCAGCATGCCTTGAGGCCGAATCAGCAAAACAGGCTCAGACGATCAAGGAGTTGTTGCAAGAACTCACCAAGACTCGGTCAGAAATATGCCAAGAGCGAGAGGCCAATCGGAGACTCAACAAAAGTCTCACTAAGCTACGCTGTAAAGAAAGAGACGGGCTAGCTCAGTACGACCAAGTACTACAAGAGAAAGACCGAGCCATTGCAAAGCTCGATGAACTGCAAGCCTTGGTCGTCCACCAAGAGGCAAAGATCAAAGAGGCTCAAAAGTACAGTGAAGATATGAGCCAGGCGGTCCAGAAGCAAAGCGAAGCATTTGTTCGTCACGTTCGGAAAGACAAAAGGGAATTACATAGAGATCAAGACCCGCCTGTGGGTTTCTTTAGGCTTTTTCGTTTTTGCCAAAAATTGTTTCGTAGTATGGAGTAGGGGAATGTACACCTTCTAAAAAAGATAAATGAAATTTTTTTTTATCCAACAATTGTCTACTTGCATGCATATCATTCATCTGCATATTTAATTTCCCGTCCTTCACACTTAATAAATAAGATAATAAAAGGGAAGGATTAACTAACACGTCTTCCAAATCAAAAGAATGGAGAGAAAGCCACTCCTAATAAAGCCTACCCCAACGGTCGACTCGCCACAAGAGGATAATAAGCCTCGACCGTTGGTCCTTAGAAATAAGGAAGAGGGGGCAAGGACACCAGTGCGACTATTTATGCCACATCCTTTCCCCTACGAATCAAATAAAGTTGTACCGTGGAGATACAGAGAATCTTCACCAATAAAAGAAGATATTACGAACATAGCCGGCATCGGGGGCATGACTAGAAGTGGAAGAGTCTACTCCCCCAAGGACTCACAAGAAGATGTCCTCAAAAATAAAGAAAAAAAATGAAAAGACCGAAGAAGAAAAAGAAAATAAAGAATCCAAGGAGGAGACAGAGGAATTACTCTAGTTCATAAGGCAAAGCGAGTATTCCATTATAGACCAGCTCAATCGTACACCTGCAAAGATAACGCTGTTATCTCTAATAATGAGCTCAGAACCGCACAAAAACGCCCTGCTGAAGGTCTTGAGCGAGGCGCATGTACCTCACACCATATCCCAAGAAAAAATTGAGAGGATCGTCAGTCACATCATGGCAAGCGATCACCTCACCTTCACAGAGGAAGAACTCCCCCTCGAGGGGTCAAACCATAACAAGCCCTTGCACATCTCAATCAAGTGCAAGGAGCACCTCATCGCCAAAGTTCTTGTGGATAACGGGTTATCCTTAAACGTGATGCCTAAGTGCACACTGGACAAGTTGACTATCCAAGGAACCCGTCTGCGCCCAAGCAGCACTATCGTTCGAGCCTTCAACGGATCAAAACGAGAAGTAGTGGGAGAAGTAGTGGGATAAGTTAATTTGCCAATCCAAGTTGGAGCCACTATCTTCAACGTCGATTTCCACGTAATGGATATTACTCCAGCATACAGTTGTCTCCTCGGCAGGCCTTGGATTCATGACGCTAAGGCAGTACCTTCAACGCTCCACCAAAAAGTCAAGTTCATAGTGGATGACAAATTGGTCACGGTCCAAGCAGAAGATGATATCCTGATCAGTGGACCGTCCACCCAACCCTACGTGGATGCGACTGAAGAGGCCCTTGAAACATCTTTTCAAGCACTCGAAATTGCCACCATAGAGCGACCTCCCAAAAACACAAAGGTAGCCCGCATGATGATGAAGCATGGTTACCATCCTGGCCAAGGACTGGGGGCAGATTCCCAAGGCATAAGGGAACCCCCAGAATTCAAAGACAATCCTTACAAGCATGGCCTAGGATATGACCCTACTAAGGGCCGAGGGGAAAAAGGAAAAGGGAAGTCTCCCCTTCGCACACTCAAGCAAATTTTCTGAAGTGGAGGGGTGCAAGCGTCAAGAGCTACCCTAGTCATTAGGAAATCTTTTTCTTCATTTAAGGGAAGTAAACCCCATGATTGTTAGAGATTATCCCCTGGGGCCAGCCCGACCCCCGGGCATTTTAGGGCACATATTCCCTTATTAATTAATAAAGAATACTTCTTACTATCTGCTTCTCTTCTTTCTATTTCTGACTAGACCACATAAATAACCTTGTCTAAGTAAACGGAAAAAAAGGAAGAATAAGAAGCGCATCCAAATAATCAACACTCGCCATTGCCATTACAGTCAAGCTAGTTGATTAGAAGCACCAAATAAGGCTTTACCTCAACATAAAGAAAGTCATGCCTCGCCAATATTGTGAACCAAAAATAAATACACAAAAAAAAGAACAAGCCCATAGAAGCCAAAGGCCAAAGAAAAGGGCAAAATACCCGGTAGGAAACCCACTAAGGGGGCTACGCAAAAGATAGGGTTGACCCGGTAGGATACCCGAACAAGAATAAAGGGTAGCCTAGGCAAAAGTTAGGGTTACAAAAAAAGGTCCGCTAGGATTCCCCAAAAAATACAAAAAGAAGGAACCTAGACAAAAGCTAGGGCCAAAACACAATATCCTAGTTCGAAAACCCGAAGGGCGATCTAGGAAAATCAACTAGCCATTAAAAGCAATGGAAATAAAACTAAAAGGCGCAAATACAAAAAAAAGGGGAAAAAACGTTTGCTTAGATGAAACCTAAACACCTAAGCCTAACCCTAGCCAGTCATGCTTACAAAAACCACTTTCTAAATAAAAATCAACCTTCTAAAACACAAACCATTGATTTTACCTCCTTACTTCTTTTCTCTTGACCCTCGCAACAATATTCTAATAATTAATTTGGGAATATGGAGGCGTATAGTCAACAAGAGGATTGAAACCCCTAGAGTGGAGAAAAAGAGACACTACATGGCAAAGAGTGCTCTACAAAAAAAAAAGAGGAAAAAAGAAAGGAAGAACAAGTTATCCTTCGGTCACAAGAAGTCTGGCATGGTACAACCAAGAGTAAGCACGATAGATTAGGAGGCACTCGACGCGACAAGCCACGTCAGTTAAATCCTTCTGAAAAATTAATTGAAATAGGCATTATAGGACATCAAACATAAAAACAATGCATGCATAATATGTCTTTGATTTTTCCCCTATAAATAGGGGAGGCGTATGGGGGGATCCTCACAACTCCTCTACACCCCAGAACCTCCAACTCTCAGATCTTTCACTTCCAAGCACTTCCTGGCCAATATGTTCCGTGGAAACCCCTCAAGGAAGAGAAGAGGCACTGCCAGCGCTAGCAGTTCCTCGGCACCAACCCCCCAAGATCCTACTCAGCTCTCGCCGTAGCATCTAGCCCGTCTTGAGCACATCCGGTGTTATACGTGGCACCCCATGCTCAGGCTTAACTTCAGCATCCTCGCAGAGTTTGGGTGGGAGGACTATGTCCGGGCCCACATAGATAGCATTGGGTGGGGCTTCCTGCTGCAGTCTCCACCTACCCACGTGTACCCTCAAGCGGTACTGGAGTTCCTGGCCTCCATCTCCTACGTCGAGGCTCCCTCCATGGTCCTAGGCCTGCCACCCACCAAGATGGTGAACTACTTTATGGGTGGGACATACCGGACTACCACCCTCGACGAATTCAATGTGAGCATTGGATTCGTCCGGCCTGAGGATGTGCTAACTCGGGAGTACCGGGAGGCCATCTGCAGCCGCCCCACCAACCTCACCGCCGTCGAAACGTGGGAGGAGCTCACAAGGTCGCCCACGCTGCCCACGCTGATGAGGGGGTCAGCACTCGCCCCAGCCCTCCGCATTTGCCACAAGTTGCTGGCTGGGACTGTCCACGGGAGGAAGGAGAGTTAGGGTAAGGTAACCCTCCCAGACCTCTTCGTACTTTACTGCATGAGCCAGAGGCGAAGTTGCAACCCTGGCTACTTCTTCCTGAGGGCCCTTAAGGACTTCGGGAGCAGACCAGCCGGAGCTGTCCTCATGGCTCGTCTTATCACTCCCCTAGCATAGAAATGGGGGTGCGCTGGCCGGGAAGAGCTGGCCTCTAGCCTACGACCCGAATCCATCAATGGGTCGATCTTGGTCAGCATGGGGATGCTGATGCGCCGTGGAACCTAGTTGGTCCTTCATCCCTCGCTGGATTTCGTGTTGGACCTCCAGGACATCGTGGCGATGCACGATCTCCCCACGCATCCCGACTTCCAGCAGCCACATCAGCACCAACAACCACCGCAATACACAGACGACTTTGCTGGCATAAACCGCAACATCAACGATCTCCTCCAGCAATTCGAACAGATGTCGATGCGGCAAGGGCAGATGTCCCTAAGGCAGGAAGCCTTTGACACCCAGCTGGAGACGATGTACCAATATTAGCAGGGAATGCGGCAAGACTGGACAACATTCCAGCAAGAATACCGTGATGAAGCCCGGGAACAAGCAGAATTCCGGGAACATATATACCAGCAATTCCCCTACCATGGATCGTCTCCAGAAGATAGCCCTTAGGGATAGTGCTTGTAAAAAATAAATGGCTGTAATAAAATTTTCCTTATGAATAAAATTTTTATTTCATGCATTCTTTGCCATCCTTTCCAAAAGTCAGCGTAACCAAAAGAAACTTAAAGTAAAAAGACGTACGCTTAAGAAAAAGCCAAAATCCAAAATCGCGAGAAAAAAGAGATAAAACTGCGAGAAAAAGGCAGGATTAAGACAAGTCATCACCTCAACCAACAAAGTTTCGACGACCAAGCAAAAGTTGAACAACAAACAAGGATCGCCCGACCAACCAGAAAGAGTCGGGTGATCACCACCAAAAGATCAAAAACAAAGAATCCCTAGCAAACAAGCAAGCTGGATGAGTACCCACAAAATCCCCAGCGCAGACCGGGCGACAACATCTCCAAAGAAGACCAACAAAACGTACATCTCAACGCACGGTGCATGAGCCATCTGAACAGTAAGCCGCCACTACCACCAGTCCTACGCAGCGGACTGTACCAGCTTGATAGGGGGTTCATACCTAGCAACCTGCGCACGCGGTGCTCTTGATCTGCGCTCGAGCCGGATCAGTAAGTCGCAACTACCAGCCTGATGGGGGGTTCATACCCATCCAGTCCAACACACAACGGACTGTAACTACCAGCCTGATGGGGGGTTTATACCCATCAACCGAAGGATCGACTACCGTTAGAAGGAGTATCCTGAGGTTCTACCACGTGTCCACCGAAGGGATCGACTACCGTCATAAGGAGTATCCAGGAAGTGCACAAACACAAGTTTTTCCCAGAAGATCAACTGCCGCAAGACGGAACATCCGAAGGGTAACCGGGCAAGAGGGTCAACTCCTTTACCTTCCTGTCGATCTGTCTGGCACAACAGGCCAACAACCGACTAGTCAGGTAAAGGGGGGGCAGCTATAGACCCCAAATCTTGCCCGACCTCATAATAAAGATCAGAAGACCTCCTTTTCGAAGATGGATGAAGCCTAAGAAGCCACTAGGAGAGACTATTAGGCCCCATACTAGGATAGGAGGGATTTTTGGCAAAAAAATAAGAATTTCTGCCTTTTGGGGTCGAGACCGCCTTCTCGGATTCGAGACCGCCGTCTCGCCTTGCGCAAGTGGCGAGACCGTCGTCTCATTTGGCGAGACGGCCGTCTCGCCACCTGCGAATGGCGAGACCGCCGTCTCATTTGGCGAGACTACCGTCTCATTTGGCGAGACCGCCGTCTCGCCATTCCTGCAAGGCGAGACCGCCGTCTCGATTGGCGAGACCGCCGTCTCGACCTTGTCAAACGAGACCGCCGTCTCGACCTGACAGGCGCGAATTCCTATAAATAGGGCCTCCATTCTCCTCATTCCACACAACTTTCTCACTCTCTCTCTAGTCACATCACTAGATTCTCTCTCTAGAACCCCTCCGAAGCATTTCCAGAGTTTCTGAGCGTTTCTAAGAGTGTTTTTCAGCGTTTCGAGAGGTTTCCAACGCTGTGTAGAGTGAAGGGCTGCCGCAAAGCACCCTAATTTGCAAAAGATTAATAGAAAGCTTGCTCCGGAGGTTTCTACTTTCTCCCTCTATCTTTTACTGCTTTATTTAAATTATGCAATAGATACTAGGGCCATGTAGTCGTAATTTTAAATTCCGCAAATAAAAGGGTAAAAGCGTATTTTTCCGGTTTAATCATTTAAATAGCTGGCCTATCATAGGGAACCCGAAAGGGGCGTCGTAAAGGAACTAACACTTCCTTTACACGTAACTAACTCCCTTACCCAACTCTGGTTCTAATGACCAAAGTTGGTTTTTCGAAAACCAACGCCTTTCAACTCCTTTTCCGATGTTTCCGGTAAAAACATCGGTGGCGACTCCAGAGAACCCTTCAAAACTAGCTCTTGGGTTAGCCTGGTTATCGGACAATCCAAGAGCACCCTTTCGAAAACCTCGCCCCTAGGTTCAGCCCGGTTATCGACAACCTAAGGGCTTTGTAAATATTTTCTTCTATCAATACAATAAGGCATTTTTTTAATATCCATATTCTCTTTCATTCCTTTCTCTCTTATACATCTCATAAAGAAATCTAAAACAAAGCATAACCCATACAGTCATGTCTGTGATTGAAAACTCCTTGGAAGATCTGAAAGCTGAAGACGAATGGATTGAGTCAGACAGTGAGGAAGGGACCATTTCCCCGGACATGCAAAGACTGCTAGAAAAAGAAGCGCAATCAATACAGCCCCATCAGGAGAAAACTGAGGTCATCAATCTGGGACAAGAAGATAATAAGAAAGAAGTAAATATTGGAACCCAAATTGACGAGGATGTCAAAGAAAAACTAATACAATTGCTAAGAGAATATATGGACGTGTTTGCATGGTCCTACCATGATATGCCTGGAATCGATAAAAGTATAGTGGAGCATCGATTACCATTAAAAGAGGGATTTCTGCCGTTAAAACGAAACTCAAAAGAGTAAAACCAGAATGGTCCTTAAAAATTAAAGAGGAAGTAGAAAAACAGCTTGGATGCTAATTTCCTGATCGTTTCAAAATACCTCGAATGGCCGGCAAACGTTGTGCCAGCTTGTCAAGAAAAATGGAAAAATCGGAGTATGCGTAGATTACAGGGATTTGAACCGTGCAAGTCCGAAAGATGATTTCCCCTTACCACATATTGATATGCTCGTAGATCACACTGCTACAAATACTCTTTATTCTTTCATGGATGGATATGCAGGGTATAATCAAATCAAATTGGCTGTCGAAGACAGAGAAAAAACTTCCTTCATTACGCCATGGGGGACATTTTGTTATAGAGTAATGCCTTTTGGACTTAAGAATGCAGGGGCAACCTATCAAAGGGCTATGGTTACACTATTTCACGATATGATCCACAAAGAAATCGAAGTATACGTGGATGATATGATTGTCAAGTCTAAAAATGAGACAGATCACCTCCTACACTTAACGAAATTATTCAATCGGCTTCGAAAATACCAGATTAAGCTTAATCCGCTAAATGCACGTTCGGAGTACGATCAGGAAAACTCCTTGGGTTTATCGTCGATAAAAAGGAATCGAGGTGGACCCCGATAAAACAAAGGCAATCATAGAGATGCCCCCGCCAAGAACAGAAAAAGAAGTCGAGGGTTCCTAGGTCGAATAAACTACATCGCACCGGTTCATTGCGCAATTAACGTATAAATGTACGCCCATCTTCAAGTTATTGCGTAAAAACCAACCGACAGTTTGGAACGATGAATGTCAACGAGCCTTCGAAAATATCAAAATATGCCTAACTAATCCTCCAAGATCGATACCACCTGTGGAAGGGAGACCCCTAATTCTTTACCTATCAGCACTCGACGAGTCCATGGGATGTGTGCTCGGTCAACAAGATGACACTCGGTAAAAAAGAACAAGCCATATATTACCTCGTAAAAAATTCCTAAACTATGAGACCCGTTATACACCACTCGAAAAAACATGTTGTGCATTGGTGTGGGCAACTCAACGCCTTCGACAATATATGGTCGACATACAACTTGGTTAATTTCCAAAATGGACCCAATCAAATACTTGTTTGAAAAACCCATCTTGACCTGAAGGATAGCTAGATGGCAAGTACTCCTCTCGGAATTTGATATTATTCATATCACTCGGAAAGCTATAAAAGCCAGATCCTTTGCGTAGACTACCCGGCACATGGGCCAACAGACGAATATCAATCCCTCCAAGATGATTTTCCGGATGAGCATATAATGCATATTCAACATGAAGAGCTTAAAAATGATGAGTGGATCATGTTTTTCGATGGAGCTTCAAACTTACTAGGACATGGGATTGGAGCTATTTTAATATCGCCTGAAAAGAAGCATATCCCGATAACGACCGAGATTAACCTTCGACTCGTACAAACAATATGGCAGTAATATGAGGCCTGTGCTCTAGGTATTCAAACGGCCTTGGATCACGGGGTAACCAAACTCAAAGTATTCGGTGACTCATCCCTTGTTATTTATCAGCTCAAGGGTGAATGGGAAACTAGAAACTCCAAATTAATCCCTTATCTGGAGCATATCCGTAAGATGACTTCACAAATGGAAAACATCAGTTTCGAATATATCCCTCGGGAGGATAACCAGATTGCTGATGCGCTGGCAACATTATCATCCATGTTCGCACTAGGGCAAGAGCATGAGATGCCTATCATCCAAGTCAAAAGGCACGACAAACAAGCCTTTTGTATGATGGTGGACAGCGAAAAAGATAAAGCCCCTTGGTATCAGGACATAAGGCGATACTTGACAAAGAGTGAATACCCCGAGGGAATCAGTGACAATGACAAAAGGACCATTCGGAAAAAGGCTATAGGATTTATGTTAATAGGAGAAACCCTCTATAAAAAGAATTATGACTCTACTTTGTTAAGATGCGTTAATCCCGAAGAAGCCCAGATATTGATCAAAGAAATACATGAAGGAACCTTTGGGACTCATGCACCAGGGCATATCATGGCTAGGAAAATCCTCAGAGCAGGATACTTTTGGTCCACAATGGAAAAGGACTGTTATCAGTATGCTAGAAAATGTCACAAGTGTCAAATACACGCAGATAATGTACATGTTCCACCGATACCTCTCAATGTTATGGCTATCCCTTGGCCATTTGCTATGTGGGGCATAGATGTCATCGGACCTATTGAGCCTAAGGCGTCCAATGGTCACCGATTCATTTTGGTAGCCATTGATTATTTCACTAAATGGGTGGAAGCTACATCTTATGCACATGTGACTAGAAAAGTAGTGGTCACCTTCGTTAAGAAAGATATCATATGTCGATACGGCATTCCACATCGCCTCATTACTGATAATGGGACCAATCTGAATAATAAAATGATGGAAGAACTATGTTATGACTTCAAAATTCAACATCATAACTCTTCTCCTTATAGGCCTAAAATGAATGGCGCAGTGGAAGCAGCCAATAAAAACATCAAGAAGATTGTTCAAAAGATGGTTAAAACCTATAAAGATTGGCATGAAAAATTACCTTTTGCTCTTCATGGATATCGAACGTCCGTACGAACCTCAACAGAGCCACTCCATTCTCCCTTGTATATGGAATGGAAGCCGTATTGCCAATAGAGATCGAAATACCGTCCCTCGCGAATTATTATGGAAGCAAAATTAACGAAGTCGAATGGGTTCAAAGTCGATACGATCAATTAAACCTTATCGATGAAAAGCGGCTGAATGCCATATGCCATGGACAAGCCTATCAAAAGAAGATAAAAAAGGCTTATGATAAAAAGGTCCGCCCTCATACTTATCAAGAAGGGGATTTAGTGATAAAGAAACTGCCTCCAGCTCGTAAGGATAAAATTGGGAAATGGGCGGCGAATTATGAAGGACCCTTTGTGGTCAAACGAGCTTTCTCGTGAGGGGCACTTATTCTCACTAATATGGATGGAGAGGAGCTTCGACACCCAATCAATTCTCGACGCTAGAAAGAAATATTATGCTTGAAGACATTGCTCAAGGCCCGTCAGGAATGAAAATCCGCAAAGGACATTCCCTGGGCAAAAGGTAGGGTCCATATTCCTCACTAGGATATGTCCTAGGCAAAAAGAAGAGGTAAAAAAAAAAAAAAAAAAACTAAGAGCAATGGTTACTTCAGCTTGAAAACCGAAAAGGCGGCTAAAGTAACATTCTTCTAGGAGCAAGCAGTCCGCATAGTCTTCACTCTGAGCTCAGTGCATCTCAACTAAAGCAATTAGGAGAATTGGGGGCGGATATCGTAGACATGACTGCTCAAGCCTATACAAGTACAACCAACCTTGACTACCCATTCTTCTAAATTCCTTTTGTAATCCTTCCGTAAAAGAAATAAACTTTCGTTCATTTATCAATAAAATTCCCTTTCATTTCCTTTCTCTTGACCAAATATTATGGAAATGCCTCTTTATTGATAAATCATAAATATGCGCAAAGACTTTTTAATCAAAGATCAAACATGCATCTAAAAAGGGGAAGCATATAAAAATAATAAGAGAATAAGCGCCGCTAGGATATTCTTAGGAAAAAACCAGGGTAGCCTCGCGAGATCAAAAAAAAAAAAAAAAAAAAAAAAAAAAAAAAAAAAGAACGATCTAGGCAAAAGATAAGGCAAAAGCCCCCTAAGATATTCTAGGCAAAAATTAAGGCAGCCTCGCTAGATCGAAAACCCGTAAAGGGCGGTCTAGGCAAAAGATAGGGCTAAAACCAAAAGATGAGTAAAAGATGAGCCCATCATTAAGATCATAAGAAAGGAGCCCATCGGCATATTCGTGAGAAGCCGACAGGAGAAGGCTAGTCACTTTCTAATTGCATCAAAAATAAATGAACATCGATCGCATTTAGGACGTCCACACACAAAGTAGTTGCATAATACGACTTTGTCAAAATCAAGAAAAAATAATTTTCTTCAAACAAGAATAATAAACATGCATATAAGGAGGATAGTCTCCATGTTTGTGATTGGAAATAAAAGGCGCCAAAATCCAGCCTCTAAATGAAAGTCAAAAACACGAAAGGCGAAATCAAAATCATTTTAGCAGTAATAAAGAGCTCCAAGAAAGCTAATTCCAACCATCAACCTTCTACACCAATAAAAGAAGGTACATCAAAAATAGAAAAAGCCAATGGAAGGGCTTGATAATCCCCAAGCTGATCCTTGCCTACTCCAAAGGCAAAACAAAATTACTCCATGACTCAACATCTACACCACATGAGTCATCAAGCACACTCATATAAGGATCTCCACTTCATTCCCCAACTGGAGAATAAGGGTTACACAAGAGCCCATCATACGAAGTCAAGTCCTTTACATCACCGAGAGGCAACCGAAAGAAAATCCCCAAGAAGAGCACATCAAGAAAAATCTAAAAAAAAAAAAAAAAAAAAAAAAGAAAAATGAGAAAATTCCATCCATAGGAAGGCAAATCACCCCCTGGTGGATCATCAAAAAGAAAATTTTCTCCCCAGTAAGCCTAACCGCAAAGGCAAATTACAAATTACAAATCCACAGGGAGTTAAGCACCCAATATGAATATCCCCAGCGAAGTACAAAACCTTCACTCTCAAGAATGCCTATGCTTACTCAGAAACAAGCAAAGAGCCGATATCCCCAAGAAATGGGAAATCAACCTATAAGAGGTAATACAAACAAAACTTTCAAGAAACATCTACCTACTCAGAGGTACTATCAAGAACAAATATCCTCAAATAGAACATCAGCCTATTCAGAGGCGAACAACAAGTAAAAAGCCTTCATCATTATTGAAGCACTTGCCTAATCAAGAGGCACAATCAAAAATCAACAAATCCCCAGTGGATTCCCGCCTAATCAAGAGGCACAACCAAACAAAAACATCCCCAAGTGGGCTCTCGCCTAATCAAGAGGCACAATCAAGAATCAATAAATCCCCAAGTGGATTCCCGCCTAATCAAGAGGCACAACAAAATCCTCAAGTGAATCTTCGCCTAATCAAGAGGCACAATCAATAAGAGAATTCAAAATCCCCAAAAGGATTCCCGCCTAAAAAGAGGCAATCAACATAATCCTAGCAAAGCCGGATGGCTAAAACAAGAAAAGCCAAAAATCAAGAATCCTCGGTAAACCGGATGACTAAAACAAAAAAATCAAAAAAAGAAAAATTACTCCCCATAGGCGCATGATCGAGACAATAAGTCGCGTAAACCGGATGAGGGTTCGTACTCATCAATCAAAAAGATATTCCAAAAAGAGCATTCCAAGAATTTGTCAAAATGCGCATTCGTACCGGATGGGGGTAGATACTCATCGAGTCCGTCGAAATGCGAACTCACACCCAATGGGGGTGTAAAAACCATTAGAGTCCAGGCAAGATGCGGACTCGCACAATAGAGCCTTGTCAAGATGCAGGTTCACACCCAAGTGGGGTGTAAAAACCATTAGAGTCCAGCAAGATGCAGACTCGCACAGTAGAGCCTTGTCAAGATGTAGGTTCGCACCCGGTGGGGGTGTAAAAACCATTAGAGTCCGGCAAGATGCGGACTCGCACAATAGAGCCTTGTCAAGATGCGGGTTCACACCCAAGTGGGGTGTAAAAACCATTAGAGTCCAAGCAAGATGCGGACTCGCACAGTAGAGCCTTGTCAAGATGCGGGTTCGCACCCAGTGGGGGTGTAAAAACCATTAGAGTCCGAGCAAGATGCGGACTCGCACAATAGAGCCTAGTCAATATGCAGGTTCGCACCCAGTGGGGGTGTAAAATCCACTAGAACCTAGTCAATATGCAGGTTCGCACCCAGTGGGGGTGTAAAATCCACTAGAACCTAGTCAATTTGTAGGTTCGCACCCAGTGGGGGTGTAAAAACCACTAGAATCTGGCAAAATGCAGATTCGTACCAGGTGGGGGTAAGTACCCACCAAAACCTTAAAAATGCAGATTCGTACCAGGTGGGGGAAGGTACCCACCAAAACCTTAAAAAGAAGGCTCAAACCAGATAGGGGTTGGTACCTATCAAAATATTTATCATCCGGAGGATCAACAAGGAGCAGCATCCGAAGGATAACCGGGCAAAAGGGTTAACTCCTTCCCCTACCAACTAATTTTGTCGACATATCCAGCCGACCAATTAGCTAGGCGAGTGAAGGGGGGCAACTGTAGACCCCTAATTTTGCCCTGCCTCTCAAATAAAGATAAAGGAGATCACCCGTAACAAGATAAAGCTCGTCTAGCATTACAAATAAGAGCCAAGGAGACTTCCCATATGAAGATAAAGCTTCAATAGACACATATCGGCATCAACCGACGTCCAAAACAGTGCAAGGAAAGCTTCCCGGAGTCCCGAAACGCGCGAACCGGCTGTAACAGGTCGAGACGGCCGTCCCAGGTTGGGACGGCCGTCCCAACCTCTTAAATCCAGCTTGGGACGCGCGTCCCAAAGTTGGGACGGCCGTCCCAAACCCATTTTAAGTGGGACGGCCGTCCCGGCCTTCCTGGGGTCCCGCTCCGTGTAAATTTGCCATTTGGGACGGCCATCCAGATCCGTGACGGCCGTCCCAACCCGCACGGCCGTCCCAAAGTGCGCCAACTGCGAAAAACTATAAATAGGAGGCTCATTTGCTACTTTTTCACACCACAGACACTCCGCAGAGCTCGAAACACTTTAGAGCACTTGTCTACTTCTCTTCTCTCTCGAATGATCTTTCCGATTGCCTTAAATAGGTAACAATCGGTTAAGGAATTATATTCCAGGCATTTGATTCTTCTTTAAATTTTTAGTAGAGTCGATCTTGTATTGGTGAGGAGAGATCGTGTAGAGAGAGGGGTTGCCAAAACGCATCCTCACAGTTCGAAGTTCTCAATATAAAGCTTGCTACGGAGGTTCTTTTCAATTCCCTTCTCTTTTATTGTTTTATTTATTGTTTTATTGTTTTATTTAGCTTTATTATGTCATGTAGAATAGGATCATGTAGATAGCTATTTTAATATCTCTTTTATTGCTTTATTTAGCTTTATTCATCATTTTATGCATATAACATAGAATAAAATCATATAGATAACCATTTAATATTATGTAATAAAATAGGGTAATCGCGTAATTTCTTGTAGTCTTTATTTAAATGAATTAATCTGTCATAGGGAACCCGAAAGGGGCGTTGTGGGGTGCTAACACCTTCCCCACACGTAACTAACTCCCTTACCCAACTCTGGTTATAACGGCCAAGTGCGGTTTTTCTTAAAATCAACATTTTTTCCTTTTCCAATGTTTAAGGTTAAAACATTGGTGGCGACTCCATAAGAACCTCTTTTCGAAAACCTTTTAAAACAAATACGCGAGTCTAAACCATCTTTTCGCGACCGCTCGCATAAACGTTTCGAGATGTCCTCCGGACGTCGGAAAGGGACGGCGGCGACAGTCATAATTTATTTAACATGGAAAATACTTCAATTTAGATCAAAGAAAATATATTCAAGTAAAATGTATGTAATTGTAGACCCCTAATTTTGCCCGGTCTCTACATAAAGGCTAAAGAGACTTCCTACAACAAAGACAAAGCTCGCCTGGCATCTCAATAAAGGTCAAGAAGACTTCCTATACGAAGATAAAGCTTCAACGGGCGTTTATAGGCATCAACCGACGTCCGAACAAAGAAAAGAAAGCTTCCCAGGGGTCCCAGAACGCAAAAAACTGGCCAAAATAGGTCGAGACGGCCGTCCCAAGGTCGAGACGGCCGTCCCAACCTTCCCTGACCAAGTGGGACGGCCGTCCCAAGTGGGACTGCCAGTCCCAGCTCCCCAGGGCGTCCCAGCCTTTGTAAAACATACAGTTGGGACGGCCGTCCCAACCCAGACAGCCGTCCCAACCCAGATGGCCGTCCCAAATGTGCAGGCAGCGAAATACTATAAATTGGAAGCTCATTTGGCACTGTTTCACAGACCAGACAACTCCTAGTACTTGTCTATCCTCTTCCCTCTTCGAATGAACTCTCTGATTGCCTTAATAAGGTAACAATCAGTTAAGGAATCATATTCCAGCATTCGATTCTTCTGTAAAATCGAGTTGAGTCGATCTTGTATTTCGTGAGGAGAGTCGTTGTAGAGCGAGGGATTGCCGAAACACATCCTTATTGTAAAAGGGTTGCAATATAAAGCTTGCTACGGAGGTTCTTCTCAAATCTCTTCTCCTTTACTGCTTTATTTATTGCTTTATATATGAAATATAAATAAAATCATGTAGATAGCCATATTTAAATGTTGTATGAATAAAATAGGGTAATAGCATAATTTCTTATAATCTTCACTTAACGAATTAATCTGTCATAGGGAACCCGAAAGGGGCGTTGTGGGGTGCTAACACCTTCCCTACACGTAACTAACTCCCTTACCCAACTCTGGTTATAATGGCCAAGTGCGGTTTTTATTAAAATCAACATCTTTTTTCCTTTTCCAATGTTTAAGGTCAAAACATTGGTGGCGACTCCATAAGAACCCCTTTTCGAAAACCTTGCTTTTATTAGAGGATAGTTCAGTTGTTGAGCACCTCGGAAGCAATGAACATATTTTAAACATAAAAACGTGAGTCTAAACCATCTTTTCGCGACCGCTCGCATAAACGTTCGAGATGTCCCTAGACGTCGGAACGGACGGCGGCGACAATAATCATCAACACATGCAACAAAATATTTAAAGTGAACATGAGAATCACAAGACATATACCCCAAACATATGAATTTCAAATTAATAGGAAGCACTATGAGCACTAAATGGAAGAGGAAATGTTTTACTTTTAACCAATTTGCACATAAAAAAATAAATAAATTTAACATTAACAATATTTTTATTTCCTAGCAAACCAAATTTAAACAAGTAAGGCAAGAAAACAAAATTATGATGATCCAATTTACTATACCGATCCTCATAAGAATTCAAAACATTATTACAAGTAATAGACAAATGACGAAGAACAAACTAGAGAAGAAACAAATCTTCTCACTTTAGGCCTCTTCGTTCCTCAATACATGCTCCTACATAAAACAACTTTATCTCGGACAGTCTTCAGTTAAGCTAGCCTGGTTTCAGGTTCTTTGTAAGCTAAGTAGCCACGTTGACCGACAGAAGAGATAAAGGGTCATAAAAAATATATAAAAACAAATTAAAAGCCATAAAAAATGCCTTTTATAATAAAAAGATTCTTGGCAAAGTCGTATCATTCATACCACATCATCCAATAAGTGGTAAAACTAAGAGAGAAAATAAATGCACTAAGAAAAGTATGCATAAACATCATCATAATAAAGTCTCTCATAAACGCATTCATTCTAGGATTTATTAGATATCCTTAGGCAATAGCGAAAGAGACCCAAGTGCGTTTATCACTTTCCTAGAAGAGATAAGTGCGCTAAGGTATGTTGGCAACCTTTGAAAAGAAGGAAGTTAGCCCACTAAGGTGGGTATGGTACCCTTAAAAAATAGGCTTTTGAGAAGATACCAAAGCTATTGTCTAAGGCATATTTATCTCACACTAATCATTCATAATAAAAAGCTATAATAAAAATCTTTAAATCATTTAGAAAGTGGATGGTCTTCTACCTATTCTCACTCGCGCTCAAAAAACCAAGAAGATGGAGAAATTAGAGGAGCGAACCGCATGCTCACCGCTGAGCTTAATGCCATAAAGGAGCAGGTGCCACAACTAAGGGAGTGGTTAGAGAAACAAAACCACAGGCTCACCACTGAGCTTAACTTCGTAAAAGAGCAGATAACGTATTTAATGGAACTAATACGCCAACAATGTCTCTACAATGAGGTTTCCAAACAACAAATTTCTGCCATAGAAGAGAAATTAAGGGCATTAGAGGGATACAACTTTGATGTAAAGGAGGTAACCGATGTCAAAAATACTCGATTCCCTCCCAAGTTTAAGAAATCCCACATATCATTCAAGAAATCCTTTGGCAAGAAGAAAGAGGGGAGCGTAAATGCCATCAACCTCACTACCCCTTCTTCCTCTTCACAACCATCTAGGAAGTCACGCAGACAAGAGAAGAAATTCACTTCAATTCCAACCTCCTATGGAAGTCTACTGCAAGAATTGATAAAGGACCATCTCCTAGCATATGTCCCTCCAAAGAAAATGGAGCCACCATACCCAGAATGGTACAAGCCTAATGAGAACTGTGATTACCATTCAGGCGCTCCTGAGCATTCTGTGGAGAATTGTATGACCTTGAAGTATAAGGTCCAAGATTTGTTGAATGTTGGGTGGATCACCTTCAATGCTCCCGACCCTTAGGTCCTTAGATGGATGACACGCCTCTGTCACAACCAGAATAGTGAGCTTGGGTAGAGAAGGCCATCTAACTAGGGCTCCCCATTTTGTGCATCTTTTGGTTAAAAGAAACAAAAAATAATAATAAAAAGTTTCCGATGCATCTCTCGCGGTTTCTGCTCATGGCCGCGAGATCTTTTGATTAAAGGGACTCTGTATATATTTCTCTTTTCATCAATACAATGAGGCATTTTTCATAATATTCATATGCTTCTCATTCTTTTCTCTCTCATTCCAAAATAATTGAATAAAATCTAGACCCAAATAAGGACCATATAAACAGTCATGTCTGTGATTGAAAACTCTATGCGGGATCTGAAAGCCAAAGGCGAATGGATTGAGTCAGACAGTGAGAAGGGGACCATTTCCCCGGACATGCAAAGACTGTTGGAGAAAAGAAGCTTAATTGATACAACCCCATAAGAAAAAAACTGAGGCCATTAATTTGGGACAAGGAGATAATAAGAAAGAAGTAAACATTAGCACCCAAATTGATAATATCAGGGAAGAGGCAATAACACCTTTGCGCTTATTCATGCCTTGTCCTTTCCCTTATACATCGGATAAAGTTGTACTATGGATATGCACAAAAGAATTGTCCGTCAATGAAGATATCTCCAATATAGCCAACATTGGGGGCAGGATGATAAGCAAAAAAATTTTATTCATCCAAGGAGCTACAAGATAATGCTCCTAAAAACAAAGGAAAAATAAAGAAACTGAAGAGGCAAAAGAAAAAAGAATCCAAGGGGAAGATTAAGTAGACCTTGGATTAACGGTGCTAGGGCAGTTTCTTCAACGTTCCACCGAAAAATCAAATTCGTCATAGGCGACAAGTTGATCATGGTTCAAGCTAAAGACTACATTCGAATCAGCGAGCCGTTCACCCTACCTTAAATGGATGCGGCTGAAGAAGACATTTGAAAATATGGAAAGACTTCCTAAGTAATATAAAAGTGGCCCATATAATGGAGAGATATGGATACAGCCCAGGACAAGGGCTTGGAAAGGATGCTCAAGGAATAAGAGAGCCACCAGATTTTTAAGGGTAACCCTTTAAAAAACAACCTTACAAAAGGACAAGTCGTACGATGAAAAGGGAAGTCTCCCCTCCGTACCTTAAAAAGACGATCTTCCAAAAAGGAGGGATATTAACATCAAGGGTAGCATTAGTCATTAGATGTCCTTCTTCTGATTCTAAGGGATGTAAACCCAATGACTATTAGAGATCACTCCTCGGGGTATGCCCGGCCCCCGAGCATCTTTAGGGCACACATTTTCCCTAAAATTACAAAAGAATGTTATTCTTACTATCTGCTTCTCTTCTTGCTAAACATGTCTATACCCCATTAAATAACCATGTTTAGACAAACGTTTTGTTCCAAAATGTGTCAAAATAATCAAAGCGTCATAGACAAAATAAAGTCCGCTAGGTATCCCAAAAAATGAAAAAGGGGAACCTAGACAAAAGTTAGGACACAACATAGCATCCTAGGCCGAAAACCCAAAAGGGCAGACTAGGAGAGTTAATCAGTCACAAATAGGCGCCAGAGTATTCAGTTGAAGATGCCACCTCATTAAGAACAAAACGTTTGTTTAAACTAGCCTAAACACCGACCAACCTTGGCTAGCCATTCTTACAAAAACTATTATTTCAAAAAAATCTCACTAAAACACAAGCCTTTTTGCAATAAATCCCTTTCTTTCTATTCTCTTGACCCTTCACCACAAAGCATTCAAGTAATTGACTGGGAAATGTGGAAATATAGTGATCAATAGGAGGATTGAAATCCCTAAGGAAAGGAAGAAGGGCATTGACATGACAGTTGCTCTACATTCAAAAGAATTACTCTTCGGTTATAGCAAAGATCCGAGACGACAAATCGGTACAGCTAATCATGTTGACAAAAGTACAGGATGATGGAAGCTAAATTAACAGAAGCTGAACGGGTTCAAAGCCGATATAACCAGTTAAGCCTTATGGAAGAAAAATGGCTGAATGTTATATGTCGTGAACAAGCCTATCAAAAGAAGATAAAAAAGTCTTACAAAAAAGGTCAACCCTCATATTTACCAAAAGAAGGATTTAATGGTAAATAAGTTGCTTCACCCCCAAAACAATAAAATTGGAAAATGGGCAGCAAATTACGAAGGACCCTTTGTGGTCAAACGAGCTTTCTCAGGAGGGGCACATATCCTCACTAATATGGATGGAGAGGAACTTCGATACCCGATCAATTCTGATGCGGTAAAGAAGTATTATGCTTGAAGACATTGCTCAAGACCCGTCAGGAATGAAAATCTGCAAAGGACATTCCTGGGCAAAAGACAGGGTCCATATTCCTCGCTAGGATACGTCCTAGGCAAAAAGAAGAGGTAAAAAAAAAGTAAATAAAAAAAAGCTAACTAAGAGCAATGGTTACTTTAGTCGAAAACCGAAAAGGCGGCTAAGGTAACATTCTTCCAGAAGCAAGCAGTCTGCATAGTCTTCACTCTGAGCTCAGGCATCTCAACTGAAGCAGTTAGGAGAACCAGGGGGTAGATATCATGGACATGACTGTTTAAGCCTATACAGTATAGCCAACCCTGACCACCCATTCTTCTAAATACCTTTTGAAATCCTTATATAAAAGAAATAAGCTTTTGTTCATTTATCAATAAAATTCCTTTTCATTTCCTTTCTCTTGACCAAATATTATGGAAATGCCTCTTTATTGATAAATCATAAATATGCGCAAAGACCTTTAATCAAAGATCAAGCATGCATCTAAAAAAGGGAAGCATAACAAAAAAAGAAAATAATAAATGCCTGCTAGTATATTCTTAGGTAAAAATTAGGGTAGCCTGCTAGATCGCAAACCCCAAAAAAGACGATCTAGGGAAAAAGATAAGGCAAAAGCCCCCTAAGATATTCTAGGCAAAAATTAAGGTAGCCCACTAGATCGAAAACCCGTAAAGGGCGGTCTAGGCAAAAGATAGGGCTAAAACCAAAAGATTAATAAAAGAGGAGCCCATCATCATAAAGGAGGAGCCCATCATGGTCATAAAAAAAGGAGCCCATCGGCATATTCATGAGAAGCCAACGGGAGAAGGCCAGTTACTTTCTAAATGCATAAAAAATAAATAAACAATAGATTGCATTTAGGACATCCACACACAAAGTAGTTGCATAATACGACTTTGTCAAAATCAAGAAAAAATAATTTTCTTCAAACAAGAATAATAAACATGCATATAAGGAGGATAGTCTCCATGCTTGTGATTGAAAATAAAAGGCACCAAAATCCAGCCTCTAAATGAAAATCAAAATCGCGAAAGGCGAAATCAAAACCATTTCAGCAAAATAAAGAGCTTCAAGGAAACTAGCTCTAACCTTCTATCCCAATAAAAGAAGGTAAACCAGAAAAAGGCCAACGGAAAGGCTCGATGATCCCCAAGCGGATCCTTGCCTACTCAAGAGGCAAAACAAAAATTACTCCACGACTCAGCATCATCATCACATGAGTCGTCAACCACAGTCATTTGAAGCCTCAATCAACCTCCTTCCATCTAAAAAGAGGGAAGCCATCAACGTAGAAAAGCCAACGGAAAGGCTTGATCATCCCCAAGAGGATCCTTGCCTACTCCAGAGGTAAAACAAAAAGATTACCTTACGACTCAGCTTCGTCGCCACATGAGTCATCAAACAAACTCATCCAGAATCTCCGCTTCATTCCCCAAAGGAGAATAAGGACTACACAAGAGTCCATCAAAGAAAATACGGAGTCAAAACCTCCATATCGCCAGGGAGCAACAAAAAGAAAGAAAATAAAAAAACTTTCATTCCCCAATAAAGGCCACAACGAAAAAGGCCGAATAAAAATCCCCAAGTAGAGTATATCAAGAAAAATCTACAAAAAGAGGAAAAAAAATTTCCATCTTCCAGCTCAAATAAGAGCTTCACAAAGCCAGGAGCCAGGACTCCATCATCAAATTTGGATCCCCAGGAAACCGAAAGACTCCTCGGTGAATCCCAAAAAGAGAAAAAGAAGAAAATTTCTTCATTCCGCTCAATAAAAGAGCCTCACAAGACCAGGAGCCAATACTCCATCATCAAATTTGGATCCCCCAAGAAAAGAAAAATTCCCCAGGGATCACCAAAAAGAAAAGAAAAAATATATCTTTTCACCCAAAGAAAAAGCCAATGTGCGTAAAAGGCGCACATACAAATCCATTCCCTAGCAGGAATAAGAGCATAGGCAAAGCCAGCTCAAACAACAGCCAATAAGGAGTCAAAAAAAAAAAAAACTCCATCCCTCCCTAGGAGGCAATTCAAAATAGATCCCCAAGAAACAACCAAATCCCTGGTGGATCACCAAAAAGAAAATCCCCAGCAAGCCTACCAGCAAAAGGCAAAATACAAAATTCATATCCTCAGGGAGTTAATCGCCTATAGCACCCTATATGAATATCCCCAATGAAAGGCAAAACCTTCACTCCCAAGAATGCCTTTGCCTACTCAGAGGCAAGCAAAGAGCCGATATCCCCAAGAAACGGGAAATCAACCTATGCAAGAGGCAATCCAAAGCACAAAGCCTTCGCCACTGTCGAAGCATCTGCCTAATCAAGAGGCACAATCAAACCAAAAATCCCCAATGGATTCCCGCCTAAATAAGAGGCAACCAGCAAAGAATCCCCGGCAAAGCCGGATGGCTAAACAAGAAAAGCCAAAAACAAGAAATCCCCGGTAAAACCGGATGGCTAAATAGAAAAGCCAAAAATCAGAAATCCCCGGCAAAGACCGGATGGCTAAACAAAAAAGCCAAAAACAAAGAAACCCCGGTAAAACCGGATGATTAACAGGAAAAGTCAAAAAGTCAAATCAAATATTCCCCACGGAATGGGCACATGAACAAAAACAATAAGTCGCCAATACATCACCAAAACCAGATGACCACAGGATGACTATCAAAAAGTCATCCTAAAAGCCTTGCAGAACGGGGCTTATTCAGAACCTTGCAAAACAGGGTTCGTACCAGGTGGGGGTAGGTACCCACAAGAGCCTTGCAGAACGGGGTTCGTACCAGGTGGGGCTAGGTACCCACAGAGCCTTGCAGAACGGGGTTCGGACCAGGTGGGGGTTGGTACCCATCAGAGCCTTGCAGAACGGGGTTCGGACCAGGTGGGGGTTGGTACCTATCGAGCCTTACGGAATGGGGTTCGGACCAGGTGGGGGTTGGTACCCATCGAGCCTTGCGGAATGGGGTTCGGACCGGGTGGGGGTTGGTACCCATCGAGCCTTGTAGAACGGGGTTCGGACCGGATGGGGGTAGGTACCCATCAGAGCCTTGCAGAACGGGGTTCGTACCAGGTGGGGGTAGGTACCCACAAGAGCCTTGCAGAACGGGGTTCGTACCGGGTGGGGGTAGGTACCCACAGAGCCTTGCAGAACGGGGTTCGGACCAGGTGGGGGTTGGTACCCATCAGAGCCTTGCAGAACGGGGTTCGGACCAGGTGGGGGTTGGTACCCATCAGAGCCTTGCAGAACGGGGTTCGGACCGGGTGGGGGTTGGTACCCATCAGAGCCTTGCAGAACGGGGTTCGGACCGGGTGGGGGTAGGTACCCATCAGAGCCTTGCAGAACGGGGTTCGGACCAGATGGGGGTAGGTACCCATCAGAGCCTTGCAGAACGGTGTTCGTACCGGGTGGGGGTAGGTACCCACAAGAGCCTTGCAGAACAGGGTTCGTACCAGGTGGGGGTAGGTACCCATCAGAGCCTTGCAAGACGCAGGTTCGTACCAGGTGGGGGTAGGTACCCATCAGAGCCTTGCAAGATGCAGGTTCGTACCAGGTGGGGGTAGGTACCCATCAGAGCCTTGCAAGACGCAGGTTCGTACCGGGTGGGGGTAGGTACCCATCAGAGCCTTGCAAGACGTAGGTTCGTACCAGGTGGGGGTAGGTACCCAGCATAGCCTTGCAAGACGCAGGTTCGTACCGGATGGGGGTAGGTACCCATCAGAGCCCTATAGAATAAGGGTTCGTACCAGGTGAGGGTAGGTACTCACCAAAGCCTTATAAAATAAGGTTTATACCGGATGAGGGTAGATACTCATCAGAATCTAGCAAAAATGCAGATTCATACCAGGTGGGGGTAGGTACCCACCAAAGCCTTATAAAATAAGGTTTATACCAGATGAGGGTAGGTACTCATCAGAATCTAGCAAAATGCAGATTCGTACCAGGTGAGGGTAGGTACTCACCAAAGCCTTATAAAATAAGGTTTATACCAGATGAGGGTAGGTACTCATCAGAATCTAGCAAAATGCAGATTCGTACCAGGTGGGGGTAGGTACCCACCAAAACCTTATAAAATAAGGCTTATACCGGATGAGGGTAGGTACTCATCAAAACTTAGCAGAATGCATTAGGTGGAGTAAAATACTCACCTAAGCATTACAAAAAGGGGTTGCAAAGACCTTACTTCTATTAGAGGATAGTTCAGTGTTGAGCACCTCAGAAGTAAGTACCCACAAGATTTTAGCAAAAGGCGAACTCATACCGGGTGAGGGTAGGTACTCACCAAAGCCTTGTAAAACAAGGTTTATACCTAGTGGGGGTAGGTACCCACAAGAGTCTAGCGAAATGCAGACTCGTACCGGGTGAGGGTAAGTACTCACCAGAGCCTTATAAAGTAAGGCTCAAACCAGATAGGGGTTGGTACCTATCAAAAATATTTACCATCCGGAGGATCAGCACAGAAGCATCCGAAGGATAACCGGGCAAAAGGGTTAACTCCTTCCCCTACCAAAGTAATTTTGTCAGCATGTTAAGCCAACAGATTAGTCAGGCAGGTGAAGGGGGGGTAGTTGTAGACCCCTAATTTTGCCCGGTCTCTCAATAAAGGCTAAAGAGACTTCCTACAACAAATACAAAGCTCGCCTGGCATCTCAATAAAGGTCAAGAAGACTTCCTATACGAAGATAAAGCTTCAATGGGCGTTTATAGGCATCAACCGACGTCCGAACAAAGAAAGGAAAGCTTCCCAAGGGTCCCAGAACGCAAAAACTGGCCAAAACAGGTCGAGACGGCCATCCCAAGGTCGAGACGGTCGTCCCAACCTTCCCTGACCAAGTGGGACGGCCGTCCCAAGTGGGACTGCCAGTCCCAGCTCCCCAGGGCGTCCCAGCCTTTGTAAAACATACAGTTGGGATGGTCGTCCCAACCCAGACGGCCATCCCAAATGTGCAGGCAGCGAAATACTATAAATTGGAAGCTCATTTGGCACTGTTTCACAGACCAGACAACTCCTAGTACTTGTCTATCCTCTTCCCTCTTCGAATGAACTCTCTGATTGCCTTAATAAGGTAACAATCAGTTAAGGAATCATATTCCAGCATTCGATTCTTCTGTAAAATCGAGTCGAGTTGATCTTGTATTTCGTGAGGAGAGTCGTTGTAGAGCGAGGGATTGCCGAAACGCATCCTTATTGTAAAAGAGTTGCAATATAAAGCTTGCTACGAAGGTTCTTCTCAAATCTCTTCTCCTTTACTGCTTTATTTATTGCTTTATATATGAAATATAAATAAAATCATGTAGATAGCCATATTTAAATGTTGTATGAATAAAATAGGGTAATAGCGTAATTTCTTATAATCTTCCCTTAACGAATTAATCCGTCATAGGGAACCCGAAAGGGGCGTTGTGGGGTGCTAACACCTTCCCCACACGTAACTAACTCCCTTACCCAACTCTGGTTATAATGGCCAAGTGCGGTTTTTATTAAAATCAACATCTTTTTTCCTTTTCCAATGTTTAAGGTCAAAACATTGGTGGCGACTCCATAAGAACCCCTTTTCGAAAACCTTGCTTTTATTAGCGGATAGTTCAGTTGTTGAGCACCTCGGAAGCAATGAACATATTTTAAACATAAAAACGTGAGTCTAAACCATCTTTTCGTGACCGCTCGCATAAACGTTCGAGATGTCCCTGGACGTCGGAACGGATGGTGGCGACAATAATCATCAACACATGCAACAAAATATTTAAAGTGAACATGAGAATCACAAGACATATACCCCAAACATATGAATTTCAAATTAATAGGAAGTACTATGAGCACTAAATGGAAGAGGAAATGTTTTACTTTTAGCCAATTTGCACATAAAAAAATAAATAAATTTAACATTAACAATATTTTTATTTCCTAGCAAACCAAATTTAAACAAGTAAGGCAAGAAAACAAAATTATGATGATCCAATTTACTATACTGATCCTCATAAGAATTCAAAACATTATTACAAGTAATAGACAAATGACGAAGAACAAACTAGAGAAGAAACAAATCTTCTCACTTTAGGCCTCTTCGTTCCTCAATACATGCTCCTACATAAAACAACTAGCCCAAGAAAAGTTGACACTACAAATTGTTGTAAACTAATTGACCAACAAACAATAAGTTTGAAGAAAGGCCAAGTGATACTAGTGCATTCCAAAAATCGTAGTTTACGTCACCAATATAGTGATAGGAAGAGTGCTACCATAAGAAATTGTTGAACATTCAAGGACTTGATGTTGAACTTGATGGACATGAAGCTTGTTGATTTTGATGATGATTCAAGAACACAAGACTTAGAGAGTTAAAGACTTGTTTTATATTGTAATAACTCTGTTTTGATTAGATTGAGTCTGTAATATTAGAGTTTGAGATAGCCGGAACATAGTCTACACCTTAGAAGCTTCAAAAAGCTCAAATTTATCAACCAGGCTCGGCTTTAATCGATTATTTGGTGAATTAATCGATTAAAACAGTGAGAAAAACCATTTTCTGTCTCTGTTCACTATTTTAATCGATTAACACCCCTGTTAATCGATTAACAGGCCTGTTAATCAATTAACAGGTCTTTTAATCGATTAAAACAGAGAGTTTTGGGGTTCTGTTGATTTTGGCTCTGTAATAATCGATTAACACTTCATTTAATCGATTATTTCAGTCATATTTTGATTTTTAACTTCAAATCAACCCTATTTTCGAAAACCCTATTTCCAAGAACCCTAGTTTCAAAAATTCCCAATTCCCAAACCCTAATTTCTCTACTTAAGCTTCTCTATGGCACTCAGAAAAGTAGAACAACCTTTTTCATACCAAAGTTAAGTGCTATGAGTGCCAGAGAACTGTTTGTTGCAAGAAAAAGGGGCTTTTGGAACCTGGTGTGGGCTAGAAGCGATAAGAATCACTATGTGGAGTTCTTAGTGGATTATGTGTTGTGCCGCCTCTAGGGAAAGATGTTCTTCATCTCTTGTGGATTTCAAGAGAGGTGTTTTCTTATCTTTATCTTTTCCATTGTAATTTTGTTTGTAACAAACTGTGATTATAGTGACAGCGTTAATCCTCTGTTTGAGTGATTAGCAACTGGACGTAGGGTCTTTTGATCCGAACCAGTATAAATTTCCTGTGTAAGATTCTCTTCTCTTCTCTATTTACATTTACACAATTTTTAATCGGTAAAATTTGGGGAAAATTTTGAAAACCTAATTTTTGTTAAGAAACCAATTCACCCCCCACTCTTGGTTTTTGTCCGACCACGAGATCATTCTGCTGCGCGATTCTAACAAGTGGTATTAGAGCTTGCTTTGATAGTCATTCAAATTTTCGAAAATGGCCGGACAAAATCCAACTTTTGTCGAAGGTGAGTCTATCAACAGGCCCCCACTTTTTGCGGGTCAAAATTATCCTTTCTGGAAGGTAAGAATGTAAATCTTTTTAGAGTCTGTTGATAGAGGCGTTTGGGACGCTATTTTAAATGGTCCATATGTTCCTAAAGTTACTGAGAACGGTATTGACATTCCCAAACCTTTTTCTAGATGGACTGCAGAAGAAAACAGAAAAGCACAATTTGACGTTAGGGCTAGAAATATAATTTCATCTGCTCTAACCCTTGACGAGTTTTACAGGATTTCTGTTTGTAAAAATGCTCAGGAAATGTGGGAAATGCTAAGAGTGACCCACGAAGGTACCGACGACGTTAAGAGAGCACATAAAAACTCCTTAATCCAAGAATACGAGATGTTCCGGATGCAACAAGGCGAAACTATATTTGACGTTCAAAAGCGTTTCACTCATATTGTGAACCATCTCACCGGACTAGGTAAAATCTTTGACGTTGATGAATTAAATGTTAAAATTTTAAAATCTTTGGATAGGAAATGGCAACCGAAGGTGACGGCCATCTCGGAGTCACAAATCTTTCCACAATGTCTATGGCGACGCTCTTTGGAAAGCTTAGAGAGCATGAGCTTGAATTAGGAAGGCTAAATGAAGAAGAAGGACAATATCAAAAGAAGAACCTAGCCTTCAAAACCGAAATTTCCAAAGGTAAAAACAAAAAGGAAGAACAAGACTCAGAAAATGAAGAAGAAGAGTTGAGTCTTATGATAAAGAAGTTCACCAAATTCATGAAAGCAAAAGGAAGGCATCCATTCAAAGGTAAAGGAAAGGTAAGAGAAAGTACTTCCTTAAATATAAAATGCTATGGTTATGGTGAAGCAGGACATGTAAAGACCGAATGTCCAAACAAGAAAAACGATGAAATCAAAGGGAAAAAGTTCTTCAAGAAGAAAGCTTATATTGCTTGGGACAACAGTGACTCAAGCTCGGTGTAGACCCCAAATCTTGCCCGGCCTCCAAATAAAGTCAGAAGGTCCCCTATTCGAAGACGGCCGGAGCCTAACAAGCCACTAGGAGAGACTATTAGGCTCCCATACCAAGATAGGAGGGTTTTTTGGCCCAAAATAAAGTTTCTCGCGTTGAAGGGGACTCCCGGGTCAAGTCTCGCTCAAGCGAGTACGTCCGTCGCTTGAGCGGCAGGTGCGCAGAACAAAGGGGACTCCGGGTCAAGTCTCGCGCAAGCGCTGGTATACTCGCTTGGCGATGGATGCTCCAGACGAGGCCGGGGTCTCGTTGACTACGAAGCGAGGCCGGGGTCTCGTTCACCCGAGCCGGGGTCTCGTTACCTACGGAAGCGAGACGGCGGTCTCGTTGTACGAGACGGCGGTCTCGTTTTTTTATGTTAAACGAGACGGCGGTCTCGTTGCTTATGTTAAGCGAGACGGCGGTCTCGTTGTGCGA